>WHUY01000042.1:0-514751 GCA_015179035.1 Tirmania nivea | reverse complement strand
TTCAAGGGATCAACCTCGGAAGCGTGAGTCGACTATTTCGTCGACTTCCCACTCGAGTTCGTCTTCGATGATAACAGGGGGTAGGGGTGGCTGAGTTTGGCCAGGCAGGGGGTCCGTGGAGGCGGATTCAAGGAGCGAGACGTGGAAAACAGGGTGGATTTTCATCGAGGCAGGGAGATCAAGCTATAAGCATGAGACGAGATCTTCTGGATGATTCGAAACTTACCGAGTTTCTTGAAATCCAACTTAGTCGAGGGGCGTGTTGTCTTGACATGCCGGCGGAGGAGCCATACTTCATCGCCGACGTCCAGCTTAGGTGGGGGAATGCGAGACTTGTTAGCTTGTCTGAGTAGGTTGCCTGGGCCCAGATCATAATTCAGATCTGAAGATGAGCATCGAGTTCTGCAAGACGGTCTGCATATTCCTTAATGATGGTGGGTGCTAGGAGTTTTACTGCAGGGTTCGGGTTGATCTGATAGCAAGGGTTCTCGCCATACATAGCTTGAAAGGGCGTGATGCCAAGGGTAGTAGACAGGGTGTTGTTGTACGAGAATTCGGCCATGGTAATTAGTTCAGACCAGTTATCTTATTGGTAATTACAGTAGGCTCGTAAATATTATTCCACAATTGCATTGATTCTCTCAGTTTGGCCATCAGTTTAGGGGTGGAAGGTGGTAGAAACCTTTTGCTGAATACCAATAAGCGATGTGAGGGAACGAATGAATTCGGAGACAAATTGAGTACTACGGTCAGAGACGATTGAATCAGGAATTCCATGAAGTCGGAAGATATTGTCAAAGAAGAGCTTGGCAATCTGTTTGGAAGTGACATCAGTTGTAGTAGGAATATAGTGAGCCATCTTGGAAAGTCGATCAACTACTACGAGTAAGGCGTCAAATCCTTTAGAGATAGGGAGTCCTGTGACAAGGTCAAGGGAAACGGATGACAATTTCCGAAAGGGGACTTGCAGGGGTTTCAGGAGGCCGTAAGGGGCATGGCAAGTAGGCTTAATCCGAGTACATGTATCGTAGTTTCGGATGTATTGAGCGATAGTTTGGCGCATTTTTGGCTACTAATAGTCCCGTGAAACAAGCTCATAGGTTGCTGCGAGACCAGGATGTCTAGCAGCGGGGTAATCGTGACAGTTGTAAAGGATTCGGAGATGAATATCTAGTGAGTTGGGAACATAGATAAGATCGTTAATGAGGATAAGTCTATCAGAGATCTTGCACTTGGATAAAGGGACCATGGAGTGTTTCTTAACCTTTGTCTCAAGAGCAAGAATAATTTCTTTATCAAGTTTGTCAGATTTAGGGCAGCGAGAATATCCTCATTATTTGCAACCGAGGCTGTAGAAAGGAAGAATTTTTCAAGGGGTATAAGGGCTTGCATTGGGCGAGTGCGTTCATGCCCCCTCTTCAGAGAGATCTCCAGATCGTCTTGTTAGTGCATCGGCTTTTGTATTCTGGCTACCGGGCCGGAAGATAATCTTAAAGTCATATTGGGCTAATTCTTGTATCCCATCGTGCTTGTTACTATGAAAGGAGAGCTTTGGAGGTGAATGTTTGTAGATTGTGGTGGTCGGTAATGATGGTGAAGGGGCGTGGGAGTTGGTGAAGGTAGATATGCCATTTCTTAAGGGCCAAGATAATTGCAAGGAGTTCTTTATCCCCAATTCCGTAGTTACATTCAGCGGGGGACATTTTTTCAGAGATAAAGGCAACAGGGTGAAGTACGAGTTTCTCGTTTTCTAGGTGCTTCTGGAGAGTATCCTGGAAGTGACGTAGTCCGAAGTATCGGTTTCTACGAGGAGTTTCAAGGTCGGGGTCAAAATGTCGGAGGACGGGGGCAGAGGTAAAGGCCTTTTTGAGAAGGCTGAAAACCTCCTCATATGCGGCGTCCCAAGCATAGGGGACATCCTTTCGGAGCAGGTTAAAGAGGGGTTGGCAGAGGTGCGAGTATTTGTTAATGAAGCACCGGTAGAAGTTGGCGAATCCGAGGAAACACTGAACATCCTTCACTGATTTCGGGGTTTCCTAGTTGAGAACGGCATTGACTTTCTTGGGGTCCATTTCTAGGACCTTGTTCGGAGATAATAAAACCTAAGGAATGTGGTTTTATTGACTGGAGAATTCACATTTCTCTGGTTTGATGAATAGTCCAGCCTCTTTCAGCTTTTGTAGGACTTTCCGTACCTGTTCCTTGTGCTCTTTCAAGAATTTTGAGTAGATCAGGATATCGTCTATATAGCAAACACAAAAGACATCAAGGTATTCTCGGAGTGTGTCGTTCATAAACCTTTGGGCCGTAGCTGGGGCATTAGTTAATCCGAAAGGCATAACGAGGAATTCAAAGAGTCCGTAGCGGGTTCTGAAAGCAGTCTTCCATTCATCATCTTCCCTGATCCAGATCTGGTTGAAGCAGGCTCAGAGGTCGAGACGGGTGAAGTATTTGCAGCCACAAATTTGGTGAAGAGTTTCTTCAATTCATAGTAGGGGGTTTTGGTCCTTGATTGTAATATCGTTGAGGGCCCAGTAATCGACACAAAGACGGAAGGAACCATCTTTTTTCTTGACAAAGAGGATAGGAGACGCTGCAGAAGAAGAACTGGCTCGGATAAAGGATTTGGAGAGATTCTTATTAATCCATTCCCTGACCTCCTTTAATTCGGCATCTGACATAGAATATATTCATCCAAATGGAGGTTTGGCTCCTTCTTGAAGTGGAATTGCATGGTTGACATATCGGTGAGGGGGTAAAATTCGAGCTTCTTTTTCAGAGAAAAGGTTCAGATAGTCATAGTGTTTGGAGGGGACAAGTTTGGTAGCTAGTTCTGGGTCATCATCATCGTCGTCTTCTGGAGATGCGTAAATTGCAGCAATGTATAACCGAGACTCTGGGTCTTTGATAGCTACTCGAAAGGCAGCTCGGGAGATAACCGAGATTCGGAGGGGGTTTAGGGTGTTTCTGGGAGGTTCTTGGTGGGTCGGTGTTCGAGTAGGCAGGCAATGAGCGTGGCAATACCCTGAGGCAAAGGCGATAGTATTGCAAGTCCAGTCGATTGAGGGATTGTGAAGTCGGAGCCATGGTTTCCCAACGATCAGGTTCCAACCGGCTAGTTTAGTGACGTGAAAGGTCAGAACCTCCAGATGCTGGTCGATCATGAGTTTTAGAGTACAGGTGTGGGTGATTTGCCCTACTAGGGAGTATTTACCATCAGCAAGTACAAGATCCTCAGGTTTCGGCTTCAAGTTCAAAGGCAAGTTCATGTTCAAGGCAAAGTCAAGGTCGATAAACTGGGAGCTTGCTCCCGAGTCTACTATGCAAGTGGCTAAATAGTTTTCATTAACCAGGCAAGGCAAGATAAGTGGATCCTCGGATCCCAAGTCATGAGTAACAGAAATTGTGGAAACGATTAAAGCAGAAGCAAGGCGGCGTCGTCGAGCAAGTCGTCGACGAGTCTTACAAGAAACAATAGGTAGAACATAACCGGTTCCTTAGAGATGAACCTCTTCTAGAGCAGAAAATGAATTCGGACTAACAAAAGAAACAAGATCAGGAGAGATGGCACCAGGAAGCATCCTGGCGCTCTTCGAACTGCCATCATTATTCGAAGAGGGCACTAGTTTTTTGGCACCTCAAAAAGGGCCTGAGAGCCGGAAGTTGCAATATTCGGTAGAGGAGTAGTACTAGCAGTGGCTAGCTTCTTACTTTTTGCGGAGATAGGGCAATCGGTGGCCCAATGACCCGGTCCTCCGCAATACATGCAGAGTTTGTTATCTCATCGGTATTTGCGGATTTCTTCCGTAAGGGGGCCACGTTTGCGAGAAATGGAAAGGTCCATAGGTCCAAGAGTGGTTCCAGTGGAGGTTGAAGGGGCCGGTTTTAGTGCAGAGGATTGTTATCCAGATCCTATGGTCTTAAGAGAGTCTCGTGATTGGAGCAGTTTGGCACAGTTATCCAACTTAATACAAAGTCGGACGAATTCATCAAAATCTTCAGGAGGAGAGGCTTGGTATGAGAGAACTATCCTAAGGCTGTGATTAGCTCCGTTAATGAAGAATAAAATTTTCGTTCAGTGGTCTAGGTTGAGAATAGCAGCATAAGTGGCAAATTCGGCATGGTAAGCGGAGTAGTCTTTGCCTCCTTGCTTAAGAGCAAGGAGCTTTCGCTTTGCTGTAGCTTTTGCATCCGGATCGTCATAGGCATTTTTCAATGCTATTGCAAATTCGTTATAAGTGTCGAAGTCGATAGTTCCTCGGGTTCGGTCGAGGTGTGGTTCGAACCAGTCTGCAGCGGAGCCTGTCAAGTAGGAGGCTGCGTAGGCGATTTTTGCTGCATCGTTAGCGTAGCGTATAGGGTCAGAGGAAAAGATTAGCGCTAGCTTGGTCATGAATCTGGTGAACTTAGACCTGGTACCGTCAAAGTTCTCTAGTTCATGGAGCTTGGGAGTACGAGAAGAGGATTGCGTTGGAGTGGCCATCTGTGGAGTCAAGCTAGGGGCGGTTACTCCATACTCGTATCCCCTATTGTAGTAGGCCTAACAGCATTCTGCCGTTGTTGAGGTGTTGGTTATGAAAATATTGAAGATAGTCGGTATTTCACGACTGGAGCGTATTCTAGCTCCAAAGGCTTCATGGATGGGTGAATAAAGGGATGTCAGAGTCCTCGGAGGTATAGTAGGGAAAACAGAGGGAGGAGGAGGAGGGGCATTCCGAAGGGTACCTGCTAGAGTTCGCCATTCGTCATCTTCGGAAGGTAGAGCTGTCTGAGCGGAAGATACTATGGTGTGTAGTGGAGACTATAGGTCACGCAACAAAGTGTTACGAATCGGTCTCGGAGAATCGCCTACGACGTGGGTGAAGTGTTTTATCTGGCACTCTAGTGAGCGGTTACACAGGCGTCGCACTCATAAGGGTATTACGTGTGTGATCGAGGTAGCGGGAGACTCGGACGAAACCTGAGTCGACAAGAAACGGAGGAGCGGGGTAGTCTGGACTACACTCAAGTAGGAGGTGAACGGGATATTATTTCTAGGTACAAGGAGGAGAACAAGTTGTTGTGTGAAGAAGGAAATACATAGCAGAAATCAGCCCTTTTTATAGATAATTCGGTTTCCTTCTTGAGAGTCATGCCACTGGCTGGTACGACTGTCAAAGTATCCCAATTCGAGTCATAACGGAAGGACGTGCAAGCAATACTCGAGAGGCACACTAATAAGGTTCCCGGAGTGCAAATTCTTCTTTACTAATGAGAAGGGGCGTAGGAAAACAGTGAATAAGGGTAGTGCAAGAGGATCGATTTCTTATTTGAGAGTCATGCCAGTACTGGCACGACTCTCACGGTTCAAGGGAAGTGAGGGTATCCGACTAGACTATTCTAGTCGATTCCCTAGTTAAGCGAGTACTTATTTTAGACTTCCGGGATGCGGTCGGTAGTCGAACTAGTCCAGAACAGGGATTGGGTGCGAGAATGATCGACGAGCGTCGGTTCCAGGGAATCGGGTCTTGGCTAGTTTGTTTATGCTGGCAAGTATGCAGGTTGCCGATATGCGACAGGGGCCAGGGATTGACAAGGTCGGGTTTATAACACTGGAGCAGAAGCCCCTTATGGACCACTATACCCGTTCTCCAAGCAAGAACTAAAAGCACTCAAGATATGGCTAGATAATCAGGTAGCAATAGGGAAAATTATAAAATCCCAATCATCAGCAGAAGCACCAATCCTCTTAGTACGAAAGACCGATAGCACCTACCATCTCTGTGTTGATTACTGAGCACTCAACAAAGTCATAGTGAAAAACCGATATCCCTTACCACTAATGACCGAACTTAGACAAAGATTAAATAATGCTAAGTTATTTACTAAGCTCGACCTAAAAAATAGCTACTACCTAGTACGGATGTCAGAAGAGAGTAAAAAAATGACAGCGTTCTGTACTCGGTTTGGACTATACTATTGGCGAGTGATGCCTTTCGGATTATGCAATGCCTCTGTTACCTTCCAGGCCATGATAGATCATTTATTACATGATCTATTAGATAAAGGAGTTATTATATATTTGGATGATATCCTAATATATATCGAAGATGAGAAGGAATATAACAGGCTCGTTAAAGAGGTATTATCAAGGCTAAACAAGGCAGGTCTAGGGGTAAACCTCTAGAAGAGTGAGTTCCATAAGAATATGGTTGAGTTTCTAGGATATGGAATCTCACTGGAAGGAATTCAAATAATCGATAAAAAGGTCGAGGAAGTTAAGAACTGGCAAGTGTTACGAAAAGTTAAGGAGGTATAGAAGTTCCTAGGATTTGCCAATTTTTACTACAGATTCATTGAAGGATTCTCCAAGATCGCTTATCCCTTAACTGAACTCACCAACAAGGATCGCCAGTAGAATTGGACAACAAAATATAGATAAGCCTTTGAAGAATTGAAGAGGCAATTTACAACTGCCCCGATCCTAGTCCACTTCCATTCAGAGGCCGAAACCATTATTGAGACAGATACAAACGACTATACTATCAGAGCGGTCATGTCGCAAAAGCAGTCTAATGGGAAAGTACATCCATGCACATTCCTATCTTGAAAGTTCTCTCCAGCAGAGATGAATTATGATATTCATGACAAGAAAATGACAGCGATAGTACAGGCTTTTAAGGAGTGGGAACTGCTAATAAAGTCTTGTCAGTAGCAAATAGTAGTCTGGACGGACTACAAAAATTTGGAATATTTCACAAATACAAAGACACTGACAAGGCGATAGGTACGGTAGGTGGAATTCTTGGCTGAATTCGATTTTATTGTTAAGTATAGGCTTGGTGAGAAGAATAGCAAGCCAGACGCTTTATCAAGGCACTGAAACCTACGCCCTCAGGAGGGAAGTAAGGATCTGCAACTAATACAGCTTCTATTCCGACCTAGATAACTTCAGATCGCGGCGTCAAAAGTTGTTCGACTGTATGACACGTTCAGAGAAGAGTTGTTAAAAAAGGGGCTGAAGGATACTAACTGGGTAGCAACAAGGAGTGTAGTATTGGGAGGAGCTAAGGAGATTGATAAGAACTTCTCAGTCAAAGATGACCTCCTGCTATAGAAAGGTAGATAGTATATCCTGGAAGATAAGGACCTCCAAATTAAGATTCTGCGAGACAATCACGATAGCCGAATTGCAGGACATTTCAGTATTCACAAGACCCTGGAACAACTCAAGTACCACTACCATTGGATTCAGCTTGAGAAGGACGTTAGTAATTACGTCCGATCCTGTGATACATGCCAGCGGAATAAACCAAGTCGGCATAAGAAGTAGGGACTACTGGAACCACTAGAAGTACTATACAGACCTTGGACCTCGATCTTTATGGACTGGATCACTGAACTTCCCGAGTCCAATAGAAATATACAGATATGGGTAATCGTAGATAGATTCTCAAAGATGGTATGGCTAGTACCCCTCTCCACTAATACTATGGCGAAAGACCTCGCCAAAGCATTTCTTACACATATTTGGCACTATCATGGCCTCCCTAACGATATTATCTCTGACCGAGATAATAAAATTACTTCCTACTTCTAGCAAGCACTAATGGATAGCTTAGGGATTACAAGTAAACTCTTGACTGCTTTTCACTCAGAAACAGATGAACAAACAGAACGGATGAATCAGATACTTGAAGAGTATCTCCGCCACTATTGTTCATGGAAGCAAGATGATTAGGAAGAGTTACTACCCCTAGTAGAATTCGCTATCAACTCAGTATCCTCGGAAGCTACAGGAATGTCACCATTTAAAGCGAACTATGGATTCCTACCGAGGCAGTCTTGGGAACCTTGGGGAAAGGTGATTTACGTGAATCCGGCTAGCTAGTTATTGGAAGGAGTTTGGAAAGGAATATGGGAAAGGCTATGAGACAGGGTTCTGAAGGCAAGAGTTAGGATGGCTAGATGGCATAATACTAATAGGGTTCAACAACCGCAGTTCAAGGTAGGAGATATAGTTATGCTCAATAGTCGGAACATCATAACACAACGATCGAGCTGGAAACTAGATTATAAGAAAATCGGTCTCTTATGAATAATTCAATTAGTAGGAATACGAGCCTATAAATTGGAGTTATCAGTGAATTCGAAAGTATACCCAGTATTCTACACTAGCCTCCTTGAACCCTACCACCAAAGTACAGACCCTACTCGGAGAGTCGAACCCCCCTCAGTCGAGTTATTGGAAGGAGAAGAAAATTGGGTAGTTAGAGAGATAGTTGAGAGCCGGAGGAATAGCCGGAGAAGAGGCTGTCCGGTAGAATATTTGGTTTTATGGATAGGTTACCCTGATGAGGATGCTACGTGGGAACCTTATGAACATATAAAGGAAACGGCAGAAAAGATTCTGAAGGAGTTCCATAGGAAGAACTCTGAGGCAGTATGGGATAGTAGGATTAGGATATAATATGTATATAATAGATTCCTGTATATAAGTTCTTAAGGACAAAAAGCCTAGAAGGGGAGTAGTGTCATGGGTGTTGACACATACCTAGAATACCCTTTAGAATAGGAAACTACGGGCTAGTAGGGTAGCTCTCCAAGTACTGATAGTGTACTATACTAAGGAGGGAAGTATCATCCGAGTTATCTAATAATAGGTAATATGACGATATTACCTAGAGACTAGATAATATACCGGAAGTAGCAAAGGACCTCCTCGGATCGAAAGGCTATACGTACTATCGAGTATGAGATGAGATAGCTAGGTCGTGAGTGGCTAAGGTAAGTGGGGGTGACCAACTGCAATGCAGTTGGTTGGTTGCTAATCGAGGGAATCGACTCGGCACCTACACCTACAGAAAGCCTTCTAGAGGAGGCTCTAGTATTCTGAAGTGAGTATTTAACCATACCTACTGGAGACAGAATTCTATCCTCATGGATATCACATAGAATAGTAGGAAGCAATCGCTTAATATTATTTCATACTTGTGAATAATATCTTATTGCTTTATTCTACGGCTGTGACTGAGCACCCTCGTTATACCAGCAGGGGAGGTAAGGGATAGTACTAGCTAGTGAGGGATGTAAGGGACAATACTAGCCACTAGGGGAGGTAAGGAACAGTATTAGCAAAAAGAGGAGGGGGGGGATAAGGGATAGCATGAACCAGCGGTGGAGGTAAGGGATAGCACTAGCTAGGAGAAGAGGTAAGGGACAGCACTAGCCAGCGGGAGAGGTAAGGGACAGCACCAACTAGCGGGGGGGGGTAAGGTATAGCACAAACCAGTGGAGGAGGTAATAGACAGCATTAGCCAGTGGGGGAGGTAAGGGATAGCACGAACTAGTGGGGGAGGTAACAGACAGCACTAGCCAGTAGGGGAGGTAATGGATAGCACTAAGTAGTGGGGGATATAAAGGACAATACTAACTAGTGGGGAAGGGTAAGGTACAGCACGAACCAGCAGAGGAGGTAATAGACAGTACTAGCCAGTGGGGGAGGTAAGGGACAGTACGAACTAGCAGGGGAGGTAATAGATAGTACTAGCCAGTAGAGGAGATAATGGATAGTACTAGCCAGTGGGGGATATAAGGGATAGTACTAGTCTGTAGGGAAGGTAAGGGACAGTATTAGCTCAGGGGGGAGGGTAAGGGATAGCACGAACCAGCGGAGGAGGTAAGGAACAGTACCAACTAGTGGAGGAGGTAAGGGATAGCATGAACCAGCATAGGAGGTAAGGAATAGTACCAACTAGTGGGGGAGATAAGGGACAGCACCAACCAGTAGGGGAGGTAAGGGACAACACTAACCAACGGGGGAGATAAGGGACAGCACTAGCTAGCGGGGGAGGTAAGGGACAGCACTAACCAGTGGGGAAGGTAAGAGATAGTACCAACCAGTAGAGGGGTAAGGTATAGCACGAACCAATAGAGGAGGTAATAGACTGTACTAGCTAGCAGCAGAGGTAAGGGACAGCACATACCAGTAGAGGAGGTAATGGACAGTACTAGCTAGCAGGGGAGGTAATGGACAGTACGAACCAGCAGAGGAGGTAAGGGATAGCACTAGCTAGCAGAGGAGGTAAGGGATAGTACTAGCTAGCGGGGGATGTAAGGAATAGCACTAGCCAGCGAAGGGGGTAAGGGACAGCATTAGTCAGTAGCGGTAAAGGGTAGCACGAACTAGTAGGGGAGCTGAAGGGCAAGCACTAATTAGTAGGGGAGCAAAGGAGTAGTATTAACTAGTGGGGGAGGGTACATGAACTATACCGCACCTCTATGTATATATATTCTCTAGTTTTATGACCTTTTATTAATTAAATAAGATTTATCTCGAGCCTACTTATATCTATACCCACTACTTCTTTATATCTACTACTTTTACCTACTACTTCTCTATACCTAAAAAATAAATATATCTATACTTACTGCTATTCCCAATCAGATCCAGACTGGGTTCCTTATATAGGCACAGTCTAACCATAATTATAGCTAGTTTTCAATTAAGCGGTATGACCAATACCTTGCTTTCTTATCCTTCTCGAATAAAAAGTTAGATTTAACCTAGGTTCAAGATAAGGAGGTAAAGGTACGGCTATCAAATTGGAAGCATGATACCTATGCCTACTTTGAGCTCATCAATGGGATACTTTTTCGGAAGATAAAAGGGACCTATCAATAATGGTAAATTCTTTCCATAATATAGGATAGTATTTGTACTAATTATTAATTCATTGTCAGCCAAGTAATTATATTAGATCAGGTATACCATATAGCTTTAGAGTACCATCTATATTGTCAGCATGTAAGATACTAAAAGATGTTTTATCAAGTCAAGGAATGCTTCTATGGTATTTTATGAGAGGAGGTTATTTGGTTATTACAGCATTATAGTATATGTACTCGAACTCAACTATCTAATACATGAGCTCCACTCGAACTAATTCATTCTAACTATACTCTAGAGTAGGTTTAAATTGATTTAGTAGATATACGAGAAAATCTACATAATGGAAACAAATAGATCTTACATATAAAAGATCACTTTAGCAAATACTCCTTTTTCTACGCCTTACCTAATAAGACAGTAGAGAATATTGCTAAGTGTATTGCCAAATAGCTAGGACATTTTGGCATTCCTAAAATATTATAGTGTAATAATGGGGTAGAGTTTAAAGGGATTTTATTAATACTATTGTGGAAATATGGTATTATAATCATCAATCGTAGGCTAAGGCATCTGCAGACTCAGGGGCTAGTTGAGCAAGCGAATACAATAATAAAGGTAAAGATATGTTATTGGCTAGAAGATCATATTGGCTAGGGCTGGAGTAATATACTACTAGATATTGTTCTTAGTATGAATAGGTAAAGTTACACATCATTAGGTAGCAAGATGGCATATGAGATCTTCTTTAATCGGAAGCCCCAATAGGAAGAATGAGTTATAGTATATACCAATTTAGAGATTGACCAGATTGAGGATGAGATTGTTGGGGATGAGATTGATAGGGATGAGATTGAGAATAAGGTTCTGGCTATTATACCCCTAGCTATATCATCCTCGCTAGCCTTATCTCTGCTAACATTATCCTCGCTAGCCTTACTCTTGCCAACATTACCTCTATCAATATCACCTCCACCAACATCAACTCCACTAATATCACCTCCACTAATATTATATTTACTAATATTACTTCCACTAACATTATCTCTGCCAACTCTACTCTCACCAACCCTACTCCCACCAATATCACTCCTACTAGCCTTGCTCCTACTAATATTACTTCTGCTAATATCACCCTCACTAGCCTTACCCCTACTAACATTACTCCTACTACCTTTACCCCTACCAACATTACCCTTACCAGCCTTGTCCCTGCCAATATTATCTCCACTAATATTACCCCTGCCAGCCTTGCCCCTACTAATATTACCTCTACTAGTCTTACCCCTACCAATATCACCTCCACTAATATCACCTCTATTAGCCTTGCCCCTGCCAATATTACCCTTACTAGCCTTACCCCCACTAATATTACTCCCACCAATATTACCTCCGCTAACATTATATCTAACTGTATTAGCTTTACCGATATTACAATAAGTCATAACACCAGAAGTTCTTCTGTCCTATGCTTATATGTATACATTAACTTACTAGACTAAATGCTGCAAATGCTTTAAGTCTGGCAGTAAGTATACTAATTATTACTATAAGCATAAGGACAATAATTAGGTTAGAGTATGTCTTAATCTAGCTGCTTCGAAGGTACGTAATATCAGGCCAATAATTCCATATGTTTCAAGTTCACTTTCTATTTCTACATCATTCTCCCCTTCTATTAGTTCATCAGTTATTTCTTCACCTATATCAGAATTAGGTTTTCCTTCAACTAATACCAGATCAACATGTAGACTTCATTCTTCTCAGTTGGATAAGTCTAAGGATTCTAGTATGGACAATGTATCAGATACTATTGTCCTACAGAGGCCTACCTATTTTTTTTTTTTTCCAATTGTCTCTTATCGCATGGGGGGTTCTTTTTTTAATTTTAATTTTTGCTTGTCATATTCAATTGCTGGTGTGGTGATAATTTTACTCGTTTTTTAGGTTTGTTTATTTGTTGGCGCGGTCATTTGTTTTTGTATGCTGGCGTGGTCATTTGTTTTGTATGCTGGCGCGGTCATTTGTCTTGTATGCAATGTGGATCGTGATGGTTGTTTTGAATGCAGCGTACGTTGAACATATCGTGACATTGATGCATGCGACGGTGAATATTAGCGTAATCTTGTTGAATAGTATGGGGTCTTAGTGCAGTTGGTGTATGGAATGTTCCAACTGCCAAGTCGTCAGATTTGCCAATGGAACGGTTAGATTTGCCAATGGAACGATCGATTGGCAAATTTAAAAATTGGTGAATGGAACAGAACATATGCGATAATTTCTCCGCCAGCACTTACCCAAAAACAGGCATTGGCAAAAATTAGCCTGGTTGGCACGCAAATACGAACCAATATCCAGGTATGAGCGACTTGTACAACCAGACTACAATAAATACCAGTCTCGTTTACAATTCTCCCTCGAACCTATACTGGAGCCTAGACTTCTTGTATGACCCCTCCGTAGACTGGAGCCAACCATCTTGCAACTTGGTCATTTGCGTCTACTACTTCCGTGAAAGAAGAGTTAGCAACGGCGAAGATGTGAGTATACTTATATAATAGAACACAATAATCTCCTTCTCGTTATCCTCATCCAAGAGCCTCTGGATCTTCCGATAGCTCTATCTATTATGACATGCCTAGCCCGCTAATCCCGTTGGCTTCCTAATCCCGTTAGCCTCCTCGGCTTACTAACAGTAAATACATTATGCACAAACCTAAGCTTTAACTTTCCAAGTCCAACTGTGACCTCTCCAACTCTCTCGATTCCAGCTTGCATGCATCACCAGGGGTCCCATGGAAGTCGGACGATGTTGTTTTCCGGAATTTAACACTGGCAGCTGCGTTATCATTTAGTCCTTTTGTAATTGGCCCTACGATTCCCTAATTCTTACTAAATATGTTCTATAGTACCATGATCTGAACCTCATCCCCCGGAAATATGAATGAAACTCAAATTCTTATAGTAGAACTCGTAACATGAGTATTCCGCCTACAAAGACGGTGACCTAAGGTCCAGCTCAGGGCTCAGTGCATGGTTCCTGAGCCTCCTTCTGTATCAATGTCGTAATAATATCAAATCGCTCTTGGGCCTCTAGATCCTTGCGCTGGCAAGAGCTTCTCCTAGGGCCCAAGTTTCTGTGTTCATTGCATTGTTGTTTGGTAATTCCCTATCATTGCGCGTAAGCGATTTCGGATTCGCACTGTGTAGGTATAGTTCAATCAAATGAAGAACCTTCTAGTTGAATGAATCCACAAATGAAAAATAGGAAGAACGAAGTAGAAAGTGCAAAAGGGAGGTCGCATTTGGCCAAGTTGCAGGATGGCTTGTTGAAAAGCAGATTTCTCCATGATCATCCAGTCTAGCCTTTTTCAGAGAATTAGGGTATGTTGTCGTAGTAGTCTGGCGAGCACCAGCCTGTCGTACAGACTATAGTCGTTAGTCGTAGAAATATCTTTTCCCCCTTCTTATTTGTGCACCACCGTAGTCACCTCCTAATTGAACAATCAGGGATAGCTTCCCGAAAATATCGGTATACTTCTCGCGTTATCGTACTCATCCTAAGCTCTCTTCCGCGCGGATGATGTACTCTTTGTAAGATTACGAGGTTATGCAGCGAGGAATCTTGGTAACGGTGAATAAAGTGATATTGAGCTATCTGCAGAATTGCTATAGACTTGATGCTATGACTTGAGTGCTCTAAGGAAAGAATTCTGCTAACATCCTGCGATCCAGTCGCTTATATGCATACTATTGACCACAAACTTGCCATTTCGGGAATCCTTGCCTCTGACCCATGTATCCCAGTTATTCTTCGGCAAGTGAGAGTATTCCTACACTCTTGGGAAGTGTTGGCATAAATTCGCTTGGCCCTTGAGTTCTCCTATAATAGTTATCTTGCGTATTTATAAGAATATTTCTCAGCTTTGGTCGAAGGTCCCTCCACGTTTTCCCCATCTCGAGTCAAAATCCAACCCCAAAAACACTACCTCCCTGTGCGGGTGTCTATAAAGGATATCCTCTTTGTCACAGCTCCATAGTGCCCAGGGAGGCTTCCCATGTACAGGTAGCTATCTAATCTGTTAATGAGCCAATATGAATTTAAATTCTTCTAAGAAGACTTTATCCTTAGGAAGTGGGATATAATAGAAGGGAATGTAAAGAGGCTTGAATGGACACAGGGGTTGATAGGAAGAGAATTCACGGACTTTACTGTTAGATATTTTAGGTAATACCGTAAGGAGGTAACCACAAGCCTAGTCTGGCGGCTAAAGCCCACCTCCGTCCAGGAACTCGTATGCGATTGGGCGTACGATATGTAGTATGGTCAAGGGTAACTACGGAGTCCAATACCTGGTTAATCCCTGTCCACGGGAGATATGGAGGCCATTCGCAATTCTGTACTTTTTCAACCGTAATTTTGATATTTGGTTATCTTTATATGCACCTGCCCGCAATTGACGTCAGAATCATCGCAAAGGTTGGAATCAATGTCATCTGTCGAGAGAAGATACTGCCTAGGAGTCAGTCTCTATTGACTAGGGATGAGGAATTGAATGCAGTACATGTACTTCGAATTACATCGTAGGTACTGTGGTGCGACTACAAGGTATATAATTGCCTGATGCAATACGAAGTTGTACGTTCTTGTTGAGTCTGCTGAGTTGGATTCTGAAACGAGCTACGAGAGGTTACAGTAGTCACGTGCCCAGGAGGTTCCAGCTACCTAGTGGTGGCATCCAGGAATACCCCCACATCCTCTACGGGAGGCGGTGCCCGCCAGGCTACCTCCACGTTTTGCTTCCACCCAGACTACTTCCACGCGGAACGATTCGACTAGCAGAATTCTGGTGTTCAAAGACAACATTCTGTACTGCTTGTCCTCCGCACTTTACAAACGTATCATTCATTTCCTACTCGCGGTTCTTTGATGAAACTTTTCTGTGAAATGTATACCCCAGAGCCTGGATCTCATAGGCATGTACGAAGGGCATGTCCAGTAGAACAGTGGAAGTAAGTCTCAAAAACGTAGGAAAAGACATGCTAACACATGAGCATTCTAGAGGAGCCGAGATATACCTTTGATGCTAGTCTACCTTTGTACGAATCTAGGCTGTAATTTGGCCTCGGCTTTATTACATCTTTGAATGCCGTGGATTTTGCATCTGGTGCCTGCTACATTAGCAGTCACCCAGGTCATAAGAATCTGCACCTAGGCGTAGACCTAGGCGTGGTTCTCAGCCTGATCCTCTGATATTCGGCTTTGCTCCCGGAATTATAACACATAAATCCCTTCTGGGAATTCTTCCCAAACTATTTGCCAAACATTATCCACAACGGGAACTTTACATCTCCTCAAATACACGGGCTTCTATATACAACTCACCCGCATTCTCCAGATGGCATCGGATCGCATCGAGAAGGAGTTGCACATGCAGCTACCACATTTCCCACGAAATCCGGATATCGTCCTTTCGCCGGTCGTTTGTTGCTCGAGTAGCTGTCCTGGGTGTGAGCTTGGGCCTACTGGTGCCCCAAGAGCAGGGTCGATGCCTACGGACACAACAGGAATGTCCGGAATTGTTAAAGAAGTGAGGGTGGGATCAGAGAAGGATGGAACCCGAGGAAATGAAGACTGCGGTAAGGTCATCGACAGTGGGAATCATATCCCTAAGCTTCCCGCCATGAAAGCCATCGATAGAAGAAAGGGTGAAGGAGTATTATCAAGCTCTTCCTCCGCACAAGCAAGAGCTTCAAATTATGTTGACAGAGCACGTGCTTCATTCAGCAGCCCGCAATACCAATATTGGGAAATACCAACTATCGAACCCTTTGGCCCAGGTAACCAAGGTAAAAGAACAACATTCAAGCTTAACCCTTCTGCAGCGGAGTTTGTACCTTCATTGGCTTCGTCTACCGTTTCTATGACAACTGTTCCATCTGGCGAGTTTACTGCACTCATGAAAGGGGACCATAATAGCATCAACTTGGATACCGACATTCTCACGCTCCCCACCAGAATTGGGTTCGGTTTGCCGCACAGCATAGCCGCAGGAGTAACTCATATTGGTGTTGGGAAAAGTGGAATTTCTTCACTGACTTCACAATCGACAACAGTTGTTCCATGGTTAACAGCGGAAACCACAGAGATGGGTATCAATCAGGCACAGAGGGACTTGGAATCTGGAGAGAAGCACCGAAAGCAACAATCCCAGAGGCACGCTGGAACAGTTGCTGGTTCTGTTAGCCCAACAGTCTATGGCATGACCAATATTTTGGGTATGACTATGATGGAGGACCCTGCGAGCGAGGCCAATGAGGATGAGGATTCGGTTATTTGGGGCAGCAATAGGAACTGCAAGGGCAAGGAAGTTGCCCAAGACAAAGAAACTGACGCAGGCAATGTCCCACCCCGCTCCGCCGACCCCCGTTTATGGCCCGAGTACCAGGAAATAAAACCATCAAACCACAGCTTGTGGAGGAACGACGAACGCCCAAGGAAAAGTTACACGGTACCTTCTCCACCCTGAATCCTCCCATATTACCAATACATTAACGATCTTGCTCCATATAGCATAAGTTCATCAAAAATATACTTTACCTCAACCACCTGAGCAACGCAATTACCTCCCACCCCACGGGCCACCCTTCTTTAGCCAAAATCGAAACCGACACAATGTACCGGCTCTACGGAGACCATAGAGTGTCGGTGGTGGTTGATAAAAAGAGTCTAGCCGATCGTTTATCCTCTGCATCATTGGTTGTCCACAAAGCCGCTGGGGAGTCTCCAGCTTTGGCCTTGCCGCGGAAGGTGAGCCGGGCGCGGGTAGGGCAATTCATGGCAAAGAATGGAGGATTAATGAGGTCAATTTGGAGGGGGCAGGGGTGGGCAATGGCGGAGATTATGGGGAGGCAGAGGTGGATGGAAGGGTGGAAGGAAGCGGCGGGACTATATAGTATGGATGACGGGGAGGATGGGGAGGAAGACGGGGGTGTTAGTATCACAGAACCACAGGCTAGTGGTGAAGGTAGTCAGGCAAGAGGCATTCGTGAACATGCAGGTGACGAGGAACGGAGCGTAGAAACGGAGCACTGGAGTGATTATACCTGGAACGATGAGGCTTGGGTTGACATGGATGAGAGTGGAGACGATGAAGGCGATACTCCGGGGTACCAGAGTGGCGAGGAGTATGACGAAGAAGATGATGATGAAACGGTTGAGGAAAGATATAAGAGGCTGAACGAAGTTATGGCCCGCATGGGACTCATTGAGCTTCGACGGATGACACCAGGACCTTTCGACGCTACGTGTGATCTGGGTTCGAGAACGATTATTGATGGGCAGATTCTCGACGAGGAGGACGCGGATGACGTCAGTGATGGGTAGAGATCGAAAGCGGAGCAGATGATGAACAAGAATTTGCGAAGAATCATTGAAGCTAGAAGAAGTTGGGGATTGATGGGGGGTACTTGGGTGACTGTGATTGCGTCTTTCGCCTGTTTTGTTGCAAGTACGGAAATGAGCAAGGATTGAAACAAACGGATCAACGTAGGTGGTGAAAGGTCGGGGTCGGGGACGTGATACCTGGAGGACATTGAGCAATACTTGAGGATTTTTTGAGACTGAGATGATAGTTGATTGATAGTTAGCTTTAAGAAATCGGCTATTAATCAGCCTTGGGATGTGGGAACATACATAGGCTCAACTTCTCTCGTATAAATTCCAATGACGTTGCCTGGCAATTGGTCATTCAGCTTAGGCTCTTGTGTGTCGTTTCATAATCACCGCGCAGTAGCCCAACATGCAGCTGTGAGCTTCGTCACCTGTTCACCGGGCTCCTGACGTGATAGCTAATACGCTATTTAATGAACCTCCAGTTCCTCTCGACAAGTGTAATACGCTGTTAACAGGTTACACGGTATGTGGCTGGCAGCAACGAACACGACTATGTGGGTTGGGGATTGTCACAAAAAGTAGGTTTACAATTCATATTGTTTAAAAAGAAAACTCATTGCTCTAGTGCACACCTATTGAGACGTATATAGGTATGGCGAGCCATTCTGAGTCCCGAGTGGATTCAGGTGCGTATGTAAGTACTGATTCACAAAGAAAAAAAAAGGTGCGTATGTAGGTACAAGATAACCTGTACGACTGGCAGAGACACCAGCTACCCTGTTTTGCTCAGTAGAAATTTTAATATAAATTTATAGAGAAATGGATCCCATGGCCCTGCAGAAGGAGATAAAAGTGTGTAGAAACAAAGCTGCTTGGAGGTAAAACTACCCCGGAAGGGTTCCAATTCCCACAGGTTCTTGCAGGTACATACAACGTATAATCGAACGCCGGTAAGTAGGTGAAAACGGAATATTGTCTTCCGCTGGATCCACTACACACTTCCCTTTCCTGGTGGCTACGTTGTGGGTCCTATAGACGGCTCGTTATGGTTCCAGTTTCTCGAGCTTTTGGAGCAGGCACCGTATTCCCAGGATTTGGATTTTTCGTTGGCTCCGTCAATCCAGCGGCTATTGTGGCCAGGCTTGTAGGTTTCTGGGGGCCGCGTGCAGAATTACGGTTCGTGTTTTGTATCGGGGGCGCCTGTCTCTCTGCATATGAGGTCCTTGGGGGTACTGGTAAGGAAATATACTCTGCCGAGTAGTCAGTTCTATCGCGTGTACACATCTACAACGACAGGTCACCGAACGACCTGCATAACGCGTTCAGTTAGTCTGATAACAAACCCATAAACAATGTGGAGAGCGGATACCTGTATGCCCCCCCCCTTTCTATGCCACCTGGATCCCTACCCCTATAATGCTATAGGGACTGTAGTGACACCCAGTCCCCGGCTCACGAGTCCACGAGGTACAATTAAGTGCCTAGAATGCCTATTGATGCAATAGCTGAACACCTCCGCCCATGAACACAAAACTCGGCAAAACACAAAAGCTTCCACCTACTGAGTTGCTCACCATAGGGGGCTGTCTAGGAGTCCACACAAGGCCCGGCCAACTGCTACCTCACCTCACCTCCACTCCTTCACCCACAACTAGTTTCACTGTTAAACACCACCCCACTCCACGTCACCTATAAAACCGTTTGCAAACGCAGTATCTGCTCTATTTCCACCTCTTACCCCTTAAAATGACAATTCAAAAGTCCCTCAAACTGTCAACTTCAAGTTCCCTTTATCAATTTCCTTTCATGATACCGAGTAAGTCTGAAACAACACTAGGAACGCACTACAGACTTTCTCATGCCGCCACTAACGGAGTGGCAGCATAAATTGCCATGCCAAACGAAGCGGCAGTTAGCCAAATAAGGAGGGGCGGATTGTAAGCCATCGCTGCGACTAAGAAGGCCCGACCTTAGAGAAACACAAACGTTAGTAAGGTTTTCGTGCATAACAAGGCAAACACTTAGCTAACGTATGTACCAGAATATAGTTTTTATTGCAGATACAGTGTGAGCTCCAAATGAGGAACAATCCAATGAAGATTTCAACACATTGTCCCACTAGGACCAGCCCGTCCAAGCTGAGGAGGTAGTACTCATAGTGGCCACTTGTGTCTCTGCTCTAATCTAATCGAAACCGAACATTAACCTCTGGTTTTTATAGTCTGGCTCCATGCTTGGTCTGTCATGTAGTCATTTGTGGTTGTTAACAATGTTAACTCCAGCTTCATATTTGTATTCAAGCGTCTTAGCAGGATTAGTCTGGTTACTTAGCTTTGTTGTCAACCATTTGCGTCGCAGGGGAAATCTGGTTCCCGCCTGACGTACAGCATGCGACGGGGTAGTGCAACACGACGGGGATATGCAACAAAACAGCTGTGGGGTAGAACTCAATTGATTTTCGGTAGAATTGGACGGCAGGGGGTTCAAAAGCTGCGCACGAGTTCGGAGATTAATCGTTTAAGTGCCTAAGAGCCCTGGATCATGGAGTCCTGGGATGTATCCTGATATATGGCTAATACATGAATTGTATGGTGTAGATATATAATCAGGTATTAAATTGAAATAACGTGATTGAGCAGAGTCTGGGTACATTTCCTGCACCTCTCACATAGTGCAAAAACCAATGAAGCCAAGTCCACACATCATGGTATGGTGGAAGATACATGAGCATGCACCCAAAGTAGAGGTCTGGGGCGGAAGTGCAATTTAGCGGAAGAAGGCTCAAACTCGAGCAGTTTTAATCGGATTTAGATAGTAGGGGGCTCAAATTAGACGTGCAGGTCCATAGAACAAATTGTAAACTGCCTAAGAGCCCTGGATTACAGAGCCAATAGGGTTATCCCGATATATATTATACCTAATGTTTTCATATCTAGCTAGGATTGGGCCTCAAACTATATAATAAAGTGGGTCTGTATATATTCCCTTATTGACCCACACATTGTAAAGCAAATGAACCCACTTATAGCCTCAAAAGAGTATAAAGAACCTATTTCTTGAGCCTATATAAGCTGGAGAGGTGGGGTTATAGAATTTGCAGGAACAGAATTATCAGAACAGCTCTGGACCAGTACCTAGCTGCTCAAAAGGATCTTCCCATTAAATATATTCTATTCTTAGTCTTATATACAGCAATTAATAAGAACTGGATAAGGTCACTCTAGCCCCCCCCAAAAAAAATTAAGGCAAATATTAGTACAACTTCATATAACTGAGGAGACTCTAAGAACTTAATAATTTAAGTGAATCTGGGTAAGAAAGAGAATCTTTTGAGCATAATTGCTGCTTTATTGGGCAATGATTGAGAGAGTAGATACCCATAGATTCTTTAATGCTATTGCGGAGAAAGTGGAAATGTATATAGATAATGGCTCAAATCAAGCGCCTAGTATTTGGATTTCATGCCCGTAGTCTAGTAATTCGTTTGACATATTAACCTCTTAACCTAGACCATTTTGAATAGACTTGCTCCTAGGTTATCCTCAATGCCCAACCCCCCTTACTTTGGATGCATGCTCATGTATCTTCCTTGACTTTATGGTTTTTGCACTATGTGAAAGGGGCAGGAAATGTACCCAGACTCTGCTCAATCACATTATTCCAATTTAATACCTGGTTATATATCCACATCATGCAATTCATGTATTAGCCATATATCAGGATACCTCCCAGGGCTCAATGATCCAGGGCTCTTAGGCATTTAAACGATTAATCTCCGAACTCGTGCGCAGCTTTTGAGTCCCCTGCCGTCCAATTCTACCGAAAATCCATTGAGTTCTACCCCACAGCTGTTTTGTTGCATATCCCCGTCGTGTTGCACTACCCCGTCGGATGCTGTAGAGCTTGTGTGGACAATAAGGGCAGAGAAACTTTGGTTAGCTTTTATGCTTCTCATGTTTCCACTAAATCAAGCTTCTCTCTCTTTTGGATGTGCGGTATTTGGGAGAGGTACTTGTTGGAAGGAGATGAGAAGGATGAATGGAGAAAGGAGATGAAACAAGGATGAGTGGAGGAGGGAGAAGATGAAATAAGGATGAGTAGAGGAAGAAGAAGAAACAAGGATAAGTGGAGGAAGAAGGAGATAAAACGAGATGAGTACGGGAAGGAGATGAACAAAAATAAGCGGAGGAAATGGGCAAGATTATAATTAGTGTTATCCCTTAGTCCGGAATATACAAACTTAGGTAACACAATATATACCACGCGGGATGCTATAGGTATGGTCATAACTTGAGTATATTTATACCACAAAAATGAATCTAATAAACGATCTCAATCTGGCATTCAGGGAGCGCATCATATGCATTACATTATTCCATCTCATCTCACATTGATCCACCCTCTAACAACAGAATCTCTAAATCTCGTATCTCCTTCCATAACATGTCGATTCGCTTCACTCGTTCTCCATAATAATCCTCCTCAACGTCCCTGGCGCCATAGATCCCATGATGCCCCTGCGCTGAAGACCTCAACTTTCGATAATCGGCCTCTGATATTCTCCCACGATGAGCCTGCTCGTTTAAGTCTATGGTTTCGAGAGTTACTGTGACAAGTAGCTTCTCAAGCTGTTGCAAGACTCCTTCTCGCCAATGGTTCCGGACATTGGCCAGGAAGGTGGAGGTGTTGTTGGTGACAAAGGTCCAGATACCGCTAATGATGTGCCAAAACCGTGAGTTTTTTCTTCCTGAGTATAACAAGCGTTGTGGGACAATTTGGTGTGCCGTTGCCGGAAGAGGTTCTCGAGGTTCTGCTGGGGGGTAGACAACCATATATCCAGCATCTATGTAGTAGGGAATATCTCTGTCCTCCGTTCCACACAGGCGTTCGTCGAAGAACATTGTTATTCTTGCCGCAATGATCTTTGATAATGATTTTCTTTGATAGTGTTCCCGTTCCTTGCTCTACTGGACCAGAACCACCTGTAACCAATGGTAGGTAGTTATATACCTTCCTCTCATGTTTGTTACATGAATCTGTTCACAATATCCACCTCGACGCAATAGACTCCGCGGAGGAGAGTTCATAGTTGCGGTTAACTTAGGATTTTTTCCCTTCCAGCACATGGGGTATGCTTCCCCATGCAATCCCACGTGGATAATCTTGGCCATAGCTCGCCCTTGAATCCGCCCGGGATTGTGTGTGGCTCGTCATACGGCCCTTAACGTCGTACGAGTAATGTGTTTTTTTTAATTTAAAAAAAAAAAAAACTAGCCACTGAAAGGTGACCCTCAGGACAGCTGTTCTCTTCTTCGTCGCTATTAAGTTCACCTTGAGAAGCATAAATCCGCCCGAAGGCCCAGGATTCTAGCTGTATCCCTATCCCCCATGAGATTCATGCCATAGAATCGTTTGTCCAACCGAACCATGCCTATCCGTGACCAGCTAGCTTAGGGAAATCTTCGTAGACTGTTAGGAGGAAACAGTGTCGCCTCTACATTACTCGCCACCTCTGATATGCAAAGTCGCCCTTCCGGCAATTTGCTGTAGTCCTTCCCCGACCACCATACCTTGACATCTGTACGTCATGCTGTCCGGTTATATAGGAAAGCTTTCGCGTATCGTGGCGTGGGCTTGACCAACTCAAGAACCTATTGACATACGTTAGAAACTCAGTTAGCTCAGAGGAGCCATACAAAAACACTTATTTCCTCAACCTAAAGTGAGCCAAAGGCGTGTGGGAAGCTGATGTTGCATTTCCGAGCATCTAGAAATGTTAATCTGGGCTGGCTAGAGTTACAGATCAAACCGCTGAGCTTTTGTGGCGACAGTGTAGTCTAAGGACGCAACTATCCACAAGATCACGCGACAGGCAATTCAAGCATACCTACCAGTACTTTATATATATACGGATTCGTAAAATACGGAAGACCTTACGCCTGAATTGCTTTTCTCTACGAGAGGCTGGTGCCCTCCAGACTGGAATCTTTACAGGTAATTTGATAACACGGTGCTTATTGACCTTGAATCAAGCGAGGCGTGGACAGTATATTCTTTCTTTTTCTGTAACTCCGCATTTATATTCAAGGTGGTCAGCCCAGGGAACACGACTAATTCGTGGCTCCGCTAGGTAAACATTGAAAAAAAATAGCAGAGAAACTCGCGAGTCAGAAAGCAGGAAAGCACACGTCCACGTACTTGTGTCAGAAACAGTAACAGACGCAGGTGATGTTAAAAGGAAGCTTCGTTTAGATAAACAGAATGGCAGAACTGTGTGCTATCTATATCACTACCGATACCTATTAATGCTCTATTAATGTGAAAACTTGGTATCGAACCGCCCTGGCCCCGCTGTAAAGCCTAGGTCATGGTGAAGAACTCGACTTGGTCCCTTGGATGGCTGGGCAAAGTTATTATGCATGAGGGTGAGGAGGATTGAGAGCCTCATTGGAACGTTGGCATGCTATGGTGAACCCTGTATATATTTTAGTCCAGGCCGACGGTTCTTGTGTAAAAGAATCCCATGTAGATAAAAGACTAGATTCGGAGGCTTTGTATCTAGTTTGTTAAATACCATAGAACCCAATCAGTAACAAACGTTTCTTTAACAAAGAATTCAAGTAGCTTTGAGTGGTATTGACATAAATGACATGTACTGTAGTTATTGAACCCCCTCAATAACAGATTTGAAAATAGTGCCATCCAATTCCCAATTAAAACTTGTAAAACCCTTCAGAATCCCCTTCTTCGCTGCTACTCTGGATGCCACAAACAGTCCGCCATGTCGCCACAATGCGGGCACTCTAGCACTAGATATTCAAGTTCATGAATAGAGTCAGATTGTCTCATCAGCCGATATAGGCTCAACACTTGCGACTCTGTGATAGTTTTCCCCATTTCCGCAAACATTTGCCGCACTTCGCATAGGCTGGCTCGTGCTGCCGCGGAGGCGCGTTGTGCTGCTTCAAGGTTTACCTCTGCTTGGCTGCTTGCGCGGGAGCGGGTGAAAATTATTGCTTGAACGCGATTCCGTTGGAACTCGTGTCGACGTTCTCCATCGCCCAACTCACTCTCTGGGGCGCAAAAACCTTAACCTGGACCTCCCCGACTTGTCCGTGACGCATATGGAAGGTCCACTGGCATCCATTAGTCACGGGACATCAAGTGGGCTGAGACAACTGAAGCAGAGGTTTTCGTGGCGGGCATGTGGATGAAGCCTGGTGGTGTTAGATACCGTAGAAACCTTCCAGTGCCCAACAGAATTGCGTGTTCAGCCTATATTTTGGTTCCGCATCTAGTGAACTACTGGCTCCACTTCGTTCGCAAAGTCGACTCTCCGGCTTGCCCAAACTGCGACCACCCCTCGGAGGACGGCTCTCATATCACCTTCGACTGCCTACACCACCACCATCAGCGCCAGGAGCTTATCGGGAACAACAAGACTTGGGAAGAATTAGACACACCATTATGGAAGAAGGAGGAGGGAGAGGAGAAGGAGTGGGATGCGGTGGAGGCATACTTCGGCTACCTCTACCGCACCCTCGCTGGACGATAGGAGAGTGCGCATACTTGATATTTGCTGCGTTGCTTCATGTTATTCGCTCGCGTTGTTTTGATTTTGTACATAGCTTGCGCAGGGCGTCAGATTAACTTGACCGTCCCTTGAATCCACCCGGGTTTCCGGGTGGCTCGTCATACGACCCTTAAGGTTGTGCATGTTGGAACGCACATCCAGCACACCCGACTTCAACTATTAGCCTATCCGGTGGTCAACTACTACCGTGGCTTATTTACTTTGTTTCTAGCGCTTTCGCATATTCGCATTCGCATATTCGCATTTCTCTTGCTTCCCATTGGCTGGTTAATATCCTTGTCACGGTATGTCTTATAAGTGACTCGCAACCTTATTGTATATAAAGACATCCCGCTCCCCTCTGTAATTAATTCTACAAGCAAGTCTTCAACCGCATCGTCCACTCCTACCGTCTAGTGAACTCTGCTACTGAGCGTCATATCTGCATAGTCTACTGCATTGCCCACTGAACCATTCCGCTGCCTACTAAGTATACCTACATACTTTGTTAGTGCATACGAGTAGGTACCGTATTAATTCGCAACTAAGAATGCTGTCTTATTCACGAACGGGCGGTCGGAGGGGCCTTAAATTTACTGTCTTATATGCGATACTAGCTTAAAGGCGAGATAACGTAAGCGATAGGGATGCGACGCACCCTGGTTGCGGCTCTGCGCGGATAGCAACCATATCGCAGCTGTGGGGCAAAGCGGGACAACAACTCACGCAATACAACTGCCTGGATGTTAACTACCACAATGACGAGAGAAGAGAAAATTCAGGAGGCAATTAAAGGTATGAAGGAGGGTATATTTCCTTCAGTTCGAAGAGCTACAAAGTTTTTTGAGATACCTGAAACCATTCTTAGGCAACGACATAATGGGACTAGAAAGTCAAGAGTAGAGGCGCATGAGGAGCAACAATGGTTGAGTGCAGAGGAAGAAGAGTCAGTAGTTAGATACTGTTCTGTGGTAGACGGTTTGGGATCTCCTTTAACTTATGAGCTATGTAGAGAAATTGGAGAGGATTTATATAGGCAATCTCATGAAGAGGATGGGGTAGAATTTGGGAGCATTGGGTAGGATGCTTTTTTAAAGCGTCACAAGGAGCTCAAAGACAAGATGGGAAAGGGTATTTCTCGTTAGAGGTCAACTGGAAGCAACCCTGAATTGATTTCTAAATTTCTGGAGGAAGTTCATAGAGTAGTTGTTAAGAACAAGATACTCTCTTTAAATATGTAGGATATAGATAAGAAAGGATTTCAAATGGGTCTTGTAGGTCAATGTAGGGTTATTGTTAGGGCAGGAAGAAGGAATTCACAATTTCGAATAGATAGAGAAAGAGCTTATAATATTAATTGAGACTGTTAATGCTGCTGCTGATGCAAATATGAAGTGAGATATTAATATGAAGTTGTATACTAGGAAGCCAACATATAAGGTAAAGGATTAAAGATGGTTATTAGAGTGTAAAGTTATTACTAGTGCAGATATTGAGCTATTAAAGGCTGCTGATAGAAGGCAGAAAATTTGAAGGAAAAAGTAGGCAGCTGAAAAGGAAAAATGGAAAAAGAAAACATCCATGATGCTTTCAAAGGCTCCATTGACTCTACTATATTCATGACAAAAAACTGTTGAAATTGCATCAACTTCACCAGAGGAATGGTTTAAAATTTAATCTGAATCTAATAGTTCCAATTCTCCAGCTAGTATTTGGTCCAATACTATTATGGTAGTCACTCTCAAGCTAGCTATAGAGCACCAGCTCCTTCCAAAACCCTCTACTGGCTTCAGCACACCTTCTCAATCATCCTCCACTATCAAAACCATGTTCTTGCATTCAAGGTGTTGAGGTACATCAGCATATATTACTTTGTACAGATTTTTTGTTTCCTAGGTAATCCCCCTTATATTGTTATCTTACTCTTTCTCTCACCCTAAGCTAATATGCGGGATAGCTTTCCCTATGTATCTAGATCCTTCACTTCAAGTTTCAGGTCAATTGAATAACTCTACGTCCCGCTGCGTTGACTTTTGTGCACCTGGTGCTCCGGTTGCACACGGTGCGTCGCATCCCTGTAGTGCGTCGCATCCCTGTCGCTTACGTTACTTTCTTATAAACGAAACTCCGGAAAAGCCGACAGTGGCCTAATTGATATTTTTTACACGATCTCCTCTCCAAGCGTAATTGTAGCATATTGCATAGCCTCTTCTTCCGTAATGTAATCTCCCTGCTCATTGTCACTTCCATCCGCTTCCTCCTCATCATCCACAATCTCAAGGTCGGAACTTTCATCCTCCGTGTCTGTTGGCAGGTCGAGTTGGTCTTCAGACTCAGGAGGTAGTTGCCAGTCAGGAACTGTATAGTTCGAGATTCCTTCAATATGGATCTCGGAGTCTGCTGTGCCATAGATTGGGACAGTAATTCCACATTTGCGAAATGAGCGAGTCTAAGGGGTAGGTGTTAGCTAAGTATACATGTGGGAGAATTTATAAGGTTGACCTTACAATCATATCACGGTTGGCAGATACCGACTTCCATGCTGCAGCTACCCATTTGGTCATAAGAATTCGCCGTTGGGAAGCTGTATATTTATTCTCTATCCACTTGTCGAGATTTGCGGCATAGTGCGATTGTGATATCTCACCAAGTTGTTTCTTGAATGGTGCATGAACTGACACATCAAGTGGTTGAACTAGACTTGTGCATCCAGGAGGGACCATATTGCTTGCTTTCCAGCCTCACGTAAGGCATTAAAGTGTATAATGTCTTGTGCCACATCAGGTCCTTCGGAATCCGCCTTTGATAGTGCTGGAATTGCTAGAATTCTGCAGTTTCAATACTGAGGTTGCGCGAGGTTTTTGACTGGTGGTTTGAGCACTGGGTCCAGGACGAGGTGCCTGCGGAATTGACATAGTAACAAGTGATGGTGATGAGTGAAAGAAACCGGCAGCGCCAGTCAACGTTGACATTCCTATACTACTGTCCTATCCCATGGCCGGTCCACAGGGGTCGATTTTTAGACAACCCCCGACAATACCAAGAGCTCAGTGCATGGCGACAACATGGG
This sequence comes from Tirmania nivea, assembly GCA_015179035.1. Lineage (NCBI taxonomy): Eukaryota > Fungi > Ascomycota > Pezizomycetes > Pezizales > Pezizaceae > Tirmania > Tirmania nivea. Next base: position 486,064 of record WHUY01000042.1, on the reverse strand, counting down.
GCACTGATCAGGTTTAAGGCATACCATTTGAAGTAAAGAGCAGGAGTTTGGCTCAACGTCGGTCAAAAGGTCTATGTGGCCTGATCTCGTGCCATATGTGGCCCCAAGCCCTTCGAGAGCGGCTTCAAGCTGTGTAAGAAATAGAAATCAAGTACAAGCGACATTTCAGAGCCTACAATATCGCAATGGACGCACAGCTTAATACTGACGACGCACAACTCGCTTATACTCCATTCGAACATCCTACCTCCTACAGACTGCACGAAGCCTTTCTAAATCTCCAACAAAAGCTTACTCTACTCGCCCTATATATGCAAGCAAAAACAACACCCTAGCACCACCGATCGAGTCCTCTTCAAAACATGATTTTACATATACTAATACAAGGCGAGAGTGCTATTACTGTCGGTTTCAACATGCACAATCAAATTCCACTTCTTCTGCTAAACCTACCAACAAGCGACCAGCCAAATCTCGCTACAAATGCACTATCTGCAATGTTCACTTCTGCCTCTTTCCATGCTTTAAAACCTACCACAAGAGCAGCTCGGTCGGTAGTCTGGTTGGCACCTCGGTCGGTCGCATTCCATTGGCTCCACTTGAAAATGTATAATATCTGGGTCTAGTACTGCTAGTACTAACCAACAACTCCACTCAATTTCCTATTCCTTTAGTCTATTCAATCATTGCATGTCAATTTTTCACTCGCATCTTGTAGATAGTCCTAGTATCTGTCAGTTGTCGAGATCAAATAGATTGAGCAGTGTCCGTCCGGCTGCGGCCATATGCCGCGTAATTTGCATGCCAAGTTTATATTGCCGGGGGCTGTCTAAAAATCGACCCCTGTGGACCGGCCATGGGATAAGAAAAATTTGCTGTCTTAAACTCGATTCGGATATCTCGGCCAAAATTAGGGTGGTTTACCCCTGTCTTATACACTAATACTGTCTTGCCGAGTAGTACTTTCTTAGTTGCGAATTAATACGGTACTGAGTTCCCCCCCCCCAAAAAAAAAATTCCGCATCTAGTGTCAGTCCTATGTAACGAGATAGCTGTTTATGGGAGGGGAAGTTTCGTAATATACTTACTGTGCTGCGTGTTTGGTACTCAACTTGGATGTCGGTATGAAGCGGGTAGCTTATGAGGAACGGGAGTGCAGAAGGGTTGCCCAAAACTGTCGAGTGGAGGGGTACGAAGCTGTATAATAATGAAGAAAGAGTGCTTCACAATAGTGATATGCAGTTCGCGTGTACCATAGGGTATTCTGGTTGGCACGGGCAAGACTCGTAAGTATTAGGCTGTAGAGACGAACCAGGTGATATTCGCTTAGCTAAGCTATTATGTATAGTTCCGTGCCATTAATCTTCGCCCTTTCCAAAACATGAATTAAATGCGCTCGAAGTTGTAAAATTTAGTTTCTATAAAGAACTTAAAGATTATGCGCCTTAAACGCGTAAAGAGAAAATGTCCTCGATGAATCCAGAAGTTTGAAGAATGGTTGCAAAGTACCTTTCCCATACAAATTTGTATGGCAACACCATGTATCTATGCCGCTCCCAATATATTAGGGCTATTTTTTTTTTTTTTATCTCAGTACTCGTATGCACAACCTTAAGGGTCGTATGACGAAATATATTAGGGCTAACAGCCAATGAAATACCAGGTCAAGAGTTATCTTTTCTAGCTTGAAATGTAGCCTTTCAAGAACTATACCTATAAACCGGATATCAGCAGAGTTTATGGCGTTGCTGGTTTTTTGACACTCCATCGAAATGTGGCACTGTTTGCCCGTTTCCCAAATACATTTCACAGTCCCTTTCGATTCCCGTCGTGCTTAGCTACTACTTAACCTACATTGCATGATCTGTGTCTTGCTAACCTCCGATCCGACAGCACAGATGGGTAAGATTCAGGTCCAACGCGCACACCAGACCTTGGGACTCGCTAGAGAAGAGTTCTCACACGGGATAATTGCCGAAGAGACTTATATGATATGAGAGTAAGGAGAGAGGAGATGGTAGTAGATCGAAGGCGCGTTGAGTGCGTGTCAGCAAGGGGGTAGTCGAGGGATACTGGCGGTTCCTGATCTGCCCTAGCAGGCCACGAACACTCGGTTAGATAGGTAGCCCAGGGCCGTAGGCTAGACTGGGAATATATTTGGAGTATCGCGATCTAACATTCATGAGGGGGCGATGCAATTGAAGAACATCTGACGTCCCCAGATCCTCTCGCATCCTTATTGGAGTACGTCTTGTCGTCATCGCCTGGCTGCTCTCTTTTTCCTGCACCCACCGTCCACGCGTACATATTCAGGTAATTGTCAATCTCTGACACCAAAGGTCACGTCGCTAGAGAAAGCATCCTGACCCGGAATTGGGAGGTAAATACATTCACGCTACCTGGTCACAATCAACGGTCCTCCAATCTCGTATAACCCAGACCCATAGACACCTGACCCCCTCGAGCGAGCTAAGGATATGCAAATGACCAAACCTATGCACCCGTTACCTTCTGAGCTGTCATAGCTAGTTCTGCCTCCTGCTCCTTCAGTGCCACCAACCACTTGAACCCTTGCCACCCCACTTGCCCCTTCTGGAACCGGGCCAAATCCTTTTCATTCAGTCCCCTCAACCACTTCAGCCTTTCCCACAGTGACCTCCTATCTTCCAGCATTTCCACGTCAGCGTCCTGGTAGGGTCCCAACCCGACTAACCACCGAATCACATAAGCTAATGTTCGTACTCGCTGCTCCCCTAGTTGTGTTGCTTTGTCAGGCTCTGCTGGGCTGCCCCAGTAGAATGCTTCACAAACGTACCACGGATCATTCCATTCCAGGTAGTTCAGCAGAGAGATAGCATCAGCAATACACATTCGCGGGTGGCTATTAGGAGCAAGAACAAGTTGCTTGCGGCTTTCATCGGATAGCAGGTCTAGGATAGCGATATGAGCCGGTGTGGGGGGAATGCTTGCAGTCTGGGGGGCTTTATTGCTGATAAGTAGGCCCAAGGAAATGTTGCGCTTGGGAGTGGGTCTGGTCGTACTAGACCATGGTGGCTTGTAGTGTGGGAGCTTGAGATGGAGAAAAGATCGGAAGAGGCCGTTCGTATGCTTATGGGCGAAATGGAGAAAAGATGCTATTTCGCTATCGCTATCGTCAGGTCCGTCATATCCACATATGTGTAGCATCTATAAGCCCAGTTAGTATATTGACACCCAAAATTACGTTATTACACTTTCCGAATATACTAACCATTGCCACAATCTCCTTCGCCCGCAATATATTTTTGACTGCTGTCGAGCTCCTACCCAACCCGTGCGACGTTGAGTTCAGAGAATTGTTGAGGCTCTCGGTGATTGAATTTGCAAGTTTGTCGGTATCGTAATCCGGAATGCCTATCTGGATACCGCCGCTGGGTTCATCATCACCGCACGTACTACAGTAAGGTCTCATGGCTATCTCTGTTGTTTGAGGTATATGTGTGTGGTGTCTCTACCTGGTTAAATGGATGATAGAAACGTGAGTATGGCACGGGGGGTCGATGTTTAAATACAGGATCGAGACTGCTTCATAAACAAGTAAAGTTTCAGGACAGGCATTCAATAGTCTGACGAGGCACCAATGAGATTGCAACTAGTCTGGCGGGCAATGGCCATGAGACTAATCGTGGTCATTGGGTGTTTTCATGCCTAGACCGATTTATTTGGTGGTGTGCTTAAATCGATCAACAGGCAAAATGGGCACAAAAACATCAATGGGCCTTGTTTGACCAGTTTGGCCGTACCGGTAGTCTTGTACGAGGGTCTGCGCACGAGACTATTTGGCCGACGATTACACATAGCCGCCCCGTAGCCAGACTACCTGTAGCCCCTTCAGAGGTCGTTGTGCCAACCAGACTACTGTAGCCCCCATTCACCAATCTATAGCAAGATATGGCTGTAGTCTGGTTGGCACAAGCGGTTCGTATATGGCTGACTGTAAGTACTTTGTAGTCTGGGCCGAATGGTCCTTTCACTGTGCGACATAGTACGCAACGCTTGTTTTACGCCATACTGACATCAATCTTGGCCAGTTTCATCTAGCACTAAACGCACTTGAAGCATTCTCTGCTGCTGCACATACCGAGTTTGAAAGTTATTTCCATACAATAATGTAAAATAAATAGTCTGGTTGGCACAAGTAAAATAAATGTTTTTTTTGATATTCGAAAAAGGTAATTCCCAAAACAATTCAAGGTTAATATGGCTATAGTCTGGTTGCACAGCCTCTCGTGTGCAACCAGACTATACTACGAGAGGTTGTGCAACCAGACTACTATGGCCTATGGCTAATACAATTCATAGATGCCCGAAGCTTAAAGCATCCTCCCCAGGGAGAGTGTTTCGATTCTCGGCCTTGGGGATCTAACGAGGAGGCCATTACTATGTCGTGTTCGCATAAATAACGTGAATCTAGATAGTTATGATCCCTTTGGAGAAGACATCGGGGCAGTTCAGCTAAAGACGTATATATTTCTCAATCCCCTTCCCCATTTCATACTCCGGCCTCCGCCGCAGTGCCTCCATGCGGGCACAAGGCTCCACATAGCTGTGGGCGGGCACTGGTGCCCTGGCCAACCAATCCGGCCTTGGTGACTCTGAGGGTGTTGTGCCAACCAGACTAGTGACTCTGAGAGTTTACCACATCAGTTGTAATGCATTGGCCAAGTTGACTTCTGCTTGCGTGAGGACGCGTTGTGCCCCCGCGGCGGTGTGGTCTGCTTGCATGAGATTATTCCGTGCTCGGATAGGGTTGGAGGCTTGAGCGAGAAATAATCTTCATGCGCCTTCCAGCCAACGATTCAGAACCGCCGCTCCTCGTTGCCCCAACTTCTGCTCCTGGGCCCGTAACTTCTGGGGTCCCGGCTGTATATTTACGTCAACCCATCAATGGGCCCTGGGACCATCACATGGGCTGAGACAACTGGAGCTAAGGTTTGTTGCAACGCTGAGTTGAGATGGTTAGGTGCTTAATATTTAAGAAATGCATGCCCAATCCACATTTACATCCCGCCGCTAACCCTGTGTCGTTATAGCGGGCTGGAGGCAATAGACTTGCTCTGTTTTGTCTATGCGGGGTGTCGGGATGATAAGTTGGGGTAGGAATTCTAGGTCCTACGGAGGGGTTAGAGGAAAGGTTCAATAGCAATATCGAACTAAAAAGCAATTGAGAGAGTTAGTCTACGAGAGGCCGGTGCCCGCCAGACTATGAGAGAGTGTAGTCTGGCTGCACAAGCCCCTCCGTAGGAGAGAGTGATCAACAAGACTAAGAGTGCTTAGCAATGATTGGAGCAGGGCCCGCCCCGGGGTTTGATAGTCCAATAGCTCGGCCTAGCGGACGGGGTCTCTCGTCAGGTAGATAACTTCAATACGAGCACTTTTTTAAATATAGAAAGGAAGTTGTCTAGATAGTTGTACAACAGGGCTTTTTGCGGTTCTGTGAGGGCCAGTGCAGGGAGCAGAATGGGCAGCACCGGTGGATGTTTGCGATACAGTATCGTACCCCTTTATTTGAGTTGATGTAGGGTCTCGTGACGTTTCTCTGCGCCAGTAACTTTTGCCGCCTCCGGCCGGAAACAGTTTCAGGCAATCTCCCAACCTGGTTGTCATCTCCGTGATGCACATGTCTCAACCGGCCCGGTTGGGATGCCGCATACTTTGAATTCAGAACAGATCCTTAGAGAATTTCTAATTGACATTCGCTGAATCAATATACCTGGGGTACCTTGGATCGTACCTGAGATTAATTGTGTTCCGGAGTTACATCTTTAGGTAGCTACCCCAGTCCAAAGCTACCTCAGCCCCTGGTAGGCGCGTTTCACCAGCCAGAGCAGTAATCTGTATAGGTTCTTTGCCAAGCGGCTTGGAGGGGTTAGCCATCCTGTTTGATTACAAGTATCTCATTCATATTTGGACGTGAATTGACTGCCCATTCGTAATGAGCATCACCCAATGTTCTGCTGGCACCACTGTCTTGTACAACGTATGAGGAGGGAGATTGGGATATCGTATTGTGGCCCGTCCGGTCCCACCCGCAGTCTATTGAGGCCCCCGCCACCCCCGCATTGTCGCGAGTCGTTTATGGTGGCCCGCGCACGTGGTTTGGCCCCGCACAGGCACAGGCTCATACTCACCTGATGGGAGTCACCAGGCCAGGTGCAGGCTCCAGTCACTTCTCTCGTTGCCCCACAAACTTGTCAAGCTCACTCAAGCTCCTCTCTTGCTCTGGTTTAGTTCTCTTCTTCTACTCTGGTTCTTCCCCTCAATCTTCTCATACTCTGCTTGACTTTCAAGTGATCACCCACTGTTTCCTCCGCTTTCTAAGTTACTCGACACCTACCACTGCTCCACGCCCACGCTCTCGAACAGAGCAAACACCGATCGTTCATCCAAACTTTATCTTAAGCCTCTACGCCCCACTTCTCTCAACATGTCATCGTTGATGCGAGTTGCGGTCGAGAACAGTATGAAAACCAGGCGTGACCAGGAGCAAAGACGTTCTCGCAGGAACCGAAACCAACCCCCCCGCCCCCTCATCAATTCAACGGACGAGGCTCTTCGCATCCTGCAGGCCCTCCAAGGGCCCCGCAATCCTGACGCTGGCCTGGGTAAAGCTTCTGCTTCTTCTGTTAACAAGCGATTCGTGAGTCCACTGGCCGATTACCACGAAATGGTGCGCAAAATCACCATATCGCAGTACGCAGTCGATAAATACAACCCACCAGCTATTCGCCCCTCCCAAGCGTCCTCGGCGGGCTCCTCCTCCATGTGCTTGGACCCAGAGTGCGAATCCTCAACGGTGGGCAGAGTAGAAGGCGGCAAAGCACCCGCCACAGTTCCTCGCTTCAATACCAATAAAGAAAATAACGTTCCCACGGTAGTGGGGATAGGTGCAAGCAGCATGCCCCCACCGAAGACATCCAAAATCCTAGCCATCGGTAGCCTGGTCGATGACTCCGAGGAGAGGGAGAAAGAAGAACGAAGAGTCGAAGCGTACTACAAGGCCGTCTCACTTAACCTCCCAAGTGGTACTATCTATGTCGCCTATTTGAGTCGTCTGCCTCCTGATTGGGAACGACCGTTTTATCAATGTGGGGATGATGAGTGTACCTTTCACAGCGATATGAATGCCGGCCAATTAGTGAGTACATGCAGAGCAAGAAACATTTTGCAGCCAATGCTAATTATATTCCACAGTACAAATTCGCCCAACAGAGGGAGTGTGAACGAGCTATGGATCTTACAGAGAAAAGAATGCTTGCCCCGCCGAAGATCAAGTTTCATTGGCAGCTTTACACAAACTATACGGTCAAAGAAGCATCTAATCTCCACACTGCGGTGGCGCGATTTGCTTACCCCTCTATGCTTGCGGCGGCGTCAGCAAAGACCATGGCCTGGGACGATAGAACCAGGCTTTGGGAGGATCAGTTTGACAGTGACGACGACGACATCGGAACTGACGACACCGGATACGAGACAGATTTGACAACCTATACAAATAGGATGGCAAAAGTGCCCACTAGGGTGACCGTAACCAGAGTGACACCTGCACTCAAGAAGAAGAAATCGATCGTCATGCAACGTAGGCAACGTCACAAGAACATTCAGTCTGCTGTCAATCGAAACGTGGACTTCGATGATAATGTTGTCTTTGGTGACGATGACGACGATGACGAAATCTTCGATCGCAGTACATAACACTGCACATACGGCTGTCGGAACGCCCAAAGACATTACGCAGATGTGATGCTTACCCTAGAGTATCCGGCACCCTGTTTCAATTGGCTGCTCCGAATTCTCTACCTCTGGCATTCCGTCTTCTGAAAGTCTTTCCACCACCCTCATAACTTGCTCCTCGTTGCATGCTTTCTTGGGCTCTTGTGGCTTCTATCATCTAATTGACATTTATTGATATCTTTCATTGTCTTGGTTTACTTCTTGGTTTTCATTTTCCTAACCTTGGAGACGACAAACAGGGGACGAAATTGCTCGGGAGAGGGTGTATCATTTGGTCCTTGTCTTGTTTGTCTCAATATTATAGCTTTATGGCTGATGACATGTACGGATTAGGAGGGAATGTGGATGAATGGTTTTTTGTGTACATTATTCTGGCATTGCTATAATTGACTCCATTTTTGCTAATGCTGGATCTGGACGGCGGGAGCGGAGTGAGATCCGAATGTGTGGAGCACTTGGCGGTATGCAACTACGTTCGAGAGCGACCATCGCCACAGCTGGGGTTTTATGCACTGATCGGGGGAATTTGCTGTGCTCCCGAGGCCCCTTTAGCAGGTTGCTACACGAACAGCGCCGGGAGTGAATCCTAGGGAATACGCGCAAGGTATTGGCATTACTTATTCTGCGGAAGATGTACTTTAGGAGGTAGCGAGCTACAGGGAACGTGCGGAGGATTACTGGTGCTCGATATGCAGAATGACAGAAGTAATAGCGAGATACTTACCAATGGGGCTATATCCACCTAGTTTAGTGGCACGGAGAGCGCGCCCGCTATATACAGTTCTACGCATTCGGTATAACGGTAACAGCTCCTATTCAGATTTAACAGCTAAACGCTAACGAAAGAAGTGGAAAAGCATAACCATAAACACCAGTCCGCAACCGGAAATATCGTGGGCATTATACAATTTTTGGAGGTTGACGTTAGATACGGGCCCAGTGATTGGAGGAATCCTGGAGGCTTTGGTCCGCGCGATGGATGCCTTGCCCTGCCATTAAGCTAAATCACGTCAATACGAGCCCGATTCAACCCCCCCCCCTCTCAAACAACAACAACAAAACAAAAAGAAAGATTTAAAAGTTCAGGGTAACATATTTGCGCAATGCAGAGCTTTATATCCAAATAAACTGCATGCCCACAGCTCACTTGTAAATCTCATAATTTATGCGCAGGCGTCTTAGATTTGACCCAACTATACATCATGCTAGTTGACCTTTTGAATATACGCCAAAATATACGAAAGGGACGCCCCGGTGCGGAGAATAACTGAATCGCCTTGCAGTAAGGCGTTAGAGCTTTCATGGGCACAGTGGAGGATGTAAACGTATGTATGTTGCGGCATACATTCTGTGCCCTCTAATGTCGTTATTTGTCTTTCATATCGTCATATATTTGCTTCTATTGTCTTCTATCTATTTCTATCTACGAGTATATATCATGTCTTACATGCAGCTTACTCTGCATTGCTTCATTTACATGGTTATTTTTACCCATGCTCGTTTATTCTTACACTGCCTCATTAACGCTGACTGCATCTCCGTTAGTGTCTATTATTTATGTATTTAAGGCTGGTGTTTCCACACGTTAGATAGTCAAGTCAATCAAGCTACACATACCTCACTCGCACTCCCATATCGATCGTACTCACTCTCCTGTGATCCACGCTTTCACCTAATACTCCGCTGGTTACCCGCTACTCTAATACGCTGTTCCTTCCACGATTTATCCACTTTAATAATGTCTGCGGTGGGAATATAGAACAGCGCTGTTTTGGGAGATACAGAGTTCGCATAGGGCATTGTGGTCTGCATCAGTGAAGCCTTATATGTATTATCCACAACCAAAGGCAAGATTTCTATACACAAACATGTTCAGGGTAACAACGAACAACAACGAGCATATGAGCATCCGAATTGGAATCTAAATGAGAAACTCTAGCAGGGACGCTGGCATTACATGTAAGCTGACTGCATTATAGAAAAAAGTTGCAACAGAATCTGATGTAACAATATAAGAAAAGTTGAACCTAGACCGAAAAGAAATAAGGGGGAGCCAATACCATATCCGGAGAGTTCAGGGTAACAACGAGGTGGTGGTGGATACGTATATTCCAAGACGGCCATGTTTTAATCCGTGATGTACAATTATTTGGGGCAATTGGCTATTAATACGCATGCATGGCGGCCTAATACAGGGGTAAGCATGGGGGAGCTGTTTTTGTGGGGCAGGTGAGGTATTGGTCTAGTAGAGGGATCCCCGCTGGGGATTGAAAGGTGGCAAGGTAAAAAAACAGGAAAAGAAAAAGAAGTTACAAGCTTGTAACTTCTTTGACTTTTTTGGGGGGTTTTTACCTTCCCTTCGGATATGTGATTGAAGGGGGGCGGCTGCAGCCGCCCCCTCCTTCTCATATGGGCAATTCGCTCATATGCTTTGCTCCCCCCTTCTTCCCCCCCCCCTTGGACATATATGTTAAACACATATATCCGGCGGGGAAGGAGTACAATGTACAAGGGGAGAGAAAAACATATGATAGAACACTCCTTCGGAACCACTCTCGGTAGACTTATGGTGATCCCCCGCGTGAGAGGTCAGCAGAAATTAGCAGTGCGTCATGGCCAGGAGAGGTACCGGTAATTGGGGTTCTGGGTTTGCAGATTCGCCCTATGTAGTAGCCATACCGGGTAAATATTAGAGCGTATGATAGGGTGGAGCGCGGGGGTCCTGGGCTCTGATGCTTTGCCTCTGGTATCATCTTGTACAAAGTCGAAGTCCGGGGGGCAAGGGGAGCGTCAGCGACATCCTCCGTCACCCTGCCCCCACGCCATACCGTATACAAATCATCCTCCCCCTCCCCCCCTACGGTTACCAGGGTTAAGGCCGGTAGCGTATCCGGTCCTACGGGGTCCTAGAAAAAGAGACAGAACGCCCCCCTGGATGCATCGAGGAAAGGTGGCATACTCCGCTGTTATACTTCCTCCACTACCAAACCCACCTCTGCGACGACCTCGTCTTGGTCTTGGGCCCCTTCTCGGCTCCTAGTAAATGCCATATTTCATATTAGTACATAAATGTCTAGAAAAGAGCAAGTACAGCCTGGCAACCGGAGCCTGAGGTATACTAACCATATGTCGTATCAGCTGGGCCATCATCATTCCAGTTCCCCATTGGCCATTACTGAATGCTTTAGGACTATAGCCCGATGCTCCCGCGGTGGCGGGAAAATCTGCGTTGCTAACTGGTGGATGTAGCCCAAAATGGCGGGGTGGGCAGACTGCAAGCTGAGAGTCAGCGGCGGGAGTGGTAGACGGTCCGTAAGTAGTGTGTTGATCTACTGCTACCGTACCTGCTACTAACCTTCGGGGCTCGCTCACTACTTGAATACCCGTGAATTTAGGACAAATATCGAGGGCGTTGCTCTGGTTGAAGGGGAGTAGGATGCTCCATTGTGAAGGAGTGTAGCGAAACTGCTCGCAGGTATAACCCTCCCAGAAAATAGTTAGCGGAGGACGAGTGGCTGTTGGTGGAAAACGAAAAATCAGGGATTTTGTCCGAAGCGTGGACAATACTTGTGGTATTTGGCGCCATCCCGTCCTCTCCATTCGCCGTCCAATTTCCTTTCCCTTGTCACGTCCTCTGTCATTAGATCCCATCGCTGGGGGGGACTGTGGTTGTTGAGACCTGGTGGTTACGATGTCAAAAAATAAAAAGAGTTCACCTCGTGTTTCGAGGCTACATCTCTCTTCACCAGGCTATCAGATCGAGGACCGGTTAAGTCATTGCACATTTTATTCTACGGTGCTCAAACCGGGACTCGAACCCTGGTGGCATTCCTAGCCTCCTCGCGCCGCATGAGGGAGGGCTGGTGCTCCCACCGCTACGCTACCGAGACTAGGTATGTATGTTGGGTGGGGATGGGGGGCTATAAACAAGATTGGGGGTTAAATATTACGGAAGCATAAACAGACAGTCGCTCCTCAACCTCGCCAAAAGGTCAACCACCCCGATCGGGGGTCGAATCGAGGATAAAGACCGTCCTTCAGGGAAGACAACAATACAACACCAGGATAACAAGGTAAGAATTCACATAGGCAGGTTTAACTTTCTTCTGTCGTTACATCATCTACTTCTATAAGATCCTGTTATGACTTTCTGCACATTATGCATAGTCTCATGCCACATTACATATGCAGTCAGTTTGTATACGAATGTTGTTTGCGCGGTCAGCCAGATATCAAGCTGCATAGTATGCTTATGCTTTCTTCCCTAGATTCACTAGCGGACACTGGGGCCCCCATGATGCGGCAGCCCCATCCCCCAACAGCATCCGGCGATCTCTAGTGATTCCTCGAAGTTCAAAATATTTCTCACGTTGCAAGTGGAATCATTCCCAGCGGGTGGATCTATCTTTACTTCACGAGGTTGCCGACTGTTTAGAATTCTCTTACTACATTAAATGCTATATTTCGGAAACTGGCCCATGGTAGATGACCCCTGCCGAAATAAAAGCAACACACTTTTCCCCGGTAATAATTGGCAAGAAGAATGAGAGGTTGAGATTTCCACCGTGGCTAACGCAACCAGAACAAATTAGGGTCTCCCTAACGCTACCCTGTACAGAACCATTATATCTACTAGGATCTAATAGTCTCGCTTTGCTACTGCTAGAGATATAAATTTGGATATTTTGCAATGTGGGTTAACTTGACGACTCCTATCCCCCTTCTTGCCGAAGTGGTATAGAACGGGCCTGGGATATTCCAGCCCCGGAGCCGCTCCCTGCCAGATATCTACGTACATGGCCAGATATTCCCCTTTAAAGAATACATAACCGGAAAGACCGGAACAGCTAGATGAAGGGAGGAAAGGAAAGGGAAATGAAAGAAAGGAAAATTAAGTAAACCACTACCCTGAGAAGGCTTCCGCTAACACCTTGCCGCACTCGGGACCTTTCCATATCTGATCCAGCTGTCTCCCCTTACCATCTGCCGTTCCCGACATCCCAGTACGTGAACAGCATTCTGGGCCCCCCGCTGTCGCACAGATTGCATGCGGGATCCTCTAAGCTCCCTACCGTATGCCGTCACCACCTCTGTGGTCCCGGTCCGTCACAATGTACAATGTCAGGCCCTTCAGGGCCCAACGGTCACACCTAACCTCGACTTTCAATACTACGTGGAAGGCTTGTTTGATGCCAGCCGGTACTGCAGTGTCAGGCTTGAGCATCCTCTTGCCCATCCACGCGGATTTCTTACCCTTGTTATTCGCCATCTCATTCCCGGCGATTAGGCTATGATATTCCACCCACATCACTCGTGTTTTGGGCCTCCGCCATTAGTGGTTTCGCCATTGCGACAACCTAGGAGCGTGGCTCCTCAAACTGTATGTTTACTGGACGTCTGATAGTCGGCAGGCTATCTAGGGCGGCTACCGAAATACCCGCTCCATTACTTACTGCTTGTGTGAGGAAGGGATAGCGCAGCATGCGGCGCACCTGTTAAGTTGCTCGGGATAGCAGTTGGAAAGGGGCGGAAGTGGGAACAGATATGGGAGGATCTGGAATGGTGTGAGAGGCTAGCGGAGGCAGTGAGGAGATGATTTCCTATGTGATTCTCCTTTTTTTTTTTGCGAGCATACAGTGCGGATATTCCGAGCCGGGGGGTATCTGGTACATGTACGTAGATATGGGGCAGGGAACGGCCTAGTGGTTGGACAATCCCACCAGGCTTAACCTGGGGGGATGTGCTGCCTCGTTATAAGCGAGAAGCTTCACTACGAGTACTGATTTACCCCCCCGCCAAAAAAAAGGTTACTGCATATTCTCCCGGCCTTGGCTCCCTCCAACTGCTGCTAACTCTTCCTACCTGGAGCCATCCGACCACGCTTGCACTCGCTTCTGGTGCAACTCTACCTCTAGGCAAAGTCCAGGTTCTTGAATATAGTTCCTGGTAGTTGGATGAAGGGGTCTTTAAACCATCTTTAACATGACAAGGAAGAGCACTCCCGCTATGGCCTTGTTTCCTTGCATCTATTTCCATCGTCTCGAGGGTTCGACGGAATTATGTCAATTCGGATTACCGCATGGTCGCTTCTAGGTACCCCGAATTCTCATGTAACTACATAGACAGCTCGGCCGCCACTTTGAGGGTGATGCCGTCGATAGTTGGCCTGTGGAGTGCTTGGTATTCTGTGCTTTTCATGGCGCTAAGTAGGTTGTCTGGTCTGCCTGTCTCTTTCATTTATTTTCTCCTTTTTAACCACCTTCACTGGCGGAGGAAATTCATCCAGTTACCCATTCCACGTCTTCATCGTCTTCTTCCTTGTATAATCTGCGCATTTGTGAATCCCTGTCAATTGATACTCAATGACCCCATGTTTAAACTCAGGTATACGTTTCTGGGTTATCCAAATGTCACATTTTTTTTTGCACAACTTATCCCTTGCATGTATAGGGAAGGCTCGCAAACTGAGTGACCTGTGATAGGAATTTAACCTATCCCTTCCAACCGTAACCCCGGATTTCTCATCATAGTTCAGAATGAATGCCCCTGAACTCGGGTTTTCCTTTCTCTGCATCTCCATCACGATCTGTTGAAAATACTTCAAGGAATATTTCTTCTGTTCATAATATCCTGCCGTAAAATCTTTCAATAGTTTCTTTCAATGGTTGTCTCTTAAATTCCTCCTACGAATTTCCCCTATATGAATTCCAAGTCTTCGGATATTTCCCAATGATTCTCACAGTAAGGAATTCGTCGCTTGATTCTTTGCTCGTCTGTCCATTGCAAAGTGTGATTCTTACCATGACGCTGCACAGTCGAGGCGGAGTCCCAGGACCCTCTGAAATTGTTCGAACGAGCCTCCACAGCTCTCAAAAATAGATATTGTTATTCTGTTCCCTCCCTGGCGCCTCTCTGCGTGTCGGGGGAGGTTGTGGTTTCTGAGACCCCCTAGTCGTGATGTGGAGTGGAGAAAAGTGTCCCGAACTCGAGGAAGCATTGCGAGAGTGAGCGTGTGAAGGTATTCCTTTCTTCTTTCCTGTTTCTGTTGCTTTTCCTTTATCACGTTCTCTTTCGGCGTTCCTATGTTTCTCGGTTTCTAGAGGTGTGTCTGGTCATGTACGTAGAAACGGGGGGCAGGAATCGGCCTAGGGGTTGGATAATCGCCTAGGCTCCACCTGGGGGATGCACTGCTTCGTCATAGGCGAGCTCCTTCAATACGAGTAATGATTAATTGAAAGAAAAAGTGTCCGAGAAGAACTGGCAGGGGACGGCCCAGAGTGGGAGAGGTGTTGAGGGAGTAGCTCATCAGGCGGTGTTTCCTTTCATTTTCTCTTCCTTCAATTTTGTTCATAAATAGTCGCACTTTAGGGGGTATCTGTCATGTACGTACATAAATATGGGGCAGGGAGCGGCTCAGGCGTTGGATAATCTCGATGCGCTGCCTCGTCATAAGCGAGATGCTTCAACGCAGTAATGATTCACAAAAAAAGTGTCTGAGAACAAGGTCATCTCTTTTTTTTTCCCTCGTGAGAGGTATGCACCATGTGAGCATTATGCTCGATCAGCTGGTGTTGCTGCAATGTAAGAATATTCGTATTATTGCACTCCAGAGTTGCCAGTAAGAGTAAATCTAGTGTGAAGCTGTTCATCGCTTGAGATAGAAGCATATTCGCCTGTTACCCACAGTCATTAACGAGGAGATCCATCGCAATACTGTATTTGTGCCCCTCCACTTCCTGTATTTTGATCATTTGCCCACCGACTTATCCAATTGATCCCAGCCTTAATATGCTTCCCAATCGCAGTGACTCCAGACAGCGAGGGTGGGGGCGATGGCAGCGAGAGCTAAAGGGAGGACTATGATAAGAGTTAGCGTAGGATATTGAGCCTCTGATGCAACTCTTGGTTCTGGCTTCTGTAGGATATGTCGTTATGCGACCGCTAAGTCTTTTTTTTTTTTTGGTAAATCAGTACTCGTATTGAAGCTTCTCGCTTATGACGAGGCAGCGCATCCCCAGGTTGAGCCTGACGGGATTATCCAACCACTGGGCCTCTCCCTGCCCCGTGTCTACGTACATGACCAGATACCCCCCTTTAGGAAAAACACAAAATCGCCACCCCCCCGCTCAAGTGAAAAACCATACAAAGATTCCATCTGCTCCCACCTGTCTCAAAAATTCTGATACCAGTAGGAATCGCCAAGGATGTCCGCACGCAAGTAGAAAAACCCAAAAGAATCACGGCAGCGCATCTAGTACAAATACCCGTCCACTTCCCTCACAGACGGGGCATCCCCTCTCTCCTCCCTCACACAGCCCGCAAGACTCATCGGTGGTAGTTGACCTGGTAGGTGATGCTGCTCCGGTAAGTGATGTTGCTTTTTGCCTCACTTTCTTCTCTCTTCCGCTACTGCTCAGACGGTTCCAATCATATCTTGTGGTGCGGAAGAATTTTCTTCCCATACATAGGCTCCCTACCTCCTCCACTGACCTTGTGTAGACCACCAAAGAGGATGCCACCTTCTCTGGTTCATGTTGTTTCAATAACCACCTAATTCCCATGACTTCCACACTGTCATTATCTTCCTCAATCCATCTTCTCATTTGCCCTAGCTTATACCTAGTTGGTACCCCATGCATGACTACCGCTTGTGCCCTAACCGAGGATGCTGAGGGTGTCGGAGGTGCCAGCTTTGGAGATACAGGGGGGTTAGTGCTCCCTTGTTTCCTCTTCCTCTGCCTCTTCCTCCTAGCTTTACCCGGAGTTGTCTCTCTACTCCTATACCCGCTGTCTAGTTCACTGTCCTCCTCTTCATACGTGCTCAGGTCCTCATAGACCTGCCAACTGGTCACCGATATAGTTTCCCCCTGCATGTTATCTCTGGGTACTTCCGGCAATAGTGACACTGCTTGTACTGCTGCCTCTGTATATATCTTCCCTGTCGATGATGTCGCTTCCATGGCTACCTCTTTTCCAGACACTGGTGGAGACGGATCAGTCGCTACGTCTCGTGTGGTTGGTGGAGATGGATATGTATCTGTTTGTGTTCCTTCGTTAGTTCTCTCCTGTGTATTCTCCCCCTGGTCTAGTGGCACTGCTTGTACTGCTACCTCCGCATACGTCTTTCCAGATGAGGGTGGGGGTAGATCGGTCACTGTCTGTGTCCCTTTATCCTCCGGTGGCAGCGACTCGTTGGAAATAATACCGTCCGCCTTTACTATAGCATCCAGTAAGGCCTCCCATCTAACCCCCTCATTCCTGTAGGTATCTGATATACTCGTCCAGAACGCGTTGGACCGTAATTCCCTTGTATCCTCCAAAAGGTCCTGCTGCCCCCTTCTCTTGAATTCCCATTCCCATGTCTGTGTAGACGCTGTCACTGATATTGCTGGTGCCTCTATCTTTTCCTCCGTCTTTTCTTCTCCCGGCTGTAGCTCCCTCTCAAACTCGGAAATGCTGTATCCTGCTGTTCCGGCTCCAGAGAGTGCGTCAAGTAGTAGCCTAGCTGCTCTAACCGCCGCGCTGGCTGTCTCATCCCTATCTCGAGTGTCCATTAACCAGATTGCCAAACCTTTCATAAGCTGTTCTGCCGCTCCGACAAACATTTTCTGTGCCATTCCTCCTCTGTGGGTCGCCATTTGTGGACACCTCTGACCGCAGCCGCTATAATCCTGTTGGCACGTGACCGGCGGTGCCGCCATTACTGCCTTTCCCTTCCCCTTTCCCTTGTTAGGCATGCCGTAGTGGTGTGGGAGTTTCGAATACCAGACTTGATTGGTGCGATGGCCTGCGTATGGCCCGCTAAGGCTACGCACACGAGTAATGAGTTTAAAAAAAAAAAAAAATCTATAGGATGTGGACAAGCAGGTCCATCTTTAGTGGCTGAGACTGTAAAAGGCCTCGTAGCACCAGTAGGTTTCCGTAAATCCATCATCTTTTGCAACCACTGTTGGTAGCAGTCGGTTAGAGCAAGCAACCTGAAGTAAAAACCTGGGTCCTAGTAGCAAGAAGAGAGAGAGTGGATCAAGAGCTCGAGCGGTTTGATAATAGCCGGGCTCATACCCTGGTGAAAGTCGACCGGCCTGTTGGTGTAGAGGGCGCAAGCGGGCGAGGTGTTCTAAGTGGCTATTGATATAAATAGACATACAGACCAGTCGTCACACCATTCGTAGTTTATCTAACTCGAGGATTGTGGAGTCAACATCTGTAAAACAGGAATAATGTGCCAAACAGGCTGTCCACAGAGCCCGGGCAATTGGATTAAGCACCGGAAGCTCGTAATTTTCAACAGCAGGCGGCACGTGTGAAAACTGAGGTAGCTAGTTAAATATTGAGCCTTAGTGACATGTGTGCTTCCAGCAGAATATCTTTTGTTGTATAGTGGTAATCTGGCGTAGTAGTGGAAACCTGTGCCCGCAACACCTCTCCTTTGTCAGAGTACTCTCCTTTAGTCTGCTGTACTCTCTCCTGTGTAATGACAGGCTGAGCTTAGTCTGATTTTTTTTTTTTTTTTTCTAACTAAATTATTGCTCGCATTGAAGCTTCTCGCAACTTAGTCTGGTTTGTTCCGAGCCTACGTAGACTAACTTCAGCCGAACTGTTGGGTAACGCACTGTTGCTGATTTATTTATAACTCCACAGTAATCACCTAGAACTTTAGTCAGGGCATGTACAGGTATAAAAATACGCAATGTTTGCTCTAGAGTTAAATATCAAACCTAGATTTGTAGACGCGATGCCCCGTTCACGTGTGACATATTGAGGCCAGCTCGTGCTGTAGAACTGTATATCAGTCCCACAGAAGGGTACTGGTATGTGTGAGAGCTGGGGGGCTGCGGCGGCGTAGATTCGGCGCAAGCATAACCGTATTTTCAATTGGAAGGAGAAGGATATCCGCTTCGGAGGAGCGCATCTCATTCAATCCTTTCTTGTAACGCATGTGCCCAACTCTACGCTACCTTCCCGAAAGACCGATGGCTCTATACTGAACTTGCCATTTAGTACCTAACATAGGCTATAAGTACTCACTCCGCAACGTGCTCCAGAATTTGTTCTCCCTCACTGCAGTCAGGATTAAGTCGCTGTCGTCTCACTCTCCTCCTTCTCTCAGCCATCCAAGCACCACTATGAAGGGAGCATGACCCCTGGAACCTCTTCGCAGGTATTATCAACCTCTAGAGCCCGATCTCTAGTAGAATTAGAGAGGAAACTAGGTCCAGCAGAATCGTCAAGAGACTAGGTAGCGCTGAAATGGGTGAATTACTGTAGGTGTCTGACATGTTTTACATTGGTGAGAAAAGGCAGGGGCCAGAGCCAAGCGCCCGCCTGTAGGAATTTTTTTTTTTCTTTTTTTTTCTTTTTTTTTTTTAACTCAGTATTCGTATGCACAACCTTAAGGGTCGTATGACGAGCCACCCGGAAACCCGGGTGGATTCAAGGGACAGTCAAGTTAATCTGACGCCCAGGGCAAACTACGTACAAAATCAAGACAATGCAAGCAAATAACAATGACAAATATGCCCACTCTCTTATCGTCAGCGAGGGGGCGGTAGAGGTAGGCGAAGTATGCCTCCACTGCATCCCACTCCTCCTCCTCTCCCTCCTCCTTTCTCCAAATTGGTGTGTCTAATTCTTCCCAAGTCCTAATGCTCCCGATGAACTCATGGCGCTGCTGGTGGTGGTGGGGGCAGTCGAAGGTGATATGGAAGCCGTCCTCCGAGGGGTGGTCGCAGTTTCGGCAGGCCGGAGAGTCGACCTTGCGGACGAAGTGGAGCCAGTAGTTCTGGGGGCCCCGGTCGGTGCGCAGCCAGGTGTAGGCCGACAGGGCATGTCTGTGCCAGAGACATCTGTTGACCCCGAACCCAGGCTCCGAGCGCATGTCCTTCCGTCTGGCCTTAGCTGCCGCCCTAATACCCGCTGCTGTTGCCACCTGCTGACTCCCGGCGATGCGGCCCAAGGCTGACTCGTAGGCTGCCCTCTTGTCCGCTTTTTCGTTGCCCGGAATTCCTGACCCAACCAATGGCCGTCTTCCGGTGTGCTCGTTTGTGAAGGAGGTCCTTGAGTTCCCTTGCGATGCCGGACCTGCTTGCGATCTCAGAATTTAGAATTGAGGTTGTGGCTTGCTCGAGACGACTGCAGCTGCCCAACTGCATCTGGCAGGGAACAGTATCTTATTCTAGAACCTCAGCCCGTTTTGATGTCCCGTATCACTCTCCGCCATTCTGTGTGGCCTCGGTCACTGCCCGTGCTACCAATAGTTCACCAAGAACGATTGATATTTTGCCAACCTGAGTTAACGCTAGGGAACGTACGTCCCTTTTCAGAAATTCAGAGTGAGCGCCAGCATCAATACTTGTGAATCGTTGCCTCAGCGAAGGTTGAAAAGTATTGGCGGAGCGAAGAGTTCCACATCAATGTTTTGGCAGTTAGCGTACATTGCTGGTAACGCTACTGAATGGGGCGAAACTCTGATTTTTCCATGGTGAAACAGGAGCTCGGAGCAGATTTAATTCACCACTGTCAATTTCAAAAAGCTGAAAAGATTGTCCTGACGTCATAACTAACTACCGAGAGGTCAGCAGGGTGATAGAAGTGGCAAGGTAATGTGGGCTCTCACCCAGTATATAACAGTGGCTGCAGAGGTGGCACTCGCACATAGGTAGCTTTATCCCCGTAACATACTAACATAGCATACTCGGAGGCTGGACAGTAGAGAGAACCTTCCAAACCCCTGCTTGAATAACAAGAATAATGCATACTAAATGCATGGTTTTTGCGATGAGCTGTGGAGAAGCTCCCATGTGCTGCGCCAGTCACGATTAATGTTGACGCTGTTCTGCAACGACGGAAGGAAATAGCTTGTCGTGCCCAGACCGGTGAAACTCTACCAGCTTTGAGAGACCTATGATAACCCATAGCCAATTACTCTGGCTGTAGTGCACCGCAGACGAGAAATTCAAATACCTTCGGTGGGAAATGAGAGGCAGTGCCCGCCAGGCTAGGGAAATGTCGGTGAGGGGAATGTGATTTCAAAGCTTAACCCGGGCTGGCAAAATATCGAATGTTCTTAGCGAGCTGTTGGCGGCACGGGTATGTCACGTTTTATGGTACGCCACCAATTTCTAGGGCGGTGCCGAGCTATCAGTATGTAAGTAAATATGTACATAGTCTGGCGGGCACCGCCTCTCGTAGAGAGATACACTTAGTCTGGTTGGCACAAGCCGCTCGTAGAGCGGAACGCTAAGTACTATGAAGTAGTCTACTTGTAGTTGGCTCTCGCCTAGTCAGGCTTGGCTTTCGCCTGTGCGATATGTAATCTCACGTGGCGGACGGAAGAAAGTTAGTAACGTCAATCACAACTCTCACAGCCGAGTAAACAAGCGCAGCGGTTCTGACGCGGAGAGGTCAATTGACACTCCCTCCTCAATTCTGAACCCAAATCCTAAAGAGTGAATACTACACTCACAGACGACGAGGCCTTGATAATGGCCAAAGCCAGGCGAAAAAATCCCATATAAACCCTACTCCTCTGATCTCAGAGATGAGGGACAACTCCAAAGATTCCACCCTCAGGTTTTTATCAATAACTATCTCACCACGATATCAATCTAAACGACATCCACTACGAAAACGTCCACTAGGCTGTATGTATTCCTCAGTCCATTGGGGCATCCAGCTGCTAACAGTGTTTTCAAGACTTGCGCCTACTAGTGTCTTCGCCCAACCTCTACCTAAACCATTCGTCCGTCCCACTCGACCCGCACAACTCACATCGTCCTCCCTGGACTCAATCTCTCACCTTTCGATATCCTGTAAAGAAATGGAGACTACTACCTACGCCCCCATTACTAAGGGATATGGCCAGAGCACACAGGCTTCTAGCATCTCGACGCCCCAGGTCACCGTAGCTATGGCTAATGGCCTGGGTCCAGGGGGATCCGAACGGACCAAAGCCCTAGAGTCTGCCGGTGCGGTGCCTCCGGGTAGCCCTCCGAAGAGGAAAAGGAGGGGTGCAGATGCTCCGTGGCAGACCCATGCGGCGGCAGCCCCGGAGGTCACGAATGGATATGCCTTGCGGAAAAGGAAGTCGCCTCCAGGTATTGAAGAATCCCTTACTCCAACTACCGAATTGCCAAAGAAGCGGGTTCGGAAGAAAGTAACGGAGCGGACAAAACCAGCCGTCCCAGGTTTAGCAGATACTCCTGTAGAAAGTCCTGTAGTGGAGGAGGAGGCTGTGGAGCCATCACGATCTTTGGAGGGCTCCAGTACACAAGTGATATTAACACCAAAGAAAAGAGTTCGAAAGAAAGCTATTGAGCAGAGAAGGCTAGAGGACATATTAGCACCAGGTTTAGGAGCTGCTCCCGCAGTTACCATGGTAGCGACAGGCACCGCAGCAGGAGGGGAAAAAGTCGCAAGTCCTATGGGCAAGCGCAGGTCAAGGAAAGGGAAGGAACGGGCCAGTCCCTGCCCCACGCCCTCTGTTGCCAGCGTAGAATTCCATCCCCACAATGTGCTGTTTCTCGCCCTTTCTAAGAATTCCTATGAAGATGACTGGGATTCAGAAGCAACTTTGGACGACGAACTGGCATACATGAAGGTCAACGGAGAGGAGACTGACAGTGACAATTCAGATTGGTCTGCGTCTGAATTAATAAAGGACGGAAAACTGGTTGGACCGGTATCCGATTTACTGCTCGTAGCCAAACCGGTCGAAATCTGTGGGTGTGGGAGGATATTAGATGAAGGGCGGGAAATACCCTCTGTGTCAATGAGCCAACAGCCAAATCCACGACAGTTTTTATTAGGCGGGTTCACGGATACACAACTTCAACAATGCTTGCGGAAAAAGCTGGACCTAGAACATGACTCGCAAGGTTCACCTGCACATGCCTTGATGTTGCTGCGACGACAAGCTGATGTAACTGAATACGCTGATCAGTTCCACGCGGAGGTTTGTGCGGTCACAGAGGTTGGTGAGAATATTCGTACCATTTATAGCACCATGGATAAGGAGTGTGACGACTGTCAGCGTGAATCAAGAGAGCAGATTCGACGCTGGGAACATAAACGAGATATGATCTTTGATCACGGTCCATCTGCGATTGATTTGCAAGGGATCACTATGTCAGAAGTCGTGCAACACGCACAGGAGCTTCTTGAGTTGAAGAGATTGGAAGCAAGGGCAAAACGTCAGATGGAAGAGGAGCAGTGTCGGGAGATGACCACTGGCAGAATATATGTTCCCAGAGATTTTTTCTGAACAGTTCTGCCTCCGTTAAACTGTACTACAAAACGGGAGCACTTGGCCGCCGGCATGCCCCAGATGAAAAAAAGCTGCAGAGCTTCACACGAAGGTGGTGGGATGGGAAAGCGGCTGGAATGATGGTGATGAAGTTGGGTGGTTGATAAGCATCGGGGAAGGGAGTGCCAGGTTCACAAGAGATAGTTTAACATGGTTAGGAATCGATGTGGAGCTAAAATCAAGCAGTGGCGTGTAGAGAGAGACCGGAGGCAATGCAAAAGAAATTGTGGGGTATCGGAGCTGGGCAGAAACACCGACGACGGAATCCTTTCAGCCCGGCCATACACGGAACTCTGAAAATGGGCACTCTCATTACCCTCCCCCTGCCTACTCGTAATCCTGGGTCGATGGTAATGACCGTGGCCCCAAAGGACACTTGCGACTTGCTAAATAATGAAAACGCTCATGTACGAACTAGAAGGAGAAATATGCTTCAATCTCCGACCTATATTCCGTGATAGGAAGTGAGACAGACAGTAAACAGGAAATAGTTTCCATAACCGGGAAAGAAGTACGAAGCTTTCCTGTCCTAAGAGCGGAGGTTCTTGCCGGGGATAATCTATAACTATATATTTTCATGTTTACATGGTATTTTTTCACCTGCACTTCTATGCTAATGTTAAATAGGTGCAAGTAATTGAGACCTGATGGGTTTATCAGTTGGCCGTTCCACAAATTTTATCTCTTAGATTAAATCTTTGAGTTATCTTCGAGAAAACTTTCCTTAGCTTTGGTTTCTTTATATTTTGCTCCCTAGTTTTCCTCCTCACGGCGCCATTGTTGGGCGCGACTCACGAGAACAGGTGCGACTTCATCTTGAATGGTCCTGCGCCATTAATACCCTCTTGGTCTGGTGGTCGATAAGTACCTTACTATTCAATATCTCCCAGATTCTGTATTCTTTGGTGGTCATAACTGTTTTGATTTGCAAGTTACAGTTCTGGGGTACCTCCCCTTGTTGTATACCTATGCAGTATTAGAATTTCGGTGTATTCCGACACCGTTTCACTGTTTGATGTTTACGTGCTGCTGTGTAATGCTTGTCTATTATTATTATTCAAGAGTAAATGCTCCATACCTATGCATTCTTATTTAATGTTCATTTGATTATTCTCCTATATTACCTAATTTTAGTCTCATTAATTCCTGTCCCTCCCCTCCAACACCCAAGCTACCATTAACTGCTGTTCAAAGCTTATGCAGTATTTTGAAATTTTTTTTTTTTTTGGTAAATCAGTACTCGTATTTAAGCTTCTCGCTTATGACGAGGCAGCGCATCCCCTCAGGTTATGCCTGACCGGATTATCCAACCACCGGGCCGCTCCCTGCCCCGTATTTGAAATTCTTCATTTGATATTTTCCTGGATGATAACTTCCCAACCTCACATTATAACGTCATCCGCTTAGGATAATGTCCTTTGTTGAATTTGGAACTGGTATTTAAGATGGGGAATCTGGTTAAGCAAGGGGGCATCAATGCGGAGGTACGTTGTGGGGTGGGAAACAATTCTGTATATGCTTGCCCCGGGGAGATAGAGCAATGAGGGTAACGTAAGAAACGAAGTCGCCAGCTGTCATGAACAGGAAATAGTAGCGTTGTTTTTACTCTATTGCCAAATATTAGTACCTAGTATTCCTGCCTCCTTTCGCTATTTATCTCTCACCATTGCTTCTAGTACATACATCATAATTCCAGCCTGCTTCCCGAATATTGGTGTTCTCTGCCTAGTAGCTCCCGATTGTGCAAGTGTTTCTTCTGCCCTCTTGTCGTTTTCATGTAGTGAGGTGTTCTCGTGCCCAGCTACTTAGGGTAAGATAGAGATCTCCGTATGTTGGTTTAAAGCACAGCTGTCGGGAAAGGGGACTCCGTGAGGATTTTCTTGGTTGTCGGGGAAATTGCGTTTTTGGATTCAAATGTTCATGTTTGAATACCTCTCCCCGTAATGCTGTGCATCTGTGGAGAGTAGACCGGGAGAGGAATTGCTGCATTGAACCTCGCTCACGGTCTGCAGTTCCTTCTTTAATCCTCGCGGATTCTAGGTGGTCTCGTTGGCATCCCCTTCCGTATTGAGACCTGTTCTCCCCTTGTTCAGCGTAGTCTGGTTGGCATAACACCCTCCTATGTGTTCAGCGTAGTCTGGGGGGTACCGCCTCTCGTAGAGAAAAGCCCACTGTCATTCCTGCAACTAAAGACTGTGACTGCCAAATTTCCCACGCCGAGATGGTATCCCACCATCTGGCGTTGCTTTGATATCTAGCTGAGTCGTCAGGTTTACCACTTGGGCTATATAAAACCCCATCTTCCCCTCTTTTTCCCCATCCTGTCCGTCTCCTTATCCATCCACAGAACACCCACCACATTCGTTTCCCGCATCACGCACCTTCGACCTTTACTCTTCTGTATCCATTTGTGTACTTGACGCAGCCTCTTTCGAGGTACCTGAGTCAGGCAGCCAGTTAGTTGTGCAGTCTTTTAAGGTGATTTGGTTGGGTTTTATTGCTGGTATGTCTGTTCACCTCCCTGGCAGGAAAGTTTTGAAGTCCCCTTCATCCATTTTCCTTCCTGTATCTGCTGTTTTTCTTGTCCCCCGCTCATGTAAAACAGACTGCCGACTGCCTATGCTTTTTGTGTTTATTCTCCTAGTCTATACTTAGCCCGTCCATGACGAAGCCTGAGCCATTGATGCCCAATACTGATGATCCTTCACCCAGCTGGATTGCCTTTCTGTTAAACTTAGGCTCTGGTAGAATACCGCCTTCAGCTTGTGCCTTCTCCCACATTTGGCTGCTGTCCTCACATCTCTCACCGTGAGTATTCCCATCAATTATCTTTTTAAAAAAATATGTCTTTTCAGGTTTTAACTGAGTTCTCCTCTTCGGTCTTTGTAGGGCCATTTCCTCCTTTGAATAATTACCAACTTCAACAATCTCCGCATCCTTCAATCGTAAGTAGCCGGTGAATTCCTTTTGTACCTCCCGAAAGCAAAATTATGTGAATTACCTGACTGACTGAGCATCTCTGCCAAAAGATGACGCGGGTGACTCGCTCTACTGCGAGGAGGGTGCATTTTACACCAATCCCGACACCTAAGCCCAAAGGTGTCCCCTCGTCTCAAGCCAAACCTCCCAAGACTCCAAGGAAGCGCAAACCCTCGCGTGGGGTATTGCCTGGAGCCATGGCCGCATCAATGACAGCAATGCCGGAAATGTCCTCCGCTGGACCAGCCACATCTTTACCTTCCTTAGCTAAGTTTCAGGTGGCCATTCCTGGAGCTAGTCCATCCCCGATCTCGACCGTGGTAAATAACCGCCGCCGCCGTTCAGGTACCTCATTTCCCAATCTAAGGCTGTCAGATGCCATGGAAGAGTACGTGGTGAACAAGGATACTCCTGAGATGCCGTCATCGCCCCCGGTTGTGTACAGGAACAAGATCGATTACGATGATGACCCAGTAGTTTCGGACCTGAAAGACGACTCTACGGTTCTTCTAAGCCACGTTGAGATCCAGTCGACCAACGCCAATCAGTCGAAAAAACGAAAGTCTCGTGAGGATCCAGCGCCAGAACTCGGCCCAGCCGCAAAAATGACGAAGAGAGATCCTGTGAAGAATCAGAATACGATGAAGGAAGAGCCTGTGAGGAAGCAGAATACTGACCGGAAAGAGCCTATCAAGAAGGGCCAAACCCCGAAGCAGGTTCCAGCGAAGAAACACCAAATACCAAAGAAGAGGTCTCCGAAGAAGCGCCAAACCCCTAACGAGTTTCCTGTGACAAAGCAAAAAGCCGCTGAGAAGCTATCTGCAAAGAAGCAGAAGATGCCTGCGACGAAGGCTGGAAGAAAACAGCCTGTTAGACAGGCCAAGCTACGAAACAAACAGTAAATAGATTGCGATGTTTCGCGGGTGTCACTTGGGTGTCTGTTTCTCATCCCTGTTCCCTTCATTCATCTCCTCTCCTGTCCTTCCGTTGAGTGTTCGACAAATATGATTTCCGTGATGGGAGATTGGATTGGTTACTGTACTTTGATTGGTGTGCTCGATTACATCGCCTCTTGCATTGCTAGTTTTTGCTTTCGCCCCGCCCTCCGACCGCAATTGTTTACAGAGGATTTCCTGATTCAACCTCCCTCTCCTCTCTTGAGTTCTCTTCCTTTCTAAGTTTCTGGCTTCGGGGTTTCTGTTTGCAAACCATAGAATTAGTTTCGCGCAATTTACGCTAGATAAATATACCGAATGTTGATCAGCTTGATTCGTTAGGAACCTTCATCAGATTGATGTAGTTTCTGTGGTCGTTTCTCAACTTGGTGGAGTGAGGTAGTGGCCATGCTGTCCGTGAAAGGTCGTTGGTCTTGTAGCCTCTCAGGCCAATAATATAGGAATGGATGACTTGTATTCTGTATCATTCGTAGTTGTGTAGTGTGCAATGCAATCTCGCTCCTACCTACTTAGCGTATATTTTAGGCGTAACATAACACTCGAATCTAGAGCCGCTCAAAGTTACCCAAATATATGCGATTCAGTGACCTAATATGCCATTTCGAATAGAACCTTGCTTGCAGAGCCTGGCTCGTTCGCAAAGACCATGGCCTTGCCAAAGCCAGTCACAACATAGTGAACCTTATGTCACGCAGTCACAGGCAGTCTGGTCAGTGTCAATTACCCTGAAACGCCGATGCACCCAACATAACATGACTGAATTCATTCCCCTCCTCTACTAACCGCACCCAGCCTTCCCCCACGCCGCCTACTGTATTCAAATTCCTCCTTCTCTATACATATATCGATTTACTCCAAACTAAGACTAGGTACACTTATACCCGCTACAGAGCCACATAGCTCTTTTGATATGTATCCTTTCCCTTAGTCTAGCAGTTCTTTCAGGGCCGCGCTTCCCCAGAAACTACATACCTCTGCCAAACAACGCGCCTTGAGCTGCATGCAGAAGCGAAGCAGGCTGAGCAAGGCGCCGGGGAGGCAGGGTTGTCTGCTTGCCTACATGGGCTACCTAGGTATCATTTACAAGCTACGGTCATCCGCTAGGTGGGGGTTGACAAAGACCCATGGCGGATGGCCTGGCATAAGAGTTATAGGACTCGACGACGAAGTATACGAGGCAAATGGTATTTAGGGACCGTGCCGACGCGAGGGAGGTAGTGCAAGGGATGTTGTGGATATCCGGCGTGCTCGTCAATAAGCAAGGTCAGGATGCAGGCTTGAGAGCAGCGACTGTGCCTCCTGGGAAGGGGGGTGGTTGGGCGGTGCCGGCGGGTGCAGAAGGGGGGGGGGGGAGGAAAGGGGCGATGAAGGTGGGAACGAAGCATGGAGTTGTCCAAACTGGCGGAGGTGGCGGATAATGCTGTTTTCATCCATGCAGTGGTACTTGGTATTGGGAATACGTAATATCCGGAGGTGGATGTAGAAGGGTTGAACAAACATGTAATCCTATAGGTACATCTGTATAATGTTGCTTGCGAGAACAAATCTAGTGTTGAGGGTAATGTTAAGTGTACAAGATGTTGAACGTAACGTATTCTTAGGTGGGAAGCAATATGACGAGGAACCACATCCTCCCGATATGTACCTGACGAAATATCCGACCCATGGACAGTCCCTGCCTCCACGCCTTCTTTCGCGCTACTATAAACGCACAGGAAGGACTCAGTAGAGGAGAAAGGAAGAATACCGAGCCACCCCCTCTTGCTACACAACTCCGCCATTCTGGGTCGTCCCCTCCTTCCTCCTATACTCCGCCCTTTTCCACCCCCCGCCCATGGAGCCAACCAGATGAGCTGTAGTCTGTTTCTGACCACATTTACAGAGCCCGCCCTCCACTCTCTCTATAACCCTTTTCACCATTTCCCTTGGCCGCGGTCCATCGCCAGGTATATACAGTACCCCGGCGAAAGTATTTGCGACCCCCCCCTGCATAATATGCAGCGCCTGCAGCTCAAGGTAAGACATGTTGTTTAAGACATGCAGCGAGCACAGCTTATAACTTTGAGCGGGGTCCAGTGCACTCCTATATAGCAAAATGTCATCAGTAGCAGTCCCGCTCCCATCGGATTTAGAAGCAACCGTAGCTAACCCAGTGCTGGCAGGACCACTGGGCAAAAAGAAGAAGGCAGAACTGACTGAATTTCAAAAAGGGTGGATTGTTGGTGCGCAAGCTTTTGGAGGTTCAAATAAAGAGATTGGACGGCAGTTAGAGAGAAATGAGTCAACTATACGGGCATTTCTGAAGAGATATGATGAGAGGGGAAAATTTGAAAATCTGTCTCGGAGTGGAAGGCCTCTTTCGATTCAAAGTGATACTGGTGATCGAATATTAGAATTAATTGAAGGAGATCGATCTATCACAAAGCTTAATCTGTATACCCAAGCTGAGCTTGATATACATCCACGAACTCTTGACCGGTTTCTGAAAAAGAAAGGTAAGTTTTTACCTACCTCTTGTACTAGAGACTTAATCTAATAATGTGAACTGAAAGGTTACCGGAAGTGGATAGCAAAGAAAAGACCACAGTTACCAGAAGCACATGCAGCTGCTCGTTTAAAATGGGCAGAAGAACGGAAGGATTGGACTGAGGAGCAGTGGGTACATTATATTTGGAGCGATCAATGCAGTGTCGAAAAGGGTAAAACAGGAGGAGTAAAGTGGGTATTTCGAAAAGAAGGAGAAAATCCATATCAAGTAGGCTTAGCGGATGGAACAAGGTAAGTACTTTTCATTATATAATTTATATTATATACTAAATATTATATAGAACAGCAAAAGGATGTAACCCTTATGGTATGGGGATGCTTTTGGGGCTCTACACTTGGATATCTTCATCCATTACTTGTTGGGCATAACAACTCTGAACGTTATGTGGAGATTTTGGAAGCCTATCTCCCCCTTGTAAAGGAAGATATGGCAGCAGCCGGCATATCTACACCAGTATTCATGCAAGACAATTCCCCTATACACAACTCCTACTACAGTTTAGGTTGGTTACAAGATGAAGGATGGAAGAGTGTTGCAGATCACCCAGCTTGCTCACCAGATCTCAACCCTATTGAGCATGTTTGGCGATATCTTAAGAGAATTTTATGCCAAAAATTTCCTGATATTGCAACTTGTCGGGGAGGGCCAGCGACTGTGAAGAAAAGGTTGGCGGATTGCTTATTAGAGGCTTGGAAAGAGATTCCGTCTACATTACTTGATTCTATGCCTCGCCGAGTGGCAGCTGTTATCAAGGCAGAGGGTTGGTATACGAAATATTGAGAACGAAAAGCTGGACCAGCGGGACCGGAGGTGGGCCTTGTACTGTATAGATGTAGATTTACATAGCTAGACATGTCTTACCTGCATGACGTGGTTTCACATTGCTGCATATAAGCTGCATAAAATAGGGGTCGCAAATACTTTCGCCGGGGTACTGTAGGTAGCCCAAGTCCCTTTTTCTTTTGGTAAATCAGTACTCGCGTTGAAGCATCTCGCTTATGGCGAGGCAGCCTGGCAGGATTGTCCAATCGCTGGGCCGCTCCCTGCCCCGTATCTATGTACAAGACCAGATGCACCCCACCTTGACAATATTTGCACTTCCCTAAGCTAATCGGAACAAAACAAAAGAAATCACCCCCGTACTGCTTCTGCTAGCTTACGGCGTTCTGCGCAACCCCCGTAGCGCCTCCCGATTCCACTTCGTTTGCTTGGAGGGTCGTCTCATGGGGAATAGCCCAAGTCCTTCAGCACCCGTTGGTTCCACCATATCAACCCAGTGTTACAATATCAGGCTTATTCATTATCTTGCCAACCAGGACTGTCTTCTTTGCTGTCTAGTCCACAGCATCATTCTTCTGTTTTTCACTGTCCTTTGACCCAAATAAGGGCCCTCCAGCTATGATTCATCAGCCATGTACCTCAGCTTCCATCCACGGGGGCGCCCACTACACAGCTTCCACTCAGCGTATAGCAGCTTGAATGTCCGGACCGAGCACCGAATCAGCCCTCCTGCCACTTAGCATGATCCTAGCATCTCCGCATCAGCCACCCAACAGACATACAGACAGACAGGCGAGTGAAGAGAAAACTCGTTGGTAGAAAGGCGAAATGAGTGGTATACGCACTCGGGAAACGTGATTCCAATCATAACATGGTGTGGAACAGCCTCCAGGCCATCCGCGTTAGTGCGACCCCCACCAAATTCCACATAGATTACCAGAAAGGACGCTGTCTTCCACGCGAGGCAGAGGGTGCCATAGAGTCGGTGCCAGTGCTTATGATTTTTGTAAGCCATCAATCCAAATGGGATACGTAGTTCCAATCTTAATCTGTGCTGGTGTCGTACACTGCTCGCCGTCTCGCTGTAGTAAGACATCTGCTGGCCATATTGGTTCGCCGTTCGCACTTCCTGTGACCGTAGCTCGGGGTATTTGGTGCCACTAGTGTGCAATATCGGAAGTAGGACAGCGTGCGGGTTTGTGTAAATAGTTTCTTCTCCATAAAACAAGATACCTATTGCCATTGCGGTGCACAAGTAGGTATTATCAAGTTATTATTCAGAGCGTAGCAATAGCTAGAACTAACGCTTACATAGCAGGGTAGATGCTTAGGACCGAGCCACACCCCTTTACCTTCCCCCTTCCGAGGAAGCCCCGCCCTGATCGTCTCCTAGCCCGATGAGTTCGGTGGGAACTCCCAGTGACGTAATTTCAAGGCGTCCGATGTATTTAATGTCAAAGATGTTCCTTGGGAAGTGTTATTTGCATTTCCAGCGCTTAATCTACTTCCACATCCCAATCTTCGAGGTGGCATACTGTGTGCCCAAACACCTGGAAGGTTCACAACGTCAGATCCACTGTACCCCCCCCCCCGGAGTTCAATAATCCTCTACTTACAATATGAAATAGATACATCGCAAACCATGGAATGGTGTGCCATTTCCGCATGCCTTCCTACCCCATGTTTCAAGTAGGGATAGACTCCATGAGGGGATTGCTATAAAGTATTAGTTTTGCCACATGCATAAAGGTCACCGATCACGGCAGGGAGAACTAACATCCGTCTTGTTTTCTTCAAGATCTTAACAGAGTGCCCATTCCCAATCACGAGGCACTCTGAGGGGATAGCGCAGAACGCGGCGCATTTGCTGAGTTGCCCTGGGGTGGCGGATGGGAAGGGGCGGAGCTGGGAGCAGATATGGGAAGACCCGGAGTGGTGTGAGGAGTTGGCGGGGGCGGTGAGGGAGTGATTTCCTTAATTCCTTTCTCTTCTCGATGGTGCGCATATTTCCAACTGGGGGGTAGCTGGTCATATACGTAGATACGGGGCAGGGAGCGGCCCGGGGGTAGGATAATCCTGTCAGGCCTAACCTGGGGGATGCGCTGCCTCGCCATAAGCGAGATGCTTCAATGCGAGTACTGATTTACCAAAGAAAAAAAAAAAAATCACGAGGCACTCTCCTCACGTACTTCCTCAACGCATCATAACTCCGAGTTGACCATCCAGCTAACTTTCCACCACATGTCTAGAATACATGGAACTAATCACCCCCCTCTTCAGCTGTGTTGACTTCGTGACATGTAATGCTGCATTTATGATAGGTCATCGTCCAATATTATTGGGAATACTTGGGCTCTCGCGGAGGTACCGCTTGCAGATGTGAATCCCACTGGCCTAGTGGGCGTAGTAATTCTTCATTGAGGACAGTTTCGTCTCGTGCCGTGTCGTCAAGCTCGCGTGTACTTAGTTCGTCTTGCCAAACTATTATCCTTGTTCTCGCACTTCCGGAGCACTATTCAGGGGACCTAATGATACTCCTTGCTGTCTCCCCTCACTCTTTTCTTAATATCAGCAGGCGTTCATCCTGTGTTGAGCATGAGGAAATACATACCACATCATAGCCTTGGAGACAACACCGTTTCGGTATTAACTCCCAAAGTCCACCTTGTAACAAACAGAGATACCTCCTGTGTTCCTAACATCTCTGTGGCTAATTGGGAACACTCCGCACAGCTAAAATGATGATTTCGTAAGAGTTGGCCAATGACCACTCGAGAGAGAGTCGTAATGAGTAGTCACACTTTCGGTGTTCATTCGCTAACGAAGACTTGTCTGCTTTCCCTCAGTCGACGCTTTCATTGTTGTCCCCATTCAGTGTGTTGCTTATGGCTAGCTGCTTCATCTCTATGGTTACCACCTGGCATTCGTCTCTGGAACAAATGCCACTTTAAAACACCAACGACGAACAATGGGCCGTGATTTATGGATTCCGACTCTCTGAGTGAAATCCTGGGGCTATCTTGCACAGCCAAAATAAATTATTTTCAAGTTTCATGAAAAAGTACACAGGTAGCAATTCTCACTTCCGCCTGTGCTTGAGTATTGATGCCACTCTACTCCAGCAAAGTCCAATCGATGGGCTGAAAGAGTACTTCCGTCAGCTTTCCTGAGGCTACTGTTTCTGCAAGCACTCGTCGAAGTCGGGAGAGGCCTAAGGCAGTAAAATGACATCCACAATATTGTCTTAATAGATTTTGTGGTGCATGTCAGCGCCGGAAGCCTCTAAGAATGCAGACATGCCGAATGGACGTAAAGAATTCTCCCGTGGAAGATCACCAGCTTCTACAATATTCATGACAATACCTAATTGAACCAGTTTCAAACATCTTTAAAAAGGCATATGATATATTTCCAGATATGACAACAATATGACAAAGTAAGAACCTATTTCCACATCCTTCAATCCCAGATCCACACCGATCAAGTGAAAAAAAAAAAAGTGCATCGACTATTCCACTTCCGTCCTCTTAAAATAGCAATATGTGATGAAACTATAACAATAAGCTCTAATGTAGACACCTCCACGTATTCAAGGATATAGCCATCGTAAAACGTATAGGAAGCAAAGAAAACTAGCAAATACGAAAGAAAAACCAATGACAAAATATTAAAATCAAAACACAATATTTCCCACTTCATTCAACCTCGAAAGGTTATATGTCAAATTTCCCCATCCTTGTCTAGCTTGCAGCTGACATCAGTGCCTGTTAACTACGCCCATCATAGCTCAATTTCCATCTCGTCGTCAGTGTCGTCGATCTTGGTGTTCTCAAAGATAGGAGTAAAATGCGTACGACGAGGAGGAGGAAATACTCCACGAGTACGACGAGCAATACGTCCAGGAGCTGGCACAGTGTACATTTGAGAAGGCCCAGAAGAATTGATGCTCATCCCGTTAAGCCCATCAATCACTGCTTCGACTGGGTTAACTGCAGCAACGTTGGTATTCATCTGTTGAAGAGCAGCGAGCCTAGGGATGGATGCCCACTATAAAACACCAGGTCGATTAGCATCATTCTCACAAATTATTTATTACAAATGTCAATAGGAAGTACTCACTAATTGGGTCAACAGGCGGCGTCCACTTTCTCCACCGAGGCTATTGATATTCTCTCTATGGGCTGCTCGCCTCTTTCTCTGCTCCTTGGCATTTCCACGCTCATCAGGATTATAGCGGTGTGGACGGTTCGCCCTGAGATATGGTCTGGCTGGCGGTGGCATTTGGTTCCTATTGCTGCCTCGGTGATTGGGAGAGTTGGGAGGAGTCGGGAGATGAGAAGAAGGATGTGGTGTTCCAGCACGACGAGTACGAGGAACAGTTGCTGCTTTAGCAGGCGTAGCCTGGATGCCAGGAAGCATAGTAGGGTCCGAAAAAGGCTGCGCAAGTGCAGAGCGAGGAATTCTGCACAGTATAGTTTAGTACAGGCAATTCAACTTACAGTATAAATTGAATTAACAGGTGAGAAAGACTTACTGATATTGCAAGAAAAACTGATGATTCTCAGTTTTAACCTGCTTTCCCTCAATAACAGTAGTCTTCATTTGACTGGCAAGTGCCGCAATATCGGCATCAGACACAGTATGCATTGGAGCACCAGGATGGTAGTAGGTGTTGGTCACTTGGACGTAAGGGGGATATTGAAGCATAGAGCTAGACATTGTATGAGGATTGGATCTGTGAATCTCAGAGAAGAGATTATCAAAGGCTGATGGAGTGATTTGGGGAAGTCTTGACGGTGAAGAATGTTCTTGAGGAATGTGAAGGCAATTTGGTGAGAACTACGAAGGATGAGAAGAGAAGAAAAGATGGGGGAAGAAACCCAATTTGTAGATCCTAGCGTCCTTTGCGGGCTTGGCGAGAGATCTATTCATCAATGAGGGGGATGGCGGTCGCTGCTAGCTTAGTTGCACCGTCGCTGTAGTCGTGGTGATGCGGTGATGCGCAACCTGACTAGAGTGAGATCAATGGGAGTGGAACGTCAAGATTAGGGGTCACCGTACGGAGGAGTCATGTAACCAGACTAGTCACCGCCCCGTCGCTACACGTTGACAGTAGTCTGGTTGACGTGGACAGTGGGTAGCTCGTTCCTATTTTTCAGATGCGACGGTGATGCTCACGCGGAAACGAAAGACCCCCATGTAAGTTGCTAGACCTATAGATTTAGACTGTAAATTCTCCACTCAAAACCAACCAGACTACTCAAAACCTATATTGTAAAGTAGCATGGAAGAAACGCTGTATTGTCTCGATGATGCCTGCAGAGTGGCTAGACTACACGCCAGACTGCCTTCTGCGATTTAGTACCTAGCATTACGCTAAACCTCATAATGCAGAGCTTGCGTGCATGAATGAAGCTTGAGTACATCCTGGACCCAGCAGAAAGTTCCCAACCCAACGAACGTCCACCTACAGCGCTGGATCGATGCCAAAGTGCGTGAACAATCGTCAAACACAAGACCACTTAAGCCACACATCAACATTGCTGCGATCCATCCACACCCTTAACCTCCACCATCGCCAGGCTACTCCACCTCTCATGACCATTCCGCCTCGATCCCCGCCAGATACCAAGTCCACCCCAGGCCATTGAGAGTAATAGGGCACCGAGAATCTGATATGTCCGGTAAAGGAGGGTTCACACGAACATGCCAGAGGAGAGAGAAGATAGACTCGTTTGTATTTGAACTGAAATGAACTGAACTGTATAAACACAAGTGATCACGAAGGTAGAGGAAGGAAATACAGCGGCTATATATGTAACGTTGTAACTACATGAGATTACAACCCCTACCATGCATGTAGCGTCAGGGTTAGGTGAGAGCTAGGCGTCAGGGTTAGGTGTGGGCTAGGTGTGAGCTAGGTGTGGGCTGTGAACATATGCTTATGAACTAGTCTGGTTGGCACCTCATGCACGCGCACGTATGTTTAACAGTACTACCCTCCAGATGCCACTTCCCTCTTACGAGATGCCGGTGCCCGCCAGACTACCTCCCTCTTACAAATTGTAGCTCCTCGTAGGGAGCTTAGAAGAATGTGATGCATCACAGGTGTACATAGGTGATTTTGGGGGGGAACAACAAGGGCAGGATTGGATGCGACAGAAAGAAGGACGACTGCGAAGGAGTTCGATCTACTCCTCTAGCTGCCTCGCTAACCCTTGACGGAGTGCTTGCTATATCACAAACCCAGTTAGCATATTTGATCTCGGCTCCTAGGCGAAACTCATATCCGTATTTCCCTCTTTCATCTCCTCTTCTTCATCATCGCCTTCTTGACCTCGTCCTTCCTTCTCCAATCCTTCTCCTTTGCGTACTCCCTCAGTTGTTCCACAGGAGGCGGAGATCTGTTGTGGAACTGTCTTCTGGCTGGCTACACTGGGCATTGCGACTGGTGGCGAGGGAGTTTCGCACAGGACATTCTGAGTGCCCAAGGACATACCAGCTGTCCTAGTGGCGCCAGGCTAATGGCGGACACCAGTGGGTGGGAAAATATTGACACACCACAGAGCTCGTTCACCGCAATTCCCGCAGGAGATTCAGCTCTTTCTATATTCCTAGTATCTTACTTTTTGTAACTGTACCAATTTTCCCATGGAACACCTAAAACTCCCATCCAATTAAACCCACCCATGTCCCTCGTACGCTCTCTCACCTTCTTACTCTGTATCACGTCGGCTTAGGTAGTTCCAACCAACTCGCTTTCTTGTCTCCTAGTGCTATCTTGTATCCACCAAAAGCTCTCAATATGCCTAAGGTGAACGAGATGTCATACATCACATGTTTGGCCACAAGTTGACCGAGATGTCACCCCACTTTTGCCACTTGTGCGAGCCAACAGTAGCCATGAATTCGCGAATGAAATAGAACACTAACCGGTCCCCAAGCATAATAGACCACCGAGGCGGCTCTGGATGGGTTTGGTTTTCGATTCCAGCTGCTGGCCTGTTCGATCCGGTAATTCTCTCACCATAGGCGAGATGCTTCCCGAGCTCTGTTTGGTGTTGAGCTCGAAATGGCTCAGTAGATACATCTGGTTCAAAAGATTCCGTTCAAAGCATAATGCGTCGTTCACTTTGAGGCAGTGAGTATGGAATCCCGCTCTTGCAATATAAGTAGGACGCTGCTTTTGCCATAGCCTCCCACTGGAGCAGAGGGTCTTTTTTTTTTTTTTTTTGGTAAATCAGTACTCGTATTGAAGCTTCTCGCTTATGACGAGGCAGCGCATCCCCATGTTAAGCCTGACAGGATTATCCAACCACTGGGCCGCTCCCTGCCCCGCAGAGGGTTTTTTTTTTTTTTTTGGAGTCTATACGTCTATGGAGCCTAAGGCTATGAGACGGCCCCGTTCCCTTACCTTAAAAGGCTCGGTTTACCCACGGAACAACGGGATGCTTAAACGCCCAGCCTTCCGACCCAAAGAGATCAATACTACCGAAATAACCCCTCCTCCGCCGCCACGCCCCTGCCGGCCCATCTCCAATATATAAGCCCCCTTCCCCGCCACACTCCTAACGGCCCTCCCCTCGTTACCTCTCCCTCCGCTCAGGTCAGATCAAGGATAGAAAAGAACGTCTCCACCAGGTCTACCATATATACTTCCCCTCCGTCCTTAACCTTCTTTGCCCATTTCTTCCGCTCATCCATCTCCTCCCAATTGCTCCACCTTCTTCCAATCTCCTCTCCACGCGGACAGACCAAGGCTACGTGCCCGCCTGTTTCCACATGTCTACCACATGTCCGGCATGTAGGATCGACTGTGTCGTCCAGCTTTGCACGCCAGGATTGGAGATTCCCTTTCCCAGTCCTGCAGTGGACGTAGTTAAGCCTTGCCTTCCTCCCCCACCTAACCACTCTACCCCCCCCCGTCCCAGCCACTTTTCTCTCCGCCTCTCGCATTCTCTTCCATTCCTGTCTGAGTCCCCCTTCTGTGATTTGGGGTTCTTCAGGGTAAGGTTTCTCCGCCCCCTCTTTCGCCAGTACGTCCGCTCGCTCATTGCCGGGGATACCTACATGGGCTTTTACCCCCCGCAGAGGGTCTTGCCGCTTGCGAAGAACATACATTGCAGGACCTATTTCAGCATTTGATCACACCATTTTGTGGAAAGCTTCATGTTCACGGATCGCTATTGTCTACCATGTTAGCATCATAGCTGTACAAGAAGTGTGACAACCGCAAAGGAACTGACCCTCACACCTTATAAGTTATAAAAACTGTCACAAGAATCCCACAGAGCTTTGCAGAATATGTGGTGTTACTACATGTCCTAATCCTATCCCCCCGGGTTTCCGGTGTGGCTCGTCATACGACCCTTAAGGTTGTGCACACGAGTACTGAGTTCAAAAAAAAAAAACTATCCCATATCTCACAAAGCGTGCTTAGCCCTGCAGTCAAAAATTACCGCATGAGGTATTTCCCAGTTAGGCTTAGCGCCTAAGTACACAACTGATTCTGTTTAAATAAATAGTAAAAGTAGTTTAGTACATAATTTCTGAGTTTCTCGGCAAGCCATTTTACGTGTTTCGGAAATAGCTTCGTATTATATATTTATTCTGCATACCGTTTGTCGCGAAACAACACCCGACCATCACGAATACAAAGTTACTGGTCCTGGTTGTGTCCCTTTTATGCGACACATAAAATTTATAGATAAGGTTCCGGTGAGAGAGGAATACGGTGCACACAATGCTTATTGGTTATATAGCACGGTGAATAAGGTTGTTTGCATTCATTGTTCTTTCTGAACTTGTTGATATTGTTCTATATGAGGAACAACTTATATTATATGTGTGACAAATTCAAGGAAGGATGGCCGAGTGGTTATGGCGCTGTGTTCAGGTTAATAGCCAGTATCGCAGTGGGAAACCGCGTGGGTTCGATCCCCACTCCTTTCAATAAATTTTTTTTCCATTTTTTTGTAACTAGAATTCCCTGAATAAGCAATATTTTGGATTTTGGTTCTAACCAGCGGTTATAAAGGAGCAACAAGTATAAAACTATGTTAGGTAATTGTTGGAGTGCCAAAGTTGTGATTTATCAAAGTTGTGATTTATTATTCACTAATTTTATGCGAATTCCTCGGGAGTGCCTGAGCGTACGGTCATCTCGTTGTAGAAGAGCAGCTCTCTCAGGGGAGAATCCTTTTCTAAAGGATACAATATTATGTAATAACTGTACAACTAGTTTTCAATTGTCACCTTCCCAACCCCCCCACACACCGCCAGGCCCTGATAACTCCAAGAAATTCGACAACGTACAAATTACCATTAACTGACAGAGGAAGAGTTCCAAAGAGTAAGTATGGGCCTATAGACAATGGGCAACAGAAGGTTCGCCAGCTAACGAGTGAATACACACTACGCAACGCTCAAGCAAGGCCTATATCCATTTAAAGGCAACACCTACAGGGGAAACTGACAATATAGTAGACTCGCCTCGCAAAATGAGCTAATTCCACTCTTATCGAATTTCTGAAGCCTTCACCTTTCGAACGCCTGCGCAGCTCCCTGTGAGATTTACGAGCTATTTGGTACAGCGGTACATTCATGCGTTCTCGTCATACGACCCTTAAAGGTTGTGCATACGAGTACTGAGTTAAAAAAAAAAAAAAAATACATTCATGCATCTGAGGCTAGGACGTTCACGCTGATGATGAGATCTGGAGGCTGGATATTTGCGAGCTACATATTATGAGCCCGGCGCTCCAATGAAGTATCACGAAACATATAGTACCGGAGAAACACTCAGCTCAACGAAGTACAACTGGCAACTCCTGGAACAGGAGAAACTCCAGCTACGGTAGCAGCCTGACGACCAAAGAGACATCCAAACCCAAAGCAAACCTCCGAGCCCTTTGGTAGTATGACAACGGCGGATCAAGTGCACAGCTGCAGTCTGAATGTAAGCAAATCCGAGAAACTGCAAGTGCATCAATCACCATGCTGGAATCTGTCAGGAAAATCCAAGCACTCCCGATTGAGCTTTCTGGGCTAATAACATACCCCAAATTGACCATCTCCATAGAAAAAACCTCGGATTGGGGCTAAAGAATATTGTCTAGGGTACATAGTTACAGGGGACTACGAGCAACCTGAATTATCCACAGAAATATCTAACGAGGAAGCTGCCACAAAAGCCAAAGCAGGGCTACCAGCATGGAGGGTACTGTATGTGACAACAAAAACATTGCTGAGAATCACAAAGAATTGAGAAGAGCATATACTTGCAACGAGACGCAACAGGTCAACCGCAAAAGGAGCTCTGGATCTCAGAAAGCCACTGAATTCGATGCACCCCTGGAGGATTTGTTACCTACGTATGATGATGGCAACGATAAAATTGAAGTACACATCACGAAGTATGAACGAATGGAATACTTACATTTGCTCGAGTCATCCTCAAAGTAGCCATCAAAACGGATACTGTACACAATTGGGAAAGGATTAAGAGAATTTTCAAAGCGCGATCAGGCCAAAGCAGAATTCCTAATACGATCACTACTACTACTCGACTCAAGCACGGTCGAAAACATTCGAACAAAAGGATAGCGTATGATGGTGCCGTGAGAAAGCTGAATGACCCAGCGCGGCACCATTTATGGAAAAAATAGAGGATGAAGAGGGAATGCGGCTGTCCTCCACAAGGCCAGAGCACAGGAATTATGCAAATACTGTTGGGTGAAAAGACGAAAAAGACAAGGGCATACAGAAGCCGAATGCTGGGTCAAGCAACGTGAGGAGGCAAAAGTGGCAAAGACCGCAGAAGCTGACCGCGTAAAGACACCAGTATTGAAGGCGGAGCCTGATGAGCTCGAAGAAGAACATCACAGCATGTACATAATAAGTCTAAATCTGATAAGAGACAATTCCTGATACTTATGAATCCCAGGAGTACAAATGCAGCTGAGGTATTAATTAATAGTACTTCAGCTAGAGCATTATTTGACCCATGTATAGAAAATGGAGAGTTAATATCCGCGAAGCATTGTCACATCTATAAGTTGCTATTGGACAAAATGGAAGCCAAACTACTAACAACTGCAATAAGCGGGCGCAAGTCAACTATGCAGTGTAGATTTTAAACAAAATAACAATATAGACTCTAAGACCTTCTATATGGCAAACCTTATAGGTAGATTGGGATATAATGTTGGGGAAATTCTGTACTAAATCCCTCATGTACTATAGACCGAGTAATGGAATTGCGAACGTTACTCCACAAGCACCTGCCTTTCCACGATACCATCATCACCGAGATTAGGACCACCAATCGGGATGTGGATTAGCCCCCACGCGCTAGTGACAAGGGTAGCGACAAGGGTCTGCGACCAACAAATGCGGGCAAGCGGGGCAACGCCGAAGCCCACAGTTCAATACCAGTTCGCCCTCAGGATTAACTACCCAAAGACCGAAATTTAACGGGGAATCAGACAAATGGTAGGTATAATTCGCCAATGAAGGGTGATTATTAGCTAAATATTTTCAAAGCCTCTAGGTGCTCCAAGCTTGCGAAATGGGTCAAGTGAAGTCGAGAAAGCTCAAGTTACGGAACCAAAAAGAGTCACCCATTACTCGTGCGCTGAAAGGACTCCAATCTGGGCTCTACACATCGATCCGCAAGGCGGCCGAAATCAATAGTATTGCATATACTACCTTACGAAGACGTTTTCATGGAGGACAAGGCAGAGTAGCCAGACAGGAGCGCCAGCACCTGGTAATAGCAGCAGAGGAACGAGCTATTGTACACTGGATATATCGGTTGGAGCTTGCAGGCTTTCCACCATGCGGAAGGACGAGAAAATACCTGTTGTGTGCTAGTTCCGTTCCACACCAAACTCCCCAACCAGACTTGACCTTCAATACCACAAACTCGCCAACCCCACACCTCAAGATAACAGGACATAAGGTTATCACCCGAATAGTCCTATTTAATAGGAGAAAATTAAAAGTAAAAACTTCTTCCAGCAGAAGAAGTTGGATGTTTATGTGAACAAGTAGATACCACAAGTACAAGAAGG
This sequence comes from Tirmania nivea, assembly GCA_015179035.1. Lineage (NCBI taxonomy): Eukaryota > Fungi > Ascomycota > Pezizomycetes > Pezizales > Pezizaceae > Tirmania > Tirmania nivea. The sequence continues at coordinate 443,650 of WHUY01000042.1, read as the reverse complement.
ACTAAGAAAGTTTCGAGAAATGCCATGGCAAAATATGGGCATGACCCTTGAAGACGTGGAAGACCTGGAGTTGGGTTGGGAAGGCGAAAGGGAAAGACAATATAACCCTATTGCAGACTAAGACTTTTTAATTTGCAGAGGTTTTATCGTCCTTCCGCGTGTGTCAACACACATGGAGGGACGTCTGGTTGGCGAGTTTGGTTGGGTGGATGTTCGAAAAGTAGTTATGATTTGCAGGATGAACCTGAGAACTTGGATCAAGTTATTGGAAAGAATTGAATTACTAGGTTCCTCAATTAGTATCCAGACCTTGTAGTAATGTTCTCATCTGTATTCGACAAAAAGAGAATTAAGGCTAGTAATCTAAAGGTTCTAAGCAATTACTTTCAGAAGTTAAGTATAATTATCTAAAAATTTAATCTTCCAAAAGATATATAATTCAATATGAATGAGAAGGAGTTTATAATAGGCAAGTTTGATTAATGTAAGGTTATTTATAGATAAAGAGAAAAAGAAATGATAGGAAAGCTTGTATAACTTAATAGTAATAGAAAGCTATCTATAGAAATAGTATAGTATTACCTTCTTTAATTATTTATAAAAAAGTAAAGTAATATATAAGCTGGTTTTAGTATTTAAAAAAGATTCAGAAGTATAAACTACTTATTTGTAACTTTACTTATAGAATAAATAAACTACAAGTTAGGAATAGAATAGCTTTAATATTTTAATCAAATAATAAAATTATAAGTTATAGTAAAAATCTCTTTACTACCTTTTTATTATTAATAAATATAATTTATATATTACTTTAGAGTTTATTTAGTATTATAATAAAGTCAATATTAAGCTCTATTATTTACTACTATATAGTACTTATTTACTTCAATCTTTAAATATTAGTTTGTTTTCTCTACTTTAAAAAGCATATAGTAAAGTAGTAGATTGTATCAGGAACGAAAATAGTTTGCATTCAGAGGCCACGGGCGTATAGTTCGTACTGGTGAGTTCACTGGCGTTGGGGCGGCCAAAAAACCGTTCCTGATCAGTACACAATTCGATTCTTATTTTTCATAATTTCGAAGGTTTCTTTACTTATTTAAGCTTGATAAGCCATATATACTAAAGAAAGTACTATAGGAAGATGGTATAAAGCTAGTTTGATTCCATTTAATACTCAATATATTCTTAATAAACTTCTATATACAATACCCCGGCGAAATATTTGCGAGGCTCCCCATATATATTTGCAGGGGGGTCGCAAATACTTTGGCCGGGATACTGTAGATATATTTTAGAATTATTATTATTTTTTCTCTCTACCGCTATTGTAACTTTAAAGAATTCTATTAATCTCTTATTATACTCGAAAGGCTAAGCTTATATTAAAAGAAAATTCCTCTATTAATAAAGAAGAACTTTTAGATATAATAAAATACTTCAAGTACTTTAGAATTGTAGTAGATAAGGATTAGGACTTAGAGTAGATTATAGTTAATAAATAGTAGAAGATATAATAGTTAGTAGCTCTTAAAAATAAGAAATATATTAGAAAGAGTTAAAATAAAGTAATTGATAGCTAAATACTTATTAAATTATATAACTAGTAAGATATAATAGATTTAAAGTAAGCTCAGGCTGTGAAGAAAACGTAGACTAAATAAACAGCTATTTAATTAGTTATAGGTTACTCTACTAAAGCTAAGTGGGTTTCAATTCAATTACTAGTAGTTATTGACGTTTCTGATAATGAATTGGATGAGTGGAATTCTGATTCAAGTTCATCTTCCTCTTCTAATTCTACGTTGTCTGTTATTACTGTTTCTATCCCATGACCCTCATTACACAGGGGTGTGACCTCTCGCACCCCCCCTTCACCTCTCATAATACGCTCTCGGAAGTCTTTTATTCATATTCCGTCAATCCCATCAACCCCACACACTCGTGTAACTTGATCTAGCTCAAAATGTATCTAGTAACAAATTGATCCACATCCCGGTGGTAGTCCTAAACCCGGTGATGGATGGTACTTGTGAATGTACATGATTGGGTATCCTAGGTAGAGCGAGTCCTGTAGATAGCTCCATAGATCGAAACGAGCAGTATAAAGGGGAAAGGCGCATTGACAACTATACAAAACCTCCTGATCTCATCATCAGCCTAAACGTCCCAGTCCAAGCCGCATAAGTCTACTACGGTACCTAATAGCCGCGTAAATCTTGCACGCATTACTGACCTTAAGGGCTGGGGAGCCATTTTCTTTTTCTTTTTCCTCTTTTTTTTTTGATAAATCAGTACTCGTATTGAAGCTATCTAGCTCATGCTCCCCGGGTCAGGCCTGAAGGATTATTCACCTCTGAGCCGCTTCCTACGTACATCACCAGATAAAACCCTTAAAGGTTTATGAAATGGCAAAACCACACATGAGAATTAAATAAATATCATGAAAACTGCAAGGCACTTTCTGCTATCTCCGTACACCACGCTGACTCTTCGCATTCCCGGCTCCGACCTTGCCGTCTGCAACCCCATTGCTCCTGAACCGAGCTCTAGGCTAGTTACCTCTCTGTCACGTAGGTCGTACCGGGAATCTTCGGATAGTATACCGCCTCCATCTCTGTGGACCCCGGTTCATCACAACGTAAGTTAGGCACTTTAGTCCTCTTTCCTACCCACGCGGTCACATTCGCCTTTTTATCTGCCCATTCTCATGACATTATCTCCAAGATGGGTCTGTTGAAAATTCAGCCGATCTGCGTCGGGGAAACTATCTGCACATCCACCAGACAATTCGACTCTGTCTTGTACCATTCACCCCTCCCGAGGGCCTAAATGGATCAATAAATGGGGGACTTTCAATCAGTGATTGAAAGAGGGGAATAAAAAAAACTAAATCTTTTTTTTATTCCCTTCGAAAAAAGGGGTAACTGGACGGGCCGCGAGGGGTATCTTTGCAACTTAAGCAACTCGCGCTAGTCTGCTTTCCATACAGGCATTAAGCCATATGTATAAACATGGACTGAAATGTCACCTACCCCGGCTTTAGAACCGTCAAGTCGAGCCTGTAATATCCCGATAATATTACAGCTGCTGGTCACAAAAGTCCCACTTCACCAAAACGGACCTGGTGCAGGTAACGTTTCTTTCCAGCTGCCTAGGTCAGTCGGGGAATGGATCTCACTTGCGTGTGTCAGGATTGATAGATTGCTCTGTATTTTCCTTCTCCAGTTACATTTCGACTTTGGAGGTACCTCAACAGGGCTTGAAGAGAGACGAGGTTGCCCAGTTGTACTTCGACACTTCCGGGTCTCGAGGTCCATCACTGTGCGGGCTCTGCGAAGAGGGGATCGCGCAGAACGCCGCGCATCTGTTGAGCTGCCCCGGGGTGGCAGATGGGAAGGGGCGGAGGTGGGAGCAGATATGAGAGGATCCGGAGTGGTGTGAGAAGTTGGCGGAGGAAGTGAGGAGGGGATTTCCTATGTAATTTTCGCAATGTCCGTGTGCATAGGTTGGAGTATCTTGAATCAGGGGGGCATCTCGTCATGTACGTAGATACCATCCATCACCGGGTAGTGCATAAAATCCCCACTGGTGCGATCGATATTTGGTCACATATAACCCAGAGAATGCAATAAAACCGACGGTAGGCAAATTCTAGTCGTATATGATCGAGTTTAATACTAATAAAGTGCTAGTTGGCGCGATGGGCAAGCTAAAGCAACGTCGACTTCAGGTAGCTAAAGAGGAGGCTGATCGAGAGAAAGCTACAAAGAATGCATGCGATGGAGTACAGCAAGGACGGTTTAAATCGATGCGAAAGGCAGCGGAAGCATATGGAGTTCATTATTCTACTGTGCGGAGGCGCCTAAAAGCAGCAAAACCACGGAAATTAGCACATACGCATCAACAGCTATTAACGCCAGCAGAAGAGAGATCAATCGTCAGGTGGATAGTACGACTTGAGGAGTTTGGATTCCCACCTCGAGTCAACCATGTCAAAGAAGCAATTTGTACTATTGAAGCATTCTGAGCTTGGTTTAGAGGAGAATTCTATTGAGACATACTTCGATAAGACGCTCAGCAGGAATTATTTAACCCACTTTCTAGATCGACATCCAAATCTAGTGTCTAAGCTCAGCAGTAACTTTGACAAGCGGCGTATCAAACAGAGTGATCCAGGAGTTATCCAACGTCATTTTAGTAAGGTTGAGAGAGTACGGAAGAAATATTTTATAACCGAAGGCAATACCTACAACATGGATGAAAAGGGATTTCGACAGGGGATATCTGATAGAGCTAAGGTTATATGTCAACATCGTGAACGTGGTATGACTGGGAAGATGGCTACTGATAGTACAAGGGAGCTTATTACTGTGGTAGAGACTATCTCTGGTGACGGAACTGTTCTTCCTCCGCTTATTATTTATAAGGGTGTTGCACATTATATGGGGTGGTATTAGCACTTGGATTCATTAATTAATATCTGCAAGGATTGGAAGTTTACTTATAGTAAGACTGGGTGGAATAATAGCTTTTTGAGTGTCGCGTTGAAGCATTTTGGATAATATTACTAAAGGGCGCTTAGTGTCACCACAACAATACCGATTTCTTATTCTTGATGGTTGTGAGATTCATATTCATATTGTTTCATTGAATATTGTATTTCTCATCGAATTGTTGCTTATTGTCTTCCTTCTCATACAACACATCTCCTTTAACCATTAGATGTTGGTATATTTTCACCATTACAGAAGACATATGGGAAGGAGGTTGATCGTCTAACTGGTTTTGGCAATGTAGCGATCAACAAGGGAAATTTTCTACCACTCTTGGTAAAGGCTTGAGCTCAAGCTTATACAAAGGATAATATTTTGGGAGTATGGAGAGGTAGTAAACTAATTCCACCTAATCCCCGAAAGGTTTTAACCAAGTTGCCAACCTATCGAGATCTGGAAAAGGAATCAAAATCAGCATCTCCACCACCAATACCTCCTACACCTCGAGATTCTGCTGTAATGCTACGTAAAGCTAGACAAGCTAAGCTATTACTTCAACAAAAGGATCAGGATATCGATCGAGTTGAATTAGCCGAGTTAATTGACTCCTTAGAGAGGTTTGCTCTCAATACCGATCAAGAGTTACAGCTTGAGGCTCGTGCACAATGCATGTCTCAGCCACTGTTTCGGAAGAATAAAGGCAAAGCAAAACAACCACGCAAGGTATCTGTCCGCTTTGAAGAGTCTGAGGAATCTAGCATAGCTGAGGAATCGCTAGATGAGTCTGGATTTGAGATGGAAGATTGGGAGTCTGATCTGGAAGCTCCCCTCGATCAGGACTCCTCAGTTGAGTCGGTTATTATGGTGGCTACCCCCCTATCCATGAGGTGTCAAGCACCCCCACTGTCCCAAACTCCTGTCAGACCTCGTCATGTATCTCTTAGTGTTGTTGGAAGAGGCGTTGGATCTCCTGTGTATCGTGTAACTAGGTCTCGGGCTGCTAGAAGTTGAGTGCGTGAATTGATGCATTTCCCGGTGATGATGCACTACCCGGTGATGTATGGTACGGGGCAGGGAGCGGCCCAGCGGTTGGACAATCCTACCAGGCTTAACCTGGGGGGATGCGCTGCCTCGTCATAAGGGGTAAGCTTCAATACGAGTACTGATTTACCAGAAAAAGAAAGAAAAAAAAGTCCATCACTCCCGAAGGGTCCCCTGTCAATGATCTAGTCCAATTTCTGACCGGCTTTGGCAGGGGGAAGAAATGCTATAGTGTCATTGCCAGGTGGTTTTAAGGGGCTTCAAGGGGCTACTCTCCCTTCTTCCGCCGGATCCACCTAGCACCTGTTGTCCTAGGACGTGGGGACTCCAGCTCGCACTGTTCGCAAGCACTCCTCACTCGGAGGGGAGGCTTCGTTCTAGGATGCTTCGACCCTCCAGCAGCGACATTCACAGCAGCACATCCTTGCCTAACCCTAGTAGACCTCTAGGGACTCTAGGTACCCTCAACCTCCTCCCCAGCAGCACTCTCAACGCCCTTAACTGCGGCACCAATACTCAATAGAGATGTTGTTGAGCAGTATAAGGAGTGCTCTAAGAAGAGGCAAGCCTATCTCCGTTTAACCAAAGTAGCTACAGAAGCCTAGAGCACAAGTGCAGTATTGGAGAGCTCTCCGTAGGTATTGATGGAGCAATAGAGAAGGAGGTTGGGGATGGAATGGGGAGAGTGCTGACGATTCCATAAAGGAAGGGTAGGGACGCAATTAAGGAGGGAGTTGTGGATGCCATGAAGGAGGGTTAAAGGGGGTAAGAATGGAGAGTGCGGCAGGTTGTACTGCAGAAAAGGGGACTAAGAGTACCGTGGGGTGTGCCTTGGAAGAGGGGATTGAGATGCCAGAGTGACAAGGAGGTGCGTAGATATGGAGTAGGGGTTGGGCATGTGACGGCTATGGAAGTGCTGATGGGGGTCGAGGGATACTGGGAAGAAGTTTTCTCACCCTATCGAATGAAATAACCCGAGGGGGTAAGGATTGAAGCGTGGAGAACTCCCTACGGTAGTAGAGGATGTGTGAAGAGAGCGTTGAGGGGATGGTCGAGGGGGCAGGGCTCAGGGAGCCTAGATGGGTTGATTCAATGAGTTCCCTCGAGATTGCTCTTTTGGCACAGGTTCGGTGCCCCTTGTTGAGACTTTCCGGTTTGGCCATTTTGCCCTTCAGTGGTAAGATGAAAGAGATATAGATGCCAGGGAAAGGTCTACTAGTGGGCATGGGCTCGTTAGCAGGATATCCAGCCGAGGGATGGGAGGAAGGGGTATACTTAGGCTCCTTCGCCACGGTGATGGACGCCGAGATGCTGGGAGTGGTGCGAGCGTGGAAGGCGGGAAGGTCGGTAGTGGCTCTTGACAGCCAGGGCGCCATAAGCCGGTTACGGAATCTGTGCTTTGAGCAACCACGGTCATGGATAGAGGAATTGGCGGTGGAAGAGATGAGGAGCGGTAGCAAGACAGTGATGTGGGTAAAGGGGCATAGTGGGGTGGAAGGGAACGAGAGAGCGGATAGGAAAGCGAAGGAGGTGGCATGGGTGGGCAAGAGGATGCTAAGACCTGACATCGTTACACCGGCAGGCATCCGACAGGCCTTCCCCATGGGACGACCTTCCAAGCAGACGAAATGGAACCGGGAGGCGCTACGGGGGTTGACGTATGTAGTGACTGATCGTGGACCGCAGCGCTGGTGGCTGCATAAAATAGGCAGGGCGGATGACCCGCGGTGCGGGCTGTGTGAAGAGGGGGTGGCTCAGAACGCGGCACACCTGTTGAGCTGCCCTGGGGTGGCGGATGGGAAGGGGCGGAAGTGGGAGCAGATCTGGGAGGACCCGGAGTGGTGTGAGAAGCTGGCGGGAGTGGTCAGAGGGTGATTAGGACGATTCTCCTTTTGTTTTTGCGTTCTGTTGAGGTGCGAATATCTTTCACGGGGGGTATCTAGTCATGCGTATGTAGATACAGGGGCAGGGAGCGGCTCAGTGGTAGGACAATCCCGTCAGGCTTAACCTGAGGGGATGCGCTGCCTCGTCATAAGCGAGAGCTTCAATTCGAGTACTGATTTACCAAAAAAAAAAAAAAAAAAAAAGGATATCCAGCCGCATAAGGGGCCAAGGGGAGAGGGGGGCTTTTGGGGAGTCATATTGCACGGGGGAGGTGTGAGATATTAGGTTGATTTTGGCGAGACGTGAAGGTAACCATATTGTAGAGCGTAGTTGATTCCATATATATAAATTTAGCCTGAATGGCCTCTAGCCACTCATGAGAACATATTCTTGCATGGTATCACGGAGTAGTTACGTCTGCAGGGATATTTTACCTAATCTGGCGGTGGTCAGTCAACCTTAGGTAAGCGGCGCAGGTCTGGCGCATAATCTAAGCTCTACTTCGTAGAGGGAATATGTCTTCCATCGCTGTTGGTGAGAATTTTGCAATGAGACAGGAGCTTGGGGCAAGGGGGGCAGTATACTTTGATGATCTCCACACGTTATGAATTATGTTAGTTTAGGGTTCGCACTATGGGGGTGATTGTGACTTTGGCAACATTTTTTTTTTTTTCTCGAACTCAGTACCATCCATCACCGGGTAGTGCATCATCGCAGGGATGTGCATCAGCCCCCACGCAGCCCCTGCCGGTCTATGCTTGGCGACGTTACGGACTGTAAAATGAACGGAAGCATATCCAGCAAAATATATGTGCCTCGTAAAGATGTAGAGATTCATTGACATGTGTTGGGAGTGCGAAATAGGTGGGTTTGGATGGGTTAATAGATGGATTTTGGGGTGGCATCCAATATTAAGGAGCAAAATAGGGACAAGCAACTGACCCATAGTATTGATCAAGTCTTGGGAATATACATAAATTGAGGTTTGAATGGTATAATCTAGGGTCTATATATGCGGTTTAAGTTGCTTAAAAGTGATTAAGCTATTAGTATAATTCTGGAAGGTGAAGGAGAGTAGGTGCACTTTTCTAACATTTGTTTATATAGAAATAAGAATCAGTTTGGGCCAGTCTGAACTCCCTTGGCCTAATTCAGACTTACTTATATAAGGCCAAGTCCACCTCAGTCTGCTTGAGTTTTTCTGGCTCTACCTGAGTCTGCTCGAATAAATCTGAGGGTGTTTGAACTAGCCTATATCAATTATATAGATGTTAGGTATTCTTGACCTTATCCGACCAATTGTAGGCTAGTCAAGGTACAATATAATAATTTTGCACTTTTATATTTTAATGGATACTACTACTAAACTATGTAAAGTCACTGAATCTTTGCTTTAATTCTTTTTACTAGTATGGCTCTCCATATATTTATTTGGTTACTAATAGACTAACTTAGACTTATCTGAATCTACCTAAGTTTAGTCCACTCACTTAAAGATCTATAATTGTATATATAATTATAGAAAATAATGTTTAGTACTTTTATATATATATAGTTGTATATAATAGGTTACACTAACTTGAGCTGACTCGGGTAACTTGATTGATTAAAATCTGAGTTAAGGTTTGAGCTTGCTTCTAGAGTAACTACCTTTCAAGTATATAGAAATAGATTGAACCTACTAAAGCCGATCTTAAGTTAGTAGATGTCTATCAAAATTAATACTACTGAGATTAGAGTAGTTTAGATATATCTTAGAAAATTTTAGCTCAACTGAGTTGAGGTAAGCTAATAATGATTTGTAAGGGTTTTTCATGATTTGGAATATCTCAAGCAGCTTTAAGTAAATATATATTAGCCTATAGGAGCCTATTATAGTTCAGATATATCTAGACTAGCCTACAATCGGTCAGATAAGGTCAAGAATACCTAACATCTATATAATTGATATAGGCTAGTTCAAACACCCTCAGATTTATTCGAGCAGACTCAGGTAGAGTCAGAAAAACTCAAGCAGACTGAGGTGGACTTGGCCTTATATAAGTAAGTCTGAATTAGGCCAGGGGAGTTCAGACTGGCCCAAACTGATTCTTATTTCTATATAAACAAATGTTAGAAAAGTGCACCTACTCTCCTTCACCTTCCAGAATTATACTAATAGCTTAATCACTTTTAAGCAACTTAAACCGCATATATAGACCCTAGATTATACCATTCAAACCTCAATTTATGTATATTCCCAAGACTTGATCAATACTATGGGTCAGTTGCTTGTCCCTATTTTGCTCCTTAATATTGGATGCCACCCCAAAATCCATCTATTAACCCATCCAAACCCACCTATTTCGCACTCCCAACATATGTCAATGAATCTCTACATCTTTACGAGGCACATATATTTTGCTAGATATGGTTCCGTTCATTTTACAGTCCGTAACGTCGCCAAGCATAGACCGGCAGGGGTCGCGTGGGGGCTGATGCACATCCCTGCGATGATGCACTACCCGGTGATGTATGGTACTCGTGTGCGCAACTTGACGAGCCAGCCGGAACCCCGCACCAACCATAGCACCACCCTCCACTAGCAAGGCCCATTTGGGGCTAGTCCCAGGAATCCACTGACTAACTAAGCGCGGGGAAACCTCCCTTGAGGACCAAATCCGTGCTCCTTGGCTGTTAGGAAATCTCTTGGGGCGAGGCAGGATTCGAACCTACTAGACTTTGGCAACAGATGTAGAAGGTATCTGATCCACAGAAGAATCATCACTGGCGAATAGGGCATGAGATCTAGTGGTAAGAACGGGACGGCCTGTAAGTCAGAGGCAACGGCGATAGCTTGCAGTCATCTATGTTCTTCACCGCGTCGGCGAACTCGAAGGCAAACTCCCCTGGAGCCGGATGTGAAGTTGCAGTAAACGCCGGAACTGGTTATTTTTTGTTTGTAACTCATTACTCGCATTGAAGCTTCTCGCAGCACTTACGCCTGGAAGATTGTCTAGTCGGAACTGGTTCTTGTCGACGGTGACCTTCCACATTGTAACGCGGCAGCCAGACTACATTATAGCCTCCAGCTCCTTACGTTCGAGAAGAAGTAGCAGCACAAATTGGAGTTTCGTCACATCAGGTGAACTGAACAATACGGTACACAAAGGAACTTCAACTGAATTTTGAACGAAAGTCATGACTAAATAGGTACATAGTGAAGTTCTTCTTAGACCCAATAATAGGGAGCCTGCGCACCAACGTCAAGGTGATGAACTTCATAGCGCAGGTTCCTCCTCTTTCTTCCTCCTTTCCCATACCCCAGCCCTTGCCATGATGTTTCAATTGCTCCAATTTGTTCCTCATTTCGCAGATTACTCTCTGGCTTGACTTTCTTCCAAATAGATGCCGTTGCATCAAACTAGTATGGCTTGCGCATCAGACTACTCTTTGCATTCAACTTCTTAAATCCTCCACATTTCTGTTCTTTTCCAAAGTGCCCCCTTTTTTAAAAAAACAAAAGAAAAATGCCAATCCAATCCTTGCTCAACGTCAACCGCGAGTTGTTAGCAGACCCATTGATAGCGGGGTGGCTTCTTCGGGTACTGAGTCGGTAGCCAGCCGGTAACTTAATACCGCGGAGCTCGAGGCGTGAGCTGACCTGTTGAGTGCGAGGTGGCTCTGGGCTGAGGAGGGAGGAAGAGAAGACGAAACAACGGCGGAAAAGGGGTTTATATATGTTTTTTTGGCCTCTGCCAAGGATGAGGAAGTGTGTGGGGGAGCGGGCTTGGCTGAGCGGGCTTGGCCTTTCTGGTTGTCATTGGGTTAGGACTATGGTGTCTACCTAACGTAGGGTCTCATATGACTGGGTACGAGTAAATTTCCAGGTAACCTGCGGAGAGTCACTCTTACAAATTCCATGAGTAATCCTTTTGACAGCCTTTCTAACGATACAGATGACCACTCCACCGTCGGCAGCCCTGTAGCTACCGCAACCTTCACCGTCTCCTCGGACAAGCGGAAAACAAGAAGCTGTGAGAGCTAAGAAGGCTGGGAGGAGCATACTCTGTAAGTCCGTACCTTGCTTACGACGTTCTTGAATACTCATTTAGCTGCAAAATTATTCAGGGGTATAGGCCCGGTAAAAACTACGTCAACAGACTAAGAAACGATGCAGGGGTCGCCCTATCCCGGAATGTGCCTATTGAAGTTTCACTGTACCTATCAGTGAACTGACAAGTCGAACCATTCAGCAATTTTGGTAATTCTCAGTTCGCTTGCGTACGCCTGAGCGATCTAGCAAGGTGCGGCAGCTCAGAGTGGAGAATGGTTCGGCCTGTGCGCAATTATTGGATAGCCAACTGTCAACATATATCGAGGGCGGCAAGACAGTGATGTGGGTGAAGGGACACAGCGGAGCGGAAGGCAACGAGAGGGCGGACAGGAAGGCAAAAGAGGTGGCATGGGTAGGCAGGAGGATGCTACGACCTGACGTTATCACACTGGCAGGCATCTGACAGGCCTTCACTATGGGACGACCCTCTAAGCAGTCGAAGTGGGACCGAGGGGCATTGCAGGGGTTGACATATATAGTCACTAACCGCGTTCCGCAGCGCTGGTGGCTGCACAAGGTGGGCAGGGCGGAGAGCCCTTTGTGCGGGTTGTGTGAGGAGGGGATAGTGCAGAATGCAGCACATCTACTGAGCTGCTCTGGCATAGCGGATGGGAAGGGACGTAGTTGGGACCAGATATGGGAAGACCCGGAGTGGTGTGAGAGGCTGGCGCAGGCCATGAGGGGGTGATTTCTTATACCTTCTTTTCTTCTTGGGGATTGCGAATATTCTTCTGGGGAGTATCTGGTCATGTACGTAGATACGGGGCAGGGAGCGGCCCTGGGGTAGGACAATCCCACCAGGCATAACCTGGGGGGATGCGCTGCCTCGCCATAAGCGAGATGCTTCAATGCGAGTACTGATTTACCAAAAATATATATATATATCGAGCCATTGGCAAAATGTTTCGGGAGCCCGAACCAAGCGTCGCACGGACAGGAACAAGACTACGGGGGAGCTGTAGTCGTCAAGGAGAAGAAGATGTGGGCCCGCTTGGAGCTCTTCGAGACAAAGGACGTCTAGATACAAAGCGGGGAAAAAACAGACAGTTCCTGGAAGGATATTCCAGATTTCTAGCGTTGAACGCTGTAAAGAACACGTCAGTGAAGGAAGAATGCACCTCCGGCTCGAGCAAACGACGGGGTTTCCGCTCACCCACGCTTAGAAGACATGTGAAAGCTAGAATTTTGACGTTCAGTAATTATTTGAATTCTAAAGAGTCACTACTGCCCCTGGTTAGGGATATGAAGGTATTTCCTAGAATACCTGTTACAAGGAAGGCCTCGGTTTAGCGGTCAAAATTTGTTTTTTCCCACTAAGGTTGTTCTTTGCGCTCGCTAGCGCTAGCTCTGGACGTCTCTTGTTGGAGCTATGCTAGATTTCGCAAAAGAAAACTGCGTGGCCAGCTTAAAATTTATCAGATTGAGCTGCCACATGGCTTGAAGGATGCTCTATTATACATAGATTCTTGGTGGCTATCGAGTGCGTCAACCCGCTCTGCGTGGATAGAGCAACTATATGATATACCCTCTCTGGATGGGGACCCTGCAAGTTGACCCAAGCCAGCGTTCACCACATTTCCGATATGGTGGATGGACGAATTAGTATTTCCTGCCTTCATATACTCCGTTAAGATCTCGGGTACTATACCTCGAACTTCTTCGATAGAGGTGTTCCAAAGAAATACATTGTGATGTAGAAGGTTGTTCATTCTCTAAACTACCTATGCTACGGCTCTGCATACATTTATTCTATGCCAATGCGCTGTGGGAATGGTAGCATACCACATACGGTAGCCCACACACATTCCCTACCCCTGCTTTTCTGAAACCTACCCAGGGCCAGCAGTACTCCCACACAAATATACTCCAGGTAGCCTATATGTAAACTTCAAGTAATCATTTGAAAGTAACAATTCCGGCCATTCAAGCCTCCCCTAACCCTCTGAGATGACCACAATTTCTCCTCAACCCTCATCTGTCCAGCGCTTATATTTTCTTCACATAATTCCAGTAGCGAGGCAGACGGCGGCTTGCCTACTTCGCCCAAGAAAATGGCGTTCATGTATAATATCTTCCCAACGTACGCTTGTAAGCGTGGGTGAGCGGAAACCCCGTCGCGGACGCTACCAACAACTGTCAAACTGTAGCGTCGAAAAATCCATTTTGTATATATAATTACCCGCGATAGTGTACATCATGGCACCGGGGAGATATGTGGAAGAAAGCTAGGAACATCAGGGTTGAGCATTTGAGGACACCATTATAAAATTTTCGTGATTGGAACTTATAGGTGCTGTAATAGGGGCTGTAAAGGGAACTTATATCCTAATGCAGTAACTGGGTTTTGCAAATATAGAATTAGTATGGGTGTCGACATGCCGCCGTTGACTTACATTACTCTAAGAAACTGACTCGCGTACAGATGCAATATTTCGATGATGCCTATCAAGCTATTGACATATTTCCAGACGTTTTTGTCTGGATATTTGAATTCCAGAGAACGTACACATGATGTGTAATCCTGTGGTGAAATTTCACGAGTAGAACGATGTAGAAAGGAATATTAGAGAGCCCTAGAAACATCAATATCTTACAGGAATACAGGAGGAAATGGAACTCATTCGGCAATTAATTTTTCACTTTCCTATGCATTTGAAACGGCTGGATTCCCCCACAGTCGTGATCGGCAAAAGCAAAAATCTTGAATATCAATGCAGCAATTGGTCTGACAAGGGTATGCAGTTAGTAATGATCCCAGAAAGAAAGGAAGGTGGCAGGGATTCCAAGGTACATTCAGCATAACTTTAAGCTTGTTATTAACTGTATGATGTGCTGTATATTTTCTATTGTGAGAGAGCAAACATCGCTGCAAAACAAATTCCCCCCCCCAAAAATATTTCTCGCTCTGCATGAAATGCATAGGTTCCATGCGTATATCGGGAGATAGCCCTTGAAGAATGCCATCAACCCCTAACATTCTACAAAATGCAAGGAAAATGGGAAACAATAGGGGACATCGAATGGAGATAATTGTGGACAGGGAATGGAATTATTTATCAATTTGCCAGGACCCTGTCACGGAAGCGGTGCGGGAGCCATGAAAGCACTGGGCCAAGATATCTTGAGACCTGTTCGGCGAACTCAGTGCATGTTGAACGAAGAGTGAGGACTCACTTGAGGGCCAATAAAAATATGTCTGCGCTGGTGCACGAATTGGCAGACTGGGAGAGATTAACTAAATGTCGACATAGTTGGTATTTTATTTTCCAGAAATGGTTGAAATAGCAGGGGGTAAACAATGTTGCGAGCTCTAATACATAGAGCCGCTACTAAGCTAGGCTCTTTCTCAAAGGGCTACTCTTTGTGGGCTTATGCTTGTCACTCCTGGAGGCTCTTGCTGGTCGGTAGAACTGGTCCGCTGAGACATGCTATACGCTCACACAAGCTGATCAGTGTCAAACATACAACCATAAGCGAAGAGAGCTACATACAGAAACTTCTTTCGGCCTTTCCCTATAAAACTCCAATAACCAGGGGCCCGCAATAGGTGCATATTGCACACTGGAGGGGATCTGCCAATTATTTGCCGCCGTGACACCGAAATGAGCAAGGTCTTTTGACGTGGGACAGCAAAACGTGGGCTCACGCTCGTGAGGGCTAAGGAACAACCCGAGCGCTTCTTGTTCTAAAAAGCCATCAACATCCTGTATTGTTCCACCACAGCTGACGTGAGCTAGTTCGTTATTTGTGACGGCGAGGGGGCTGTGCGCTGGAGAATCTGGTTCAGTCGAGCCTATATCAGAGAGCTCATTGAGAGCCAGTGACAGTGGGCGGCCATCAGTGACATTGCTGAATGGGAATGGGCACTCAAAAGCCACGGGAGGAGGTGACTGCGAGGAGAGCAAACATGGTACCCGCTCTGTGATCAGGGTAACGTTCATAATCCGCCGGAGGAGGTCCTTGAGGCGATCAGCGAACCAAGGGAGCATCGTTTCTGACAGTGCGGGATACTCAGAGCGTGGATGGTGAGAGGGAAGACAGTGTCAATCATCGAGGCCCGCCGGCGATATTGAGGAAATCAAGTCCGCAGGGCATCATAATCTCATTTGATCGCTGAATAGGAAGAAACCACACAAAACTTCGAGACCGTAGTAGGATATCGGAGATGGAAGAAGCTTCTGCGCCGCAGTGGTCGAAGCAGGAAGAAGTAGTAGCATCGGTGCTCGTATTGAAACTGTTTAGCATATGGCGGGGCAGCGCGTGGATTAGCCAACGAAGAACGAGAACAGCCTCCGTTTCTGTGCGGCGATACTTCCTATGTGCACCCACCATGAAGGGTTCACGGCCTCATTTACGGTGACTGTCTCGTTACGCACTGCAGTTCCTTGCCAGCCCTTCGGTATCCATTGCGAAGGGACTGAGACTCAACACTGGATGTCTTCTACAACACGCTTCCACGGCCCCTCATCCTCTCTGCTTGCTCCTGGACAAAGCACCAGTTTGCATTGCGACACTAGAAGATGCAGGAAACTGTAATCCTGCCCTGTCTACTGACTACAAGACCGTGATGCTAACACTGCCATAGATGACACGAAGTGAAAGCTCAGACATGATCAGCTTCTGCACCAAGTTATTTCCGAACTGGAAAGCCGGACCTCCTCTGCCATGTTGCTCTGCAGATACCGAGCGCAAGACAGCAGGCCAGAATGGCACAAACGGTCCATCACCATCATGCTCACACAGAACATCAACAACTTCCGTCTCGCTCTCCACCCTCATAGGTGAGGCTGCACCCACGCCCGAGGCATTTTACCTTTTGCTTTTGGTAACTTAGTACTCGTATTGACGCATCCCAGGTCAAGCTTGACGTATTATTCACAACTCTTGGCCGCTCCCTGCTCCGTGGTTACGAATATGACCAGAAACCTCCATGGGAATGCAGGGAAAACAGTAGACAGATCAACAAAAGAAGAATCGTATGAAGCAGACAACGCTCCCCTACCCATTGAGCACAGCCACGCCTCTGCATCATTTCGGTCCCCGCATAGTTATCTTCTCCACCCATTTCCCTCTGCCGTCCCCAACCCCTTCATACTCCAATAGGTGTACTGCATTCTGGGCCACCCTGCTGTCCCACCCAGAGATTGCCTCGGGGGCCTTCCGCTCTTCCAATCTTCTGACTCCACCTCTGCGAGTCAACTAAACCCTGAGTCACTCACCGACGTCCTATTGAGCGAAGCTGAAGGACCACCTCGAATGCATACAGAAGGTAAGCTGAGAGGGGTAGAAAGGGGATTCGGTTCGCTTTAGCGTCACTATTAAGGCAGTCATCGAATATCTCGAGGAGACCATAGGGGATCCCGAGTCGCACATTAACTGAGAACTCCTGGTTGGGGAAGTAAGGACAGATGGCATCCGATGACCGGGTTAGCCCACCGTTTGGGTGGGGACATTGCAGAAGTGGCTGGGTGAAATCACGCAGCAATGTTGCCAACTTGGTAGTATACTGAGGTGAGCATGCTGGATGGGGCGTGCGTGGTGTGATATCAATATGGATCTTAGGGGCATACCTATGCCAGAGAAACATCTGGGAAGACATGTAGCTAGTTCACTTCAAGGTTGGGGGGGCGTTGTTGTCATCACCTAGCAGCCTGCGGAAAACATCTACGTATGAGAAAGTGCGTCGTTGTCATCATTCAGGGAATTGTGCATGCAGTCACCAAAACAAGTTCTTTACTTGTATGGTCATGTATCAAGTGCACACGGTGGTGGCCTAATATCTGGAAACAAAGTGGCATTCATGTCATCCGGCAGCTCAGGGAAATCACGAACAAAGATAGCCATTGACGATGAGCGTTCTCTCGACTAAGGAGCAAGGGATAAAATGGCAAATTGGTTCAAGGCAGCGCTCGTGGGTGTCTAGAGCAAGCATACAGCGTTCAGACGCGACTAGTGATCACTTGCGCAAACGAGCTATGGTAATGAAGGGTATTACCATAAATAGGGTAATTAACACGAACTCATAGACCCCACCTGTCGTTATTGGAAATTTATATGCACCCACAATACAGCTTGCCTTGTTTCTTCTTGATGTAAATCAAGACTCGTATTGAGGCTATCTGGGTTATGACGAGCAGCGCATGCCCAAGGTTACCCAACCCCGCGGCCACTCTCTGCCCTGTATCTATGCCAACGACCAGAGACTCCGCAGTAGGCGGCGGGGGTGTGCACATGAAACAGATCACGCAGGTGCAGAGCTGACAAACCCCGGAGACCCCCGTGCAGGTGAGAAAAACCAATAATAACCCACGGAGGACCGTTTATCAACTCAAAACCCAATAGAGAATACCGTGTGCAGGTAAAAATAAACGAGTCCGTGGTGCGGAGGGACCTCCTACCCTCGCGTGTACATATACAGCTCGCGTTTTCCCTCTGGTAGTTTCTGTTAATACAAGTAAGCCTTCTCCGGCATAGATCACCCTACCATCAGTCACTTTTACGCACCCGCCATAGCTACTCTCACTCTGACGCGTATGCCCGAACGAACTCCACTGTGACTATTATAAGTTTAACCACCTTAATAGTCATGTGTAATTCTTTGGGCGCTGCCCCGGTGGGTTTCGCCTCCTTGTGTATTTGCAAATTCCATGAAGCCAATGGCTTTAGAAGACTTTAGAGTGCGACTCGGGTTCTTCATCCCATAGTTAGGAGGATCTCCGCCTGACTTTTGCAATTGGTTTTGGGATTTCCTTTGTTATCTTGAGGCCTGTGCTCGCTCATTTGCACCCGCAAGTCCAAATCTCCTTCCTTCGTTAGCCATGGCGATTTATGGTAGCCAGTCTTCCTGCAGCCGGAGAAGCCGATGCTCAAGTTCCGTATTACTCCATGTACTAGCATTGGTCTCCTCTGCAGGGCTCATACCGAGACCTGGATGGCTTCCGCAACTCCCGAACTTTTGATGGCTTATTGTTGGCGTTTCAAACTCCTCGCAGCTTGTTTGTCTCCAATGCGAGACCGCTGTGGGAGGTCGGTAGGGTCCCTCCAGTTACCATGACCCAAACCCGAGGGCTGTTCCTTTAGCTTCTAGGAAAAATAGTTGGTTAAACCTGAACGAATCTCCCATGTTCGCTTTATTTTAATTCCTGTAATAGTCCAGTCGTGGCCAAGCTTCCATAAGAGCAGGTATGGGCTCCTCTCCCAGTCCGACCTGCCAGGCAGAAATTGGACCCTCAAATATTCTAGAGTATAGTATAGCTGAAGCAATGTATACCTAGTACCGGTACCATGGTCTTTGAAGGGGTCGTAGCCTGGAATAGAGATTGAGTTCAACTCCACGATCAAATATATAAAAACCGTCAGCATTGGTTTATATTCAGAAATTATCGAACTGGAGAGGAACTACTATCGTTCTGCTGTCGGGGTCTCCTCAAAGTCATGCTGGATGAGCAAGTGAATATAAGAAATTAAACTCATGCATATAACTACCCTAAAGACATCGATTAAGTAACTGTGAAACATCTAATTAGGTCCGCACTCCACAGGATCAAGTAGTGGGGATTCGTTATGCGACACTTAAGGTTACGCACACGAGTAATGATTTTTTTCTAAGAAAGAAAAAAAATAGTGGGGAAAATCCATTCTTGTACAGTACGCCTGAAGTTTCCGGCACCATCTGTGGGTGACTCGCCATCATTGACCAGTTCCGGACCCTTCCGGATGCCCGCGGCCTATGGGAAATGCTCACAATTCAAGGGGAGAAGGGAGCGCTTTTCAACTTAACGCCACTTGGGCTTGTTTTCTTGTTGAAGCGCCATGGCAGTTTGGTGGGTATGGAACTGGAATGGTGTGCAGCTGTTCAGCTAGAACCAGCGTCGCTTCACTGTCGCCATGGCTGTCTCCGAATGCGTTTTTTTTTCTTTTTTTTTTCTTTTTTGGTAAATCAGTACTCGCGTTGAACCATCTCGCTTATGGCGAGGCAGCGCATCCCCCGGTTAAGCCTGGCGGGATTATCCAACCACTGGGCCGCTCTCTGCCCCATATGAGGGGGGGGTTGAGCTACCCTACGAATGCGGCAGGGCATCAAGAGGCGTAAGAATGTCATGATATTGTATAAGGTTGACTAATGGATTGACCATTCAAAATATCCTCGTCTTGCGAATTCTACTCGTCAATTGCCGTGATATCATGAAACATGTGGTAGAGAGGAATACCCAGCGAAATTGACCTCTGCGGAAAAGCTAGTACGCTCCAGAATCGGGTTACCCTCATATCACATCAACATCAAGCGAACGTGCGAAATACTCAACCAGACTACGAAATACCCTTTTTGATCGTTCTATAGATGCTAATAGGCAAATAAATAGTACCACCGCATTAGACTTTCCAGCACCAAGAAGTACCTACCAGTTTAGACTTCAATCGTGGTCTAGCTTCGAGTGGGATTTGGTGGCTTCTCTACGGCACGCCCCAAGGTTGGAAGGCCTGCAGGCTGAGGCTGGACATGGCAGCCAGGTGCTGCGTCCAGGCATGTCCGCATCAGCACAGGCTGCATGCTAGGCAGGCAACCAAATCTCATCATATGCTGGGGATCACACTTCCACTGCTTCTCCAGCCTCTGTTTTCTCAGCCATATTTCTTCAACATTCGTTCTTTGTCGACCTTCGTGCTCCTATATCTGCTTGTCTTGGCTCCCCGTTGTCGTGATGCAGGTCAGCACCCCTGTAAATCAAATACTCCGCAGCCCCTTCCCCTGTCGGCTGCACTTACCTTCAATGCGAGTACTGATTTAGCAAAAAAAAGGTAACCTCATCTAGTGGCTGGCCTTGTGGGACCCCCGCTTTCCAATGGTACTGCTATATGTAGGTTGTGGAGGTTAGCAATGTACTGCTGCTTCATCACACCTATAGTATCCGATGGTCTGATGTAAGTAACAATATGCAACAAAACGGGTATGGGTAGAACTGAGTGAGTTTGTATTCGAATTGGGCGGTTGAGTGGTCAGAAGCGGGCGCGCGAGTGCAGAGAAACGCTTGTAAAGTGCTCAAGTGTCCTAGGTCGATAGTTGGGAGTGGTGTCATAATATGCGCAATTCCTAATATGGACATACGCCCCCCTGGGCAAAAGTAAGGAATACTAGAGCCATGGTCAGTGAATGTCCTTTTCGTACCTCATAGTAGAAAACCTCGAAACTGAGTTCCGTACCATTGGTTTCTATGTTTCCGTCAAGGACGCCAAAGGGGCACCAGGGACCATATTGTGTGTTCAGGGCGTGGAGGCATGCTTTGGGCTGTTTAATCGGGTTTATTTGTGTCGAATCTTGCTCAGCGGTCGAGATAATTAATAATTCTGGTGCGCAGTACAGTAAATATTGATAGAGGCATTTGTGACATGAGTTTGAATAGAGTACGTTGGGCTTTATAATGCTCTAATAAGGTGTTGGGTTACGCGCAACCGTTCGAGGGGAAAAAACAAAAAAAATGCCTGTTATGGCCTGTTATTGATGTCCCCAACTACTCGTAGCTTGTCTCGCTCAAAGGTAGTTCGTCCCATTTTAGGTACAGACCCAGTAGGTGGCGAGCGTGCTTAGCACTTTTCATACTGGCAAACCAACTCTTGCATCAACATGATTTTTTTTTTTTTTTTTTTTTTTTTGAACTCAGTACATACTCGTATGCACAACCTTAAGGGTCGTATGACGAGCCACTCCGGAAGCCCGGGTGGATTCAAAGTACGTACAAGTTAATCTGCACGACCGGCAGAGAGAGAGAAATGGACTCGATGGTCCCACATGAAACAAAGTATAACTGCTCGCAGGTGTAGCTAGCCACTCCCCCAATGCTCTCTCGCAGGTATGAAAACAATACGTAAACGCTCGCAGGTAGAAGTGAACAATCCACGCTCTCAACGTCCTCTCGCAGGTATGAAAATAATACACCAAAGCTCCGCATCCTCAACGGCCCTTCCCTTTCTCTCCTGATGGTCTGTCGCAGTCGTATTCTGAAATCCTGAAGCGCCTCCTGCCCATCCGTAAGGTCCCGCAGCTGATGTCTATGCTATGGGCTACTGTAAGTAGTGACGAAGCCAGTTTCCCAATTGTTTTTTGTTCACCCAGTAGCCAGCGTATTCCCAGGACTTGAGTGTCGTTGTCTTCCTCAATCCAGCGGCGCATGACCAGGCTTATACTTCGATGGGGCCGCATGCAGAACTACGGCTCGTGTCTGCCTTAGGGATGTCTGTGTCCCCGGAGGTACTGGGATTTGTGCCTGCTGAGGTGTTCGTTGTTTCCTATAGGAGGCTGCTGGAGGAGTCGGGTGTACCGGAGGTGCTCGCTGGTGTAGAGCTCCCTGTCTTTTCCTTCGTTGCTGCCACTGGGGGGGGTGTTGCTGCTATTAGGGGGGGTGTAGGCTGGGAGCTGGAGGCTCGTCTATCCCCCAGTGTCGCTAATGATGGAGAGGGTGTAGTCTGGGAGCTGGAGGTTTGTCTGACCTTCGATGTCGTTGCTGTCAGGGGAGCAGAGGTCTGAGTTTCGAGATGTGTTATTGTCCGCTCAGAAGTCTGTGTCCCTATCGTTGATGTTCCAGTCTTGGTCGGAAGTTCTGGAACGATCCAATCCTGAAATCTGACTAGATTATCCAACCGCTGGGCCGCTCCCTGCCCCGTATCTACGTACATGACCAGATACCCCCCGAACACTAATATCTAACGCACCCAAACCATCCCGCGCCCGTGAGATAGAGATCACCGCCTCACCACCTCTACTAACCTCTCACACCACTCCGGATCTTCCCATATCTCCTCCCACCGAGCTTGCTGCTGTGTAGCCCGCCAAATCTAACGTTAAAGTGGAAGGAGGCAGAGGCACCACACCTGGGTGTCAATATGAGGTCTGGAGGAAACACCAGGTATACCATACTGCACGGGCCTCCGGATCATCACGTGCATGTGGATCAGCCCCCACGGTGATCGGCGCAGGGTATTTGCAGGGCAACCACGGCACCAGTTGTTGAAGGCATGTCAACGCAACACCTATCCAACACTCACCAAGGGATACGGAATCACCTGGAGGTACGCCTTAAGCAATTGCAGAGGACTGCGAAAATTTAAGGCGGTGTTAAGCAAAAATTCTCGGTCTAAATCTGGTAAGTAGTTTCGTTTATTGCTATGCAATTAATAACAGTAAGAGTAAACTAATAGGAATACAGCATAATGGGAAGGCTTAAGCAACGCCAGCGGACCGCAGAAACCCAACGGGAAACCACCATTCGTCGCGCAATATTGGCATATGAAGGAGGCTAATACCCCTCTATTTGGAAAACAGCAGATGCTTTTGGAGTTGGATATACAACCCTACATCGGCGTCTAAATGGTGGACAATCTCGATCTAAAGCACATATCTCACGACAGCTATGTACACCTGCGGAGGAGAAGGCGATTGTACGATGGCTTGTGAAGCTAGAGGAGTGGGGGTTCCCTCCTAGGATTGCTCATGTTAAAGAAGCAGTAGTATTACTCAAGGGGAAAGAATGGGGTGAAGAGTCGATAGTAGGAAGAAACTGGATTACCCAGTTTTTAAATCGACATCCTGAACTGGTTTCCAAGCTCAGCAGCCAGTTGACAAGAAGCGTATCAAAGCAAGCGACCCGAATTTAATTCGATCACACTTCACTAAATTACAGAACCTCCGACGCCTATATAATATCCTTGATAGGCACACATATAATATGGATGAGAAGGGATTTCGCCAAGGTATTTCAGATCGTGCCAAGGTCATTTGCCTATATCGAGGAAGAGGTATGACTGGAAAGCTAGCTACAGATGGCAATCGAGAGATGACAACAGTGGTAGAAGCGATATCCGGAAGTGGGAGTGTATTGCCTCCGCTGGTTATTTATAAAGGTGTAGGACACTATATGGGATGGTATCAATTCCTAAAGTCACCAGAGATTGATTGTAATAACTGGAAGTTCAGTTATTCCAAGAAAGGTTGGACAAGTCGGTCACTTGGACTTGCGTGGATTCATCATTTCTATGAAATGACAAAGGGTTCAATTAAGGCAGGGGAATATCGGATGTTAATTGTGGATGGTCATGGCTCACATATAAGCATTGAATTCATTGAATTCTGCTTAACAGTTAATATCATTGCATATTGTTTACCACCACACTCTACCCACCTCCTCCAACCACTCGATGTCGGTTTGTTTTCTCCTCTTCAGAAGGCATATGGGAAACAGGTGGATCAGCTTGTTCGATTTGGAAATGTTACGATTAACAAAGGAAACTTCTTGCCTATGCTTGTAGCTGCTCGTAAGGCTACCTATACACCAAAAAATATCCTTAGTGCCTGGCGTGGTGCAGGCCTCATCCCGCATAACCCACGACATGTCTTAGACAGACTCACGCTCGGACCGCAGATCACCACCAAAGCACCCCTACCTGATTCAGTTGAGCCTCCAACCCCCTGAAATACTGCAGAGATCCACAGAAAGGTTCGACAAGCTACACTTCAGTTACGATCTAAAGATTCTGAATTATCTCGTGCAGAATTATTAGATCTTATCCACCAGTTGGAAAAGTTTGCACTTGCGACGGATCAGGATCGAGCACTGGAGCATGCAACATTTCTGCAGTGGAAGGAAGCACAGAACTTGAATGCTAAGCCTGATCAACGGCAGTTGGGTCGAGGGGGTGGCACTGTTATGGATGGCAAGTTTTTGAAGCAGCTTTATGAAGAACGGGAGGAAGCAAAGCGAAAGAAGCGTGAGAAGCGTGAAAAGAAAGCAAACAAGCCTATCCGGGTAGGTTCAAGGAAGAATATAGGTCCACAGACCCCGAAGCAGAAGGGCGGAAAGGGTAAAAGAGTTTCTTTTGTATCTCTTAGTGCGTTTGAATCTGGATCGGAGAATATGGGTTGGAGCGGGGATGAGTTGGAAGGCTGGGAAAGCGAGGATGATATTTTGTCTATTTCGTCGTCAAGTTCCATTTTATCCACCATTACACTGGCTACACCGGCCCCTGCATGTTCAAATATACCCTATACACCCCCCTCCCCTGCCCCAAGGCCTTCACGAACCTTATTTGAGGCCTCAGGATGTCTTGTAACTAGATCTCGTACCTCCCGGAGATAGCCGAAAATATGATCCACTTGCACGTGATGATCCGCTAGCCCGTGCAGTATGGTATCGGGTAGCGAAGGGGAAGGCCGCATGGGAGCTGGCAAGGAGGCTAACGAGGCTGCCACCAAAAGGGAAGAAACAGATAGTATGTGGTCAACTGCTCCCGATATTGACATACGGTGGAGAACTGCCTATGGAGCCTTCGGAGATAATGGAGAGGATGAGTGCAGAATGGGGAAGATGGATATGCGGTGGATGGAGAGGGAGTGTGCGGGTCAAGGTAGAGGACATTACTGGAATCCCGGATCTGCGGACTACGATGCGAACGAAGAGGATCCGGTGGGCAGCTTCAGTGTACGGGAGAGCCTTGCCTGCCTTGAGGGGGATTGCTGAGGGCATCTTGCGCGAGGTACTAGAACCAGATGTGGAGCTCCGCTGGATGAATTGGGCTCGCACCCAAGGGAAGGCGTCAGTGCGGGTGGTGCAGCTAGATGTTGCGCAGGTGACAGCGTGGTTAGATGGGTCACGGTAGGAAGATGTGACAGCGGCGGCAGCAGTCGGGGCGGAGGTGGCAGAGGGGTGGGAGGAAGGAGAATATTTGGGGACTTTTGGTACAGTAATGGATGCGGAGATGTTAGGGGTCGTACGAGCGTGGCAGTCAGGGAGGGGGTAGTGGCTCTTGATAGTCAGGGTGCCATCGGTCAAATCTGGGTTTTGAGCGTCCTCGTTCGTGGATTGAGGAGGAAGCGGTAGTGGAGATGGCAAAAGGGGATAAGACGGTGATGTGGGTGAAGGGGCATAGTGGGGTGGAAGGGAATGAGGGAGCGGACAGGAAAGCTAAGGAGGCGGCATGGGTGGGCCGGAGGATGCCACGACCTGACGTTATCACACCGGCAGGCATCCGACAGGCTTTCCCATGGGGCGACCCGCTAAACAGACGAGGTGGAACAGAGAGGCGCTGCGGGGATTGACGTACATAGTGACAGACCGCGGACCGCAGCGCTGGTGACTGAACAAGATGGGCAGGGCGGATGAGCCCTGGTGCGGCGGCGCACCTACTCAGCTGCATTGGGGTGGCTAATGGGAAGGGGCGAAGATGGGAGCAGATATGGGAAGACCCGGAGTGGTGTGAGAAGCTAGCGGAGGCAGTGCAGTGCGGAGGTAATTTCTGTGTGTATGGCGGGGAGGGTTGGGGGGGGTATCCAATTCCGGGGGGTATCTGGTTATGTACGTAGATACGGGGCAGGGCGCGGCCCAGTGGTTGGACAATCCCGTCAGGCTTAACCTGGAGGGATGCGCTGCCTCGCCATAAGCTAGAAGCTTCAATGCCAGTACTGATTTAACCAAAAAAAAAAAAAAAATCTAACCTTAATGGACCAAATTGTCCAATCCACATCATAAGAATATTAGCTACTTCAGTACTTTCTTTAGACTTTAAAGGATAAGCACTAGAGTATTTGCTAAAATAATCACGAATATGTAAAATCTATTAGTATACTCCATCTGGATCAGCTCGCATATCAATTAGATCAATTTGTACTCGATCCTAAAGACCATTTACAACTATTGGTTGTAATGGACTTTGGCTGGGTTTATTGCATGCATAAAGCTGACAGTGTTGTAAAAGCTCAGTAACCTATATAAAATATTAATTTAAATATAACTAATGAGTAGATTTAATCTCCATACTTCACTGTGAGTAATTCCATGATACTTCTTATTAACAGCATTATAGGTCTTATTCTTTCCTGCATATAGTAAAGTATCATGAACATGTGCGATAACATCAAATACATTATGTTCTAAAACTACCCATTTTCCATTATTATTTTTGCCAGCAAGAAAATATAGTACATCATTACGCAGCTTATATTCATTTAATGCCTTCCATCGCAGCTTAGTTGCTAGCAAATCACCTATTGGAGCCTTTAAGTTTGAGTCTCAAAGGTTTACTTTGATTTTGCGATACCTAGGTAGTTCTTATTAGTCACTATATACTTGAATTGGGTTTACGGGAATTACTTGTCAAAGGTCAACCGAGATTTATTGCTTATTGTATGCAAATACTCTTCAAACTTGGTACGCGCTGTACCAGAGAATGCTTCAATTGCACTGCGAGATGGAGCGGAACCTAGGGGGTGAAATTGATCTAGATCAATATCACTATTATCTTCTACCACTGACATTGTAGTAAGAGCGGAAATGTCGCAGTATGCTGGCAATGTTGTGGTGTGCAGAGTATGTTACGGTGTGCAGAGTATGTTGCGTTGAGGAGTATGTTGCGTTGAGGAGTATGTTGTATTAAAGATGTTGCGAAGAAAATTTTCACTAAGTAAAGGTTTCCAGTCCATTCCAGTATAGACCAGTCCATTCCGGAATGGACCGAATTCCGCAACCGACCAGAACATATATATGTTAATACATAAGTAGAAGAAGAGGATGCAGGAGAGGGTGGTTAAACACCCTTCTCTTTCTTTGCCCCCTTCCCCCCCCCCTTCTTATGCATATACGTTAAACGCGCATATACGAGGGGGGGGGCAATGAAGTACATGGACAAGGGGAGAAAAATATATGTGCGTATCGCACTCCCTCCCCCCTCATCTCAAATATTTTTTGAATTTAAACAAAATCAATGTAATTTGATTCTGATATATTCAATTATATGTTGGAATGGGGAAGGGGATATTTGATTGAAAGGGGGGCGGCGCAAGCCCTCCTTCTCATATGGGCAATTCACTCATATGTTTTGCTCCCACTCCCTTCTTTCCCCCCCCCGGATATATGTGTTTAAAAGCGTATAGCCGAATGGAAGGTAAAAAAACAAAAAAAGTAAAAGAAGTTACAAGCTTCACCCCCAGCGAAGCAGCCCCTTCCTTTGGGCTGCTTCGCTGGGGGAGCTATTAGGCGTAATCATGGCGTTGCAGGCAGGTCGATCGGTGGTACAGTGCTTGATCCATCAAACATGCTTTCCCCGTTGGATTTAGAATGAGGCCCGGTATAGGCTGTGCTATAGCGGGGAGGCTCAAACGCAGTGCACTTGCTCAGATCTGAGGGGATTGAGGACAGCGGAAGAAGGCGTGTGGGATGACCAGGATGGTGCCAGAGTGTAGCGGAGGTGCTTACACCACTGCGGTAATTTTTCCTGTAATTAGTTTGAATTTTGTTTACTTTGGTAGGGGGTATTTGGTCATGTACGGGGCAGGGAGCGGGCCAGGAGTTGAATAATCCACCGGGATGAGTTGGGGGATGCTCTTCCTCGACATAAGCTAAACAGCTTCAATTAAATACTGATTTACCTCCAAAAGGCCACCCCACTCCGTCTTCTTCTCTGTGGGCTTCTTCCTTTCCTCCGAGATTTGCTCTTTCTCGACCTCCGCTTCTTCTACTTCAGCTTGCCTTCCTTAGCCCCTCGTTGACGTACTCGTATTTCAACACCCTTGCAGACTAACCTTTCTCAACCTCTTCCCCTTCTAGCGCACCACCTCCCATTCCACAGCTAGTCTGGTTTGCACAAGTCTCTCGGCTTGTGCCAACCAGACTATTCCACTGCTTGCGCAGTATCGCAGTGCGTCGTCCTTCTGTCTACCCATGCGGTCTCCCTCGCCTTCTTATCTCCCCTCTCGTTTCCAGCCACTGCGCTATGCCCCTACCTATACCCACATCACTATTCGGCCCTCCTCCATCATCAATTTCTTGAAGAAATCTCTTTCTTCAGCGTTCACTCTTCGGAGGGTAGAGAATAGTAGTATACTCGTATTCGAGACAAGATACTAAGCTGCTCATGATAAAGGAAAAGAAGTAGATGTTCGTAAGGAACTCCTCTCGCTTAAATACCCTCTTTTCTTCTCTTATTTCATCGTATGATTCTTCACATGTGAACAACGAGTTGAGCCAAAAAGACATATCCCTGCTGCACTGCCCCGACGCAGACATCCTGCGGTCATACTAAGTCGCCCAATTATTTCGTCCCAACATTTCTTGCCCTCCTACACTCCTGGAGCGCATTTGTCAAACTGCAGGTAGACCACGCGTCCTATGGCTCCTTGATTGTCCAGCGAGATTATGAATTTTGTTGCCTGCCATTCCATCACCACACCTTCTGCGTCCATCACCGTTGCTAGGGAACCACCACCGCGGCTGCGCCACCTCCTCTTGCCTAGAGCCGTCCGACCACGCTTGCACCTTTGACGGGTCTAGCTCCACAACTCCCTTTCCAGTGTTGCCTTCCGTGATACATTCAGATTTGTATCCTGCTCTAAAGCTCTCTTGAGTATCTTCTCCGCTGTCGGCTGGAGTGCAGGTGTTTTGTGGCACACTGATCCCACCCACCGAATCCTCTTTCTGCTCATCGGCTGGGGTAACTCCGGAATGCCGGTGACCTCGGCTACCTTCACCTTTGAGCTGCCCCTCCAACCCCCACAGACCCATCTGCTGCATGTTGCTGCTAATCCGGTTTGTGCTTCCGATGTCTTCTGCCATATTTCAGCTCCGTATGTCATGATTGGGAGGACCTGGCCGCAGATTATCTGTTTCCTCCCTTGGGAGGTAGTCTGGTAAGCCTACGAACAAGTTCCCGGACTGCTCTTGCCTTCGAGGCTCGAAGTCTTTGTGGGTTACTGTTGGATTGTAGTAATCCGGCTGCAGATTATGCGGGTTGGGGTGACAATAGGGTCGATGGAGGAATTGGGTGTATTGTGGAAAGTGATGGAATAGGTTTTTCTTCTTCTTATGTTGTGAGAGGTATGAATTTCTGTAGGAATCTGTGGTCTCTAGATGCATAATTTTATCAAATTAGCGAATATACACTTCCTCTTTAGTGGACAGTTTGACGAATATTCTTTCAGCTTTGATGGAAATTTTGATGAAGGACATCATATCATGTGGAAATTGTGACTAAGTGCCCAGTTAACCACTCTGGATAGAGCAAAGAGGACTCTCCAATGTACTCTTACCACATATGTAAATAAGGCTCAGAGATGTGCTCTCATGATTTAGAGACCCCAGTCATTACGGTGCTCTGATCTCGTCATGTACAATAACCATGAAACATGTGCTATTCCGACCCATGACAATCCATTTTCCATCACAGCCCCAGTTCCAGATATCAGCTTTCCGCGGAAAACTAGCCTACACTATTACATTCGAGGCAGCTTTTGGTGCCTGTGTGGATACCGGGTCTGGGTGAATTGGACTCTGGGTTGAGTTGAGAAACCGATGAAAGCAGTGAGCTCCAGTGATGTGAAGTCCTGTTATAGAGGAGGAGGTTTCAGGAGGGAAGGATTGGGACGAAGGGAGAAGAATTAAGGTCTTACGGAGTTGCAAATTGATTAGATTATCTATAAGCATCTGAATTCACAGAAGAGTATCAGTTCTCTGTGTCTCAAGTTCTCTGGTGTCAATCTTCAAAGTCGGCGCGATACCGTAGGCCCCAATTGGCCAGTCACATGACTCCAGCCGCACGGTCCTTTTTATTGCCACTCCTGACCCATAGAACATTAATACCCCCACATGCCGTAGAGGCTTGATCACCCGCTTAAAGGCTATGGAGGGGGCGAACAGGCCAGGGTTCGATTCCCCCCACAGGAGCGGGAATTTGAACAGGCATTTTTTTTATTTTGTTTGACTTTTTTTTCTCAGAAGTCACACGAAGGCATTTGAATGGTTGCTCTTGCTCAGAACCCCACCCACGGTGTCACAAATCTCATGAGGTACTAGGTACTTAAGCCGATATCCTGAATTTGAACACAACTGAGAAGCGTTAGGAGACAGAACCATCGTGGACTGGACCTGCCCATCTCATTCTCACAATTTTCTCCACCCCGCAACACACCATCCTTGACCCGTATATTACATTTCACTGCCCTCAGGGCGTTAAAACCCAATCAGAACCCCACATGCCTCTTTGTTTCGCTCCTCCACTACCCTCGGGACATTAAATCAGCAATTCCAGGAGACAAATAAGGGAGAGTAGTCTAATACCTTCTCCATTCATTTTTGGATTTAGCTAATAATCAGCAGAATACCTCATGACGGGGTGTATACAAGTTTAAACGTTTTTCACTGGGGATCGCAGTTCACATGCGACCTAAGCTGGCGATTTGCAATATAACTATAGGCCCACGAGCGGTAATATCTTTCCAAAGTCAGCTGGCTGCTGCGCCGGCTGCTTTTTGACCATATACCTTCCTGGCTGCTCACATAGAGACTCTGAATAAGCCTGGTGAGGCCTCGGCATTTGTAGGTGTCTATCAGACAAATACCCTTCAACCTTGGCCTCTACGACCGCGCTCTTTAACGCTTATCGTCTTTTTATTCCTAACCCTATTCCCACCATGGATGAGAAAATAACCTGCTGGGAGTCCACAAACCCCGTTATAATCCCACTGATATAATTAGTCCCCTCCTAGTTCTTTTAATGGCTCACTCAGTATGGCAACGGCGATAAAGGGTTGGGAAGTGAGGTCTCATCGTCCCCGGCAATGACACTTCAATTGCTGGCGTGTGCCCAGTTTTGAACGGGCAGGGACCCGCTGATCCTTATGGTAAACCTGTCATCGCTGTACACGCCCAGTGTTACAGTATGGTGTCAAAATCATAGGATGACATGGGATTGCGTAAATATACTATACACGCAGAGCTGGGGCCAACGGTATAACCCAACCACGCATGTTAGGCCCCTGGAAGTTTAGGAGAGATGTTGATAGGCATGCAAGTTGTTGGGCCATCATGCAGGCCAGCTTGAGTCCGGCGAGGGTCGAGTTAATGCTAACCTTGACTTAATTTGAAATTTGAATGTCCTGCCACTGGAGGGTGTCACTTACATACATGTGTATTGGAAATGGGACACAGTAAGTCCAATAGTCGCGACGTTGGTGCCCCAGAGGGGAATGCCCCGGATGCCCAAGCCTAACGAAGACTCCAATATCGGACGAGCTACATTCTTTGGGATCCTCCTGTCCCAGTTATTGCTGCTGAGTTTCCGACAGGAAGGCTTCCCTCTGGATATGCATCAGCCACACCGACAACTTGCTATATTTGGCTGTCCTCCCACGCAGCTACCCTCGAGGTTGTTGACAACGAGACTGATCATTCCTATATACAATTGTGCGTTCGGCATAGAAGGAGCCATCGATCAGGTAGTTATCTCGCTTGCTGCTTGCCCTCTACATACAAAGCAAGAGGGCTATACCCTTACCCTATCGTGAGCCCACAAAACCGAGTTTTCTTTGGAGGGAAATGAGTCCTGCTTATTTTCTCCTTTGACCCTACGTCCCTGCCACGTTTCACGAAACGCTACTCCCCACGACCTGGACGAGACGGCATTACCCGGTACATAAAACCCCCTCCCAGAACAATTTCGAGTATTCAGACGTTCTCAATCTTTGGAAGGCGGCAATAACTAACGGAGCGGTTGATTGGGAACCTAGGTCGGAACCTCCAATACTCCAGCCTATGTCGTCAGGCGAAGACAGCTTCTCCTCAGATAGTTACACTACAGAAGACGATATCTCCTCAGGATACTTAGGGGAAGACGAGTATACGTCCCCTGACGACGACAACATCCCCACAGCAGGTGACGACTTCCCCACCTTGTCTGACATTGGCTCCAGCCTAAACGAAAATATGCCCACCATATCCTTCAAAAAGTGTCCCAGTTACGGTGCCGCTACAAGTGGCCCCTCTAGTCAACCCCTCCCCTCCCCGCTCATCTCTCAGGCGACTTTCCAGTCCCGCTTCGCCTCCAGCCTTCTCGCCGCTAGCACCTCCACCAAGGAAAACAACCCCCCAATGAGCAACCGTCGACGCGCAACGCACCTCAACTTCGCGCCTGGTGAAAATGCTTCGACTCCTGGCTACATGTCATGCATTGACCCCAGCCTCCTGCTCCCCCCAGAGCGGATCGGGCCGGAACTCTGTAAACTCAGAGCTGAAATCGAGCAGAGAAACGCCATCATTGATGAGCAGTACGACCTTTACCAGCAGGAACTTCAGTCAAACGTCACGAGATATGAGACGCAAATCTCTGATCTCCAGAAGGAGAAGGCAGTCTTGATGAAAGAGAAAGAGGACCTCAGAGGCGAGGTAGCAGTCTTGCAGCAAACTCTTGGTGCCAAGCTCCAGGATGTTGAGAAAGCGTGGATGGAGGATCGAAATCGGATGACAAACTTCCACGCTGATTTGAAGAAACACTTGCGCTTGTGGATTGATGAGAGGGCGCAGCTTTTGGGGAAGATTGAGGCCTTGGAGAAACAGCAGGAGACATTGATGAGGGAGAAGGGGGAGTTTGTAGGAAGGGCCGAGGCGTCGATGGACTCTCTTTAGTGCCTCATGGATGGAATTTGGGAGCGTAATATTTCTTTGTATCTACGGGACGGTTGTTTAGGATTTCTTTCGTATTAGGCTTGATTGCTGGATTAAGCGGGAAACCAACTTGCGAGGCGTGAGAGTTGCAGGATGCGACATGACCACCGCACTACCGCTAGGTGGTGTTGGTGGGTACTACCTGAAGTACTTGATTAGTCCTGGAGCGAAGGGGCCAAGTGTCAAAGTATGTAGTTACATTTTGCATCTCAAATGGTACTCCAACTTCATCGCGAATATCTAAGGGTTAATTGGGAGTAACGCTGCAAATATATTAAAGAAAGTGGCATTTCACATGCATTGGTTATTGCCGGAGAATGCAATACCGATCCGGTGCCTGCAGCAATTCACTATGTAGTTCTATTTTGTGTGATCAGGCTCGCAGGAAAACTGGATTTCCCCCAAAGATTTATACAAATGGCAATATAGTATTTACATATCTCAGTAAATAGACCCCCGCGCCAATCTCCCTGCCTACTAAAATTAAATGTACCAAAAAAAGTTACATAGATCGGGACCGAAGGATTTCCTCAACAGACCTCTGCAGCTCCTCTCTTCCTACTCCCCCGTTCGACGCCCCTCACAACTCCCCCATCCACGCGTCCAAAACCCACCTCGCCGGATGTCCCAACTCCCCGGCTTCACCCTGCCAATCGATCAACTCCATCTCCCTCCACAACTGCCCCATCTCCCTCTCCACTCTCCAAGCCTCCTGTGTCCCCCCTTCCTTCCAAAGTCCATCCCCCTTCGCCTCCTCCCTCCTACCTCTCATCTTCTCCGCCCGCATCCGGTAATGCTCCCACGCCGCCTTAAGCAAATTGTTCTTCATCTGCTCTCCTTTTTTAATTTCGTGTGGTAGGTTCTTGCGAACCCCGCGCTTGATTGCCCAATTGGCATACTCGATGTACACGGAGTAGCCGTCGCGATGGAAACACGGCTCGAGGGAGGAGAGATATTCGAGCTTGCGGGAGCTCCCATCGTAGGGAATCTCGTAGCGGTAGGGTTTCGTGTTGGGGGAGAAGAGAGGACCGGATTGCTCGACACAGTAAGGGCCTCCGGCGTCGGGAAGGGCAGGGAAGAAGTGGTCTTCGGCTGAGAATGCGGTTGTTTCAACGAAGGCGTGTTGGTTATGGATCGAATAAGCGCAAGGGCAGGTGCGAGTCTCGCAGGCCACCCCTGCGGAATGGGTACCTGGAGGATTGACCATCTTCGCCTCTTTATATTTATTATTTTGCTCGAGGAAGAAGGAGGCCCGGGAGCATATAAGAGTGTCAACCTCTATTTGGGGACACAGGCTATTCTGAGATTTTCCCATGTTTCCATTGTCACTCGGGTTGCTTTTGGTGAGAGTCAAGCATCCCAGGCTGCAGATGGTAGTTGAGATCCCCATTTCGGACAATATGTTCTTTAGGAAAAGTACCAGTACTGTCTTCGGGAATATATTGCACTGAATATTTTATCTTGAATATTTCGGATGCGAGGATAAATCTCGTCTTGTATTTTTCGTTGTTAATGCAGAATGAACTATCCGTATTAATGACTGAAGACAGCAATTCACCGGAGGAACGGGGTTTATTTATATAATTTACTATTTCCTAAAATATACCGTCATTCATTTCTTCCACCTTCATCTATCCACAGAAGCAAGAGAGTCCAGTAACTCACCTTCCCGTAGCTTGACTTCAGACCATTGTGAGAAAATAGACATCAGTGTGTATAATGAGGTCTCCTCTCATCATAGAGGTTCCACTCAAATTGGGCTTTTCTTGCTCTTGAGCGGTAGGTATCCCGGTGCTGAGCTGCATCCTCGTGGCACATGTTAGTCCCCACAAGGTATATATCGTCGGAGTTCTGAGAAACAATAGAGTTTGAGGCTCTCGAAAACTTGTTGGGAGAGAACTTGCAGCCGCCTAGATGTACAGTAACTCATCCTCCCCAGTGAGCCTTTGTGTATCTCGGAACTTCTGATCCTCTCACGTAACACAATCTGTCCAGGGTAGCACTTATATTTTTCGTCAATGAAGACCACAACTCCTGCCAATTCTTTATTTCTATATACCAGTACTCGTATTTAAACCATCTAGCTTATGGCGCTCGTTGCGGATTTAAAGAGGCATGAAAATGCGGACTCGAAAGACGTGTAGGTATCTCGGTTGGTGGCTGCGGGAATGAGCTGAAGCTTTCAGTAGATAGGTACGCAAAATGCGGGCATCACGGCTCCAGAATAAGGCGAGTCCTACCGCACCACCCGCGAAATGTTCTCCCGCTTCCACCGGTTTAAGCTCGAGAGCTCGCACTTTGGTGAGGTGGTGTTCAACGTTTTTCAACTTGCATCTCCCTTGAAGGCACTCTATTTCGAAGTAAGGCCATATAGACTTGCGTGTTGCGACCTGTAGATTGCCTGTATCAGCGTTGTCAATCAACAATCTTGGATTAGGTTTATTATCTTACCTATTTTGTTATTTTTGTTTTTCCTAAAAAAAAAATTCATTAACAGCTCGTGTACATGGCCTTAAGGGTCGTATGACGCCAGTACCTCCAACCTAGCTAAGGTTGGCAGCGTATGCACGAACAAGGTGAAGCAATTGAGTTAGGTAATAATCAAATACCACAACCGTGCAATGTAGCAACTTGGATTGCTACATCCCCAGCTAGCGAGAGCTTATGACGGTGCAATTTAGCTCAAACTTACGAGCTGAAAGTGCAGGCTGAAGCAGATCATGTCCGGGCGAAATATGATATATATGTCACCATTTTCCCTCCTTCATGTCAAGGAAGGTCTCAAATACTCTCTATCCATTGCTTTTTCAACGCTCGGCACAATCAAGTCTCCATCGGATCAAGCACGTCTAGGAGTCTGCAACTGCACTATGGGTCTTAGGATATGCGAGCCGTGCGAAACCCCTCTTCGCATGTCGAACAATGAGTCGCCGGAGGCCTGGCCCGCCGTTGAACCTCTGGTCGAACCTTGGAATCTCGTTGAGGGAGCTAAAAATGGGAACTCTTGCGATTGCGTCTTGGCTGAAGATGGTAACTGTAGTTGTGAATTCGACTGCTACTGCCATTACTGCGGCCAATGCAGCTTAGGGGAATTCTGGGACTGCCAAAACCGCTGTGGCGACCGCAACTGCCTCTGCCACAACGAGAATTCGATTCGTATTGCACGTGCGCATTTAGTTCGCTCCTACGCCGAGTACCCACTCCCTCCCGAGTTGGAACTTGCCTCTCTTGAACAGGACTTCGAATTCCTCAACCATGGGTATACGTACTTCATCCACCACGCCGAAACAGTGGAACTCAAACGCCGGTTGACATATGACGCATGGTGCTACTATAGGCGTGAAGGGGGCCTACTAGCGGAGAGGCTACAACTCCTGCGAGGCTGGGTCCAGGACCTACCTGATGACAATAGTCCGGCTATGGTCGCGGGGTTGGTGGCTTTCTGGAAGGACGCTAAGGCGTTAGATAGGAAGGTGTTTTTTCTGGATTGGAGTGCTGCTGGTTTGGAACATCCGTTGCCGTGGTTGAGAGATCTCGTCGCCCCGGTGCGTGAAGATATTGAAAAAGCACTGCTTGGGATAGAAGCACAGGAAGGGCCAGAATCTTAGTGGTTAAGAATAGTCGGATTGTGTAAGTGTTGGTGGGACTTGAGGTTGGTGGGACTTGAGGTTGGTGGGACTTGAGGTTGGTGGGACTGGAGGTTTGTATGAGATTCTGTTGCATCAGGGGGGTGCCGGGGTATCTATCTATCTGTGGGACTCTAGACAAGGGTCGTGGAACTGTTAGAATGCTTGCATGTATTAATAAGATTCGAGAAAGACCCACCTAAAAAAGAGAAAAAAGAAAGTCTTTATATCTCTGGCCTTTAGCTCTCGAATGCAGAGGCGAGTACGTTCGGGATGGGATCGTGGCGCGAAGAGGTGCTCGCTAGAGAGACAGACTGATTAGTTGGGGAGCTGAGGACAAAGACTACCGAACGCTGTCGGAGATGGTCAACCTTACTTCATCTGCTTTTCCATGCGTAATATTCTCCCAAACCTAGAGCTCATTCCTCTCAAAAGCCGCTGTGTTATCCCTTAACTCTTTTGTGATGTACAGCCTGGTCTTAGATAGCTGTAGGCGCCCCGTGGGTAGGAAGTGCGGAAAAGGTCGATGTGGTTTTCTCCTTTGCATCTTTTCGAGATACAATAAGTGCATTCTTTGTTATTCTGTACTCCGGCTGACCTTAGGTTCGTAGGGTTTGCTGGAATATATTCCCTTACTTTCCAAAGCCGTATCATCATATATACCCCTGATCTTTGTTTGGGTGGTGGCATAAAAGGATAGAAGGGGTTTAAGGAGTAAGTCATTGGAGAATGTTGATAGTCCTCTTTCAGATCCATCATCCTTTAATAGGTTCATTATTCCGGCCACAGTGTTCCAGGTTTTCTCATAAGTTGTTACATGATCCGCAAGAGTGATTTCTGGTCATTAGAGTAATTTTTTCTTTTTTTAAACTCAGTACTCGTATGCACAACCTTAAGGGTCGTATGACGAGCCGGTCATTAGAGTGAACGTTTATGCTCTTAAGGGAGGCATAAAACTCTGTTTATAGTCTTTCCTTCTTCTATCGTTTAGGCATCTTTCGCTTTTCTCAATGTCCCTATTCTGTTCTAAACGTTATTCCGGCAATTTTTGAGGAGAATGAGGTAGCTTTTTTTTTTGGGGGGGGGGTAAATCAGGAAGCGTCTCGCTGAAGACGAGGCAGCGCATCCCCCAGGTTAAGCCTGGCGGGATTGTCCAACCCCTGGGCAGCTCCCTGCCTCGTGAAGGAGGTAGCTTCCATCTGCCTATCCACATGATTTTTCAGTCGGCTTCCTCAAAACATTTGGGCTGTTGAATCGAGGTAATCGGTCGACTTGGTATGACTGCAGGATGACTGCGTCGAGGCAGTGTTTTTCAGCTAAAGATTGGTATTGACATGTGAGGAAGAGGATCGACCGATGATGGCAAAGGAGGAAGGGTATTTAAGTCAATGGGATTTCCTATATCTATTCTCTTTTCCATCAGTATTATCCTCTAGCTAGTCAGCTCTGAGAATATATTCTTTACACTCCGAAGAGTGCACGCTGAAGAACATTTCTTCATGGACAATTGGTGGCTGCATCCTGCCAATACTAGGAACAGTTTCACCGTTGTAAGCCGTTCAGAATAGTAGCTTGGTACTGCAAGCATGACAAAAGGGACGGAATTAACCGATCGGTTATTGTTGAGTCACCAGCGAAGTGGTTCTTGGAGGTGGTCCAGCGGTTTCAGGGCCATATATGTGTATCATGATCCTTTAGTCGACTCGGGATGAACGAACGGAGGCACCAAATTGGGAGCATAAGGATCTGCGGTGCAGGAGTGACAGGACTAGCCCAGAACGTAGTGCACGTGCTTATATGCGGGGATTTAGGGGTATATGAACCTCCGCACTGGTGGTAGTCTGGTTGCATGACCCCTCCGTACACTAGTGGGAGGTCTGTCGCGAAGACACGTGCGGAGTGTGACGTTGCGTTCACTGGGTGAGCTGTGAATAAATCATGCGGTCATCGTAATTACGTGGTGGCACCTGAGATGACGTAGTAAGGTGCCCAAGCCCGATTAATTTGATCGATTTAAGCACCACACGAAATAAATCGGTCTGGGCACGAGAACACAAGGTAATAGTCTGGCGATCAAGGGGAGGAATGGGGAGGAAGTAATTTGGAATTCGGGTGAGACAAGTAAGGTGCGCGACCCGGGTTGTTGCATGTGCTGTGCTTTGTCGGTGATCTGCCAAGCCAGACTAGTGATGGGGAACAAACTTACACGAAACACCGTTCACTGACCTTCTTCATGCCAGTATCGCGCCAGGTGACCAACCATTGTTAGCTGGATGGTACGTTACCTATTGAAACCTGCAAGATGATAGGATTAAGAGCTCACCTTTAGCACTAGTCCTTAACAATGCATCGACTAAGCTCAGGCAATCCATCCCGACATGATCGGCTACAAGGCCCACATTTTATTTCTCCTATCGAACCTACAGCATATATGACGAAGGGCAAGAGTCCCATGAACACAAAACGCGTGGAAACCGCAGGCAAAACACCGACCGACCTCGTTCCTTCCCCGGATATGGGCCTCAGCGCGGCGACCACCACTTCCGCCATCACTTCGTCTGGACCCTCCTCTTACAGGACACAAACACCAGTTGAACTACCCAACTGCCCCAGAGCAATGCGAGGCAATATTCAACATACGCAGGAGAAATCTGGTATACCACTTACCAAGCTCGGAAGAGGCGTGGGAACATTGTGGCCAACAAGCCAACGATGGGTACGCCCAGACGGGCCGTACGGAGGAAGAAGGGGTGTAGGTGGGAGAGGGAAGAGATGGTGGCCACAAGGCAACCGGCCACAGAGCAGCCCAGGCGTAGGGCGTATGGTTGTGATGAGGGTGGGTAAGCCTAGGCC
Organism: Tirmania nivea; assembly: GCA_015179035.1. Taxonomy (NCBI): domain Eukaryota; kingdom Fungi; phylum Ascomycota; class Pezizomycetes; order Pezizales; family Pezizaceae; genus Tirmania; species Tirmania nivea. The sequence continues at coordinate 404,178 of WHUY01000042.1, read as the reverse complement.
AACCTTTTTTGGGACGGCAAAATCGAATAGCTTAGGCGTGGAGGGACGACGAGATGTGACAGTTGATGATCTACTTCTAAATTTCGGTGGGATGACAGTTCAGACGAGCCATGACGATAAACAGCTGCCTTGAGGCCGTCTCTTTCTAGTGCGGTCTTCTCTGTTCGTTTTGCCCAATTGCCATTCCTTTGTTGTTTCGTGTTGAACTCACCCTTAAAATGAGAATCGAGATTCTGGGAGCAATGCAAAGATGGTACCGTAGGCTGTGTGGTCTAGTCACTGTGAAATTAGTATTTTATATAGTAGGTAAAGAGGACGATTGATGAAGGATTGTCTGCCTACGTCCCTTCCAGGTACAAAGAAAGTGATCCGGTAATAGAGCGTTCTTCTGAGCCACCTGCGAATGAAGAGGAATTGGTCCCTATACATCCCGCGCTACCCAATAGGGGAGATCCGCAATGCTTTTGATGATTTCAAGCTCTAGTTCCATCTTAATTGCTACCACGGTCGCGAGCCAAGGTGGCATATTATGCCAAGAGGAGAATAGACTGGGTTTTTTTGCATCCCCCCAGGTTAAGCCTGACGGGATTATCCAACCACCGGGCCGCTCCCTGCCCCTAGACTGGGTTTTGGAGGTAGCTGCGACAGGACGGAAATCCCTGTGGTAAATTTCGGAGTCACAGAAAATACCGCAGACTACATCTGGGAAGAAAAGATTATAGAGGCAGGTGAGAACAGGTTGGTGGTGTTCTTAGACGGAAGTATGGATGGGAACAGAAGGGTAGGAGCAGGATTGTGCAATGAAGCGGGGGAGGGGGGTTTCAGGGCCTTGGGGGTAGCCACCCAGTCTGGGATCGGGGGATCACAGGGATTAGAGTAGCTTTGGAGTCCAACTGAAAAGGCAAGCTCCTCATTTTCTCGCATTCCCAAGCGGCAATAGCGGCAGTAGTGAAGGCAGGGAGGAAGGAGAGGGAAAGGACAGGAGGTCTAAGAAGGGTGGCAGGAAAAATCAGGGAACGACAGGAGAAATTGATGGGGGATGTGAAGTAGTTGGGGTTTATCGAGGCCCACATTGGAATAGCAGGGAACGATATGCAGTCAAAATGGCCAAAAGGGGTACGGAAGTCCTTTTTAGGAGGCCGATGATCACGGAAGGAGGAGTTAAGCAAGCTTAGAAGAGATGGAGAGAGCATGAGAGAAAAGTGAGAGGTACGGGTATGGATAGAGTAATTAAGTGGCACGCACAGGCGATGGTGAATTATACATATTGCAGGACAGGGAAGGCAACCTTCACTACTGGCGCAACGTGTTCCAACCATTCGCAGACCCGGAGTGCAGACTATGCGGAGAAACTATGGAACTGGCAAACATGTCGCTCTAATCTACATCGACGGCGAGCTACACGGAAGAAGATTGGAGAACTGGATTGACATGGACAACCCAGCGGAGGCATTCAAGAAGGTCAAGGACGGAGACAAGATTGTCACGGTGGTTCATATCGAGACCTTCTTCGGGAATCTGAATTTAAAAAGAGGAAGTCTCCCGAAAGCATAGCGGAACCTTCAACGGGGTGGGAAATAACTTAAAAAAGAATAATAAAAGACAACCAGAGGGTCTTTGACGTCAGAGAAAACAGAATTCAATTTAGTACAGCGAGCGGATCACAAATATGAAAATTAGGGCGGAAAAAGAGGTGAAAATACATACAGGGAACGGGATAGCGGCAGAAAGCGAGAAGTGGAGAGTAAATAGCAGCTGAGGTGCTTGCTCGGGTTCAAACCATTGGAACAGAAGAGTAGGTGGTAAATGCGAGCACACAGAGAAAGGAGGAAGGAAAGGAGGTTAGGGCAGAGTCAAGGTTGAGGACGACATGGGAATGGGGGAGGTACAGCAGACATAGTTTCCCCTACGAAGACCCCTAGTTATGAGGAGGAGGATAAATCTAGGGCGGCTAATCCGGCTATCTCAAATCAGTCTTTGAAATGATCAAAGAAAAAGGTAGGTCCCCTATGTGTCAAAAACGAGGTCACCAGAGATGCCGCTGTGGGTGATGTTAGCCTTTTATAGTGCACGGAGTGCCTGCCACCGGCATTTGTAGAAACAAAACAGGATGTGTGGGGAAATGGTTTGCTGGGAGTCCTGGGGCTACGTTGGTTCCTAAGGGGGGACAGAAGACTTGGTAAGATTACCAGCTCGGTAGTGTCTTTTTAAAGAGGTCTCTTTCATATACCGGAAAGTAGTTTGAGAATGAGGTTGCGGGGCTGCATTCTACCGATGGAAGCATATGATTTTGACACAAGTCGGAGGAGTGCAGTGGTTTGGTAGTTTTGCTAATTCACAGTTTCTTGTCACGTTGGGGAGATACACATGTACGGGATTTTCTGCTTCTTGCCCCAAAAGCATGGCGGAACCTTTAAAGGGGACGCTGAATACGGGGAATAATTTCTTTTTCTTTAAGGAAAATGAGTTCTTGCGACTACAGTAACTCGAGCGAGGTACTGAGGCAATTCGGGTAATGGACTGCATTCTGAGGCATGGGTCCACGGCGTGGTTGTCCTATCAAACATTAAAATACGTCCTAATTACAATGGGGATTTTGTTTCTTTTAGGCGCGAGAGCGTTAGACAGCGCTTTGAAGATTATCTAGGCATGAGGCACGACAGGCACGAGACAAGGAGGTGGAGCGATACCAATTCGAAGTATGTATATCTGAGAAATAAGAAACCACTTTTGGAGAGCTAATGCCACTTCTTTCAAGTGCGGGCTTCGCCCCATGATGTATTCCACACTGAAGCTCAATTGAGTTGAATACACGAACCCTAAGATTACGCACACGATTGCAAAAAACAAAAAAGCGTCTATTCGCCTGTACCGGGCACATATTCTCGCTTACTCCATAAAGTGTTGTCCATCCTCGCTGCGCTGAGTCTCCCAGAGGGTCTTGCTTGGCATGAGACTAGTCCATGTCATTACAGTGGTGTTGCGTTATAAGAAAGCTTCGTTATAAGAAACCTCGCGTTAGAAGAAACTGTGCCCCGGTCCCGTCAAAATTTGTATGGGAAAATAAGAAACTCACGTTATTGGCAAGTTTCTTAACTCTTCGTTTACTAACACATAGAGTTTCTTATAACAAAGTTGTGATTGGTCCCAGGTTGGTCAATGTAGCAAGGATTACCCCGCATTGTGCAAATTGTTTCTCCACCAGTTTACAGTGAAATCAAGTGAATAAAGTCTCATTCTACTTGCTGAAGTTGCCTCTATTGGGATAAATTATTATTCAATTGGGTTGTGGTCCTACCAAGCCATACTAGCTATGTCATTCAAGTAAGGGTATATGGTCCTGCCATTGCTTCAAGCAATGATATTGCAGAAGTTGAGGAGGAGATTTATGATTGTATCCGTGTTTAAAGCTGCACTAGAAGCCCTTGAACTTCTTCGTCTCTTTCGTCTTCAAAATCCTTATGTCAATTTACAGAAAGGCGAGCAGGTAGAGGGTCTCTTATATCGAGAAAAGCGGGATACTGAGGGTCTAGAAGGTATGGCTCGCCGGACACATCATCAGACAGCCATTGCCAGATTTTTTACCCCCTCCTCGGATATTTCTTAGTTTTTGTGTATATATCTCGTTATAAGAAACCTCGCGTGATTAGAAACGCTGTGGTGGTCCCGAGCAGTTTCTTATAACGCGACACCAACTGTAGCGGTAATTTACAACTACATTTTACGTAATTGAATCACCTTCAGTTTTGCGATAATACCGTTGCCTTAGTCTCAGGACCGTGCTTGCTCGAACTTTTCTCCCCTCCGAAAGTGTATGCGTAGCGCCATACCCGTGACTGTCTGTGGCGGTGTGCATGACGTCACAGCCATAATGCTAAACGCCAATTAGTAATAGCATCTCGCTTATGGCAGGTTAGGCCTGGGCAACCAGACTACATAGGCCGCTCCCTGCCCATGCTAAACGCTTAAAGAGTGGATTTCACTAGGGCTAGGGCAGGCTTCAGGTATGCCCTTTTCGAGTCTCTACGAGCCTTACAGCCATGTCACACTTGAACTTGACACATACCACTTGCATCAACAGCTATGAGAGGCGCAGTCTGGTTGAGAGGCGGTGCCCGCCAGACTACCTGAACATTAACATCACCACATTACTCTCACTCTCCAAAGCACACAATAACTTTATCCCAATTCCCAATTCAATTTATTTCTCCTCTCCTAGTACAAATCCTTTCCTTTCAATAACAACAAAACCCAACAGAACAAAGACCCAAGACAAAGAAACCCGAAGTTTGCAAACTAGTTGCTGCTCTGACTGTTAACCGCCAGACTACTCCATTTCGGATGAACCTGCAACAGACCCCAAGGCATACTTGGTGAGCAGGTCACCCAGCTCGACCACGTCCTTATCCAACCATTGCATCATGATCGTCAGAGCCTTTTCTTTTGTGTTTAGCCCAAGCCATGCTTGTTCCCCTCCGTAGGTATCACAAGTTTGCACCAGGAACTCTCTAACAGGGAGCAGGGCCTCATGCGCACGAAGGTGCAGTTCACGAGCATCCAATAGCCATTGCCTCCACATTTGGTAAACTTCCGGATAGAACCTCAGGTTCTGAGGAAAGTAGAGCCGAACCTTCATTGGAGTGAGTTTGTCTAGCGCAGCAAGAAGAACCGTGTTGGTTCCATCCAGACGTCTGTTAAGGTCTTGAATGACGGCTGGTGAGTAATAGAGCTCGGGCTCCCCGGACTCCGACATAGTAACGTCCTCGGCATTACCTTGAGTCGTTGTACCGTTCATGTTTGTTTTGTTTTGATGATGGGACTAAATAAATGTCAGTAACTCATATAAAAGGTACGTGAACAAAGAATTCTTGATAGAGTGGAAACATACACCTAGTCTACCGTGTTATGGGGAAAGAAATACAGAAAATGAATAGCTGATCGAGTGTAGGCTTGAAAGATGGGAAACTCGGCAAAAAGTAAACGAACTACACGAATGTTAGCAGGAGATGACAAGGTAGGAACCCCTCATTGATCAAGTAGATACATACTTGTACTAGCGAAGACAGAAATTCAGTTCTGGTTTCGTTGATTTCAATGGCTGACCCTCTATCAGGTAAAAGGAAGGCGACAGAAACGACTGCTATGGTGTTAGCAAAGGAATTTCAAACATATAGAAAAATATTCCACCTGGGGAAACATACAAGTATTCAAATCGGATATACAGAGAGTAAGTTGCTGGAAGTAGGCACCCAGCCTACGTTATTTCGTCTGTTGTGTGTCGAAAAAAAGGATTGACTGACGGTTGTGTGCTGTGCCAATAGTGGAGAGGAAAGGAAGGAAATGGGCAGAGGGCGGATCCCCGCACCCTATATATACCAAATGGCATTCTCAGAACCGCCCAACATACCCAGATACGCGCAAGGTCATTCTGCCATCCTGTGTGTGTTTTAGGGCACCGACCTTGACCCACATTGTTTCACGACTCCTGAAAGCGGGCTCGGCAAACAGATCCCAAGTACTCAGACCGCGTACTACACAATCGCTGTAGCCGATAAGCCGCTGGAAGCCTTGCCGGGATGATGCCAATGGAATAGTCTCTAGGCGTTTCTCCGTTTATCTAGAACATATCAGATTGCCTGCCGAGGCCTGAGCGCTTCTGTAGTATACGTTATGACAGGCATGTGCTAAGCACAATATGGGAAAACTGTACGGCCATGCTGTCCCGGTTTCATCATTTATAGACGCAAAAGTATCATTATTACCCCCCAAGCACGAGAAAACACCCAAAGGGAGTCCTGAAGAGCGGCATTACCCAACCCGCAGATATTACCTTCTTAGCTACAGGGGTATGGAAACCGAATGCGCCAGTCACCAAATGCGGTACCTTCAACGTCCACAGTGCCCCCACAGCTTTAAATTGCACCTTAACGCCAAGTGTAGCTTGCCTTTTCTCCTCAGAGTGCTATTCGATGCAAGAGAGCGACTTACATCATGGTCGACGGGTGACACCGGAAAATCAAAAGATTGTCAAGTTCCCTGATGCAGCTCCCCAAATGCAACATACGTCTATGCAGAATGTACAACCGCAAGTTCGCTGTCTCAACGGAAGCAACTCCAGGATTACATTGATCGTAATAGGAATTGCACCTTTCCCCGAGGTCCTATCAAAGAACAAAAGCTCAAGTCACGTTATATTATTGAACTCGTAAAGTTCCCATACATAGCACCGGATGATCAGATGGGACTGTTCCAACACATACTCTCTAGGGCGTTCGTTCGGATCACCAAGCTGAGTCCTACTTACTAAGATGGGCTCCCGTAGGACAGTCCAATTGGAAAATTGGGGCAGAATCAATTAATCGCATGGCTTTGGTTATGCGAACCCGACAAACTCCTACGGCGAGGTCAAGACCAGCTTCAATATCCCTCTTACGAAGAATGCTTTTGAGGTTCATTGGAGTGTATACCCTACACCAGCTAATGGAACAGGTGCCCATGAATCAATGAAAGAACCGAATCTGGGTGGATTACGTGAAATTGATCTTGGACACCTTCACCGAAATCTGAATGCATAGGATGGTGAGCATAGGGTGACTTAAAGAGTTTTTTTTTTTTTTTTTGGAGTCTGTACGTCTATGCAGCCTAAGGCTATGAGACGGCCCCGTTCCCTCGCCTTAAAAGGTTCGGTACATCCACGGAACAACAGATTGCATGAACGCCCTGCCTTTCCGAGCCAAAGAAATCAATGCTACCGGAATAACCCCTCTTCCCCCGCCACGCCCCTACCGGCCCTTCCCCGAGTATAAAATACCCTCCTCCACCACGCCCCTCCCGGCCCTCCCCTCATCATGTCCTTCCCTGCTCAGGTCAGATCAAGGTTGGAGAAGAACGTCTCCACCAGGTCTACCACATATTCACCCCCCCCATCCTTGACCTTCTTCGCCCACTTCTTCCGCTCGTCCATCTCCTCCCAATTACTCCACCTCCTCCCAATCTCCTCTCCGCGCGGACAGACCAAGGCTACGTGCCTTCCTGTTTCCACATGTCTACCGCAAGTACGGCAAGATGGATCGACCGTGTCGTCTAGCTTTGCTCGCCAGGATTGGAGGTTCCCTTTCCCGGTCCTGCAGTGGACGTAGTTGACTCTTGCTTTTCTTCCCCACCTAACCACTCTACCACCCCCGGTGCCAGCTACCTTCCTTTCAGCTTCCCTCCACCTCCTCCATTGCTGCTTCAAGCCCCCCTCCGTGATCACCGGGTCCGAGGGGTAAAGCTCCTCCGCTCCTGCTTTTGCCAGCTCGTCCGCTCTTTCATTACCGGGGATACCTATGTGTGCTTTCACCCAGCCAATGCGGACAGCCTCTGCTCCCATCGCTTCCTGCCTCTCCCTGATCCCCACAACTGCCCTCCTCAACTCCCCCCGTCCTTGCTTTTCCCCTTCTACCTGCTTTCTTCAATGCGGCGACCGCGGCCTGCGAATCTGTCAGGATGAGGACCTTCCAATCCGGGTTTGCCATTTCGAGGGCTTTGCTTATACCAGCTATTTCCCCGTCCCACACCGTGCACACTGTGCCTAGGCCTGTGTGCCCCTGCAATGTCCCCTTTTCAGAGCTCCAACCACCCCCTACCTTCTTTTCTTCACTCATACTGCCGTCGGTATATATAGCCACCGAATCCTCCCTTCCTTCTTCAATCTTCCTAACCCACCTATCTACTGTTGATTCTGTGGTCAGGCCCAAGTTCACTACAGGAATATCCGTGAATGGAACATTGCTTCCCACGCTCAACTCTTCATTGCCTTCATACTTCAACATGCCTGCCTTGCTTCTAATCGCCGTCATTACCGAGGTGAAGCCATCCTCATCCAGATAAGGCCTTTCGAAGTAGTCCCATGCTCTTCCCTCTTCAATGTTTTTTCCTTCTTCCTTCAGCCATAGATCTCCCAATGCCTCAGGGTCTCTCATCATTTTGCCCATCAACCTTGCTTGTGCTGCATCCAATACCATTCTTGAGCTTTCTATCCTAGCTATTTGGCTTACCAGCTCCCTTCTCGATCCATGTGTCGCATTAACGCATTTCTTCAGAGCCTGATACTGCAACTTTTCGAATTCCTCTTCCCAATCCCTTTGACTTATCCAACCCAGTTCTGAGCCTTATAGTGCTACCGCTCTGATCATCCCTATATAAGCAGCTCTCCAACTATTGCTGCTTATGCTCCAGCTCAAGTTACCTAAACCATTGAGTTCTCCCAATATCTTTCTAGTCTTCTCAATCCTGCTTTTCCAGTATATCTTGAATGAGAGGTTCTCGTCCATAATTACTTCGATCCACTTAATCCACTTCACATCCTTGTTCCTCCACTTCCTCTTATTCCTTAGAATCATCCTCTCATGCTTACTGTCTTCCAAAAGTAGATGACTTTCCTCCACCACCCTATTTACTATCTCATCTGCCGTATTCAGTAGTTCATCTATATTAACCTGATCACTGTCCCATATATAGATGTTCAAGTATAGGTTATCTATATATGATAGGAGTTCTATATCAGCTTCTTCTCCTAGCATTCTAGCTAACTCCATCTCTATTTTTCAGATAATAGGTGCCATCCAAATCAAAAAAATTACTAGTGAGAGTAGTGATCCTTGTGGTGAGCTTAAGTTCGTCTTACCTCTGCCTCTAACTTCCCCATCCTATTCTAGCTCAAACTTTCTGGCTCGAAAGAACTTCCTAATCTAAGTAATCCATTTACCCCCCTTCTCTGACTTCTTTAACTCTTTAATAACATCTTCCTCCCTTATGTTCTGAAAACCTCCCTTCACATCTCAAAATGCCCAGTCTACTGCTCCTCCTTTCACCATATATCTTTGGGCTCTCGTTACTATTCTTAACACTACTTCTATAGCCAATCGTCCCTTCACCGACTCAAATTGGTGTTTGTATAGTAGACCTGATATTTGTAGCCTATCTACTACTACCTTCTCTCTCAGCTTACTAATACAATTTATTAAATTAATTGGTCTCTACCCCTTTGTTTTCTCATGATCCTTTCCTGGCTTTGGGATCATGACCATCTTGCTGAATTGCTATACTTTTGGTATTTTCCCTCTGGCTAGGTTATTTGCCACTTCCTTAATTACCTCTGTTCCTAGCTTAGTCTTCAGGATTACATTGATAAAATAATAGCTAATCCTATCCAGGCTAGCTGCAGAGTTGTTGCTTGTCCCTTGAAGTGCCTTTCTAACTTCCCCTTCCTATACTTTTCCTAATCTTTCTGCCCCAACTAGCTCATCTGCTACTACTTCTTCTTCTTCTTCTATAGCTCTACCTTCATCCCTCTAGCTAAAATGATTGGCTATTAAGCCTTCCACTTTTTCTTTATCATTACTGAGCTTTCTGCCCCCTATATCATATAAGCTCTTCATCTGTTAGCGCAAATACTATGGGTCTCTCACCTACTTGACCACTTCCTATGGATTTTTCTCGCCATTCTCTTCGCAGAATCTCTGCCAATATTCTTTCTTCTTTTCTCTTACCATCCCTCTCAGTCATTCCTTCTCTGCTTTCCACCTCTTGGTTCTTGCATCTTATATTAGTCCATCTCTCAATTTCTCTCTCCGGCTCTATCTTGTTACTTTGAGCTACTCTATAAGCTCCTTATCCTACCACTTCTTCGACCTTTTTATGATTCTTATCTTTTTTAAGACTTGCCTTCGAAGGATTTTGAGTTTTTCATATGGTATTTGCCCCTTTAGCCTCTCAAACTATATATTTTCTTTCTTGTCTTCTACTACTTCTTCCATTAACTGCTCTAACATTTTTTAGTCCACTACTTTCTTGACTACGTTCTTCTGGCCTTCTCCTCAATCCATTTTCATTACTATAGCCCAGTAGTCTAAGCTTAATTTAGTACTATCGACTTCTCCCTATCTCTTTACCCTCTTACTTAAGAATAGGTCAATCCTACTTCTTTCGAATTTACCTTCTCTTTCTCTTTTCTATGTTCAGGGGCCTCTTCTATTAGTGATCCTAAAGCTATTACTAACTACCTAATCTGCCATGGTCTTACTTCTGCTATCTTCCCTATTTCTACTATTCAAGAGTTCATTATAAATATTCCAATCGTCTACTACTCCACTTTCTGGTCCCAGCAAGGTTCCGATTCTTCCTAGCCAGACTTTCCAGTTCTTATCATAGACTTTTCCATCCACATAAATCCCACCTAGCCTTTTTCTTTCCACTTCCAAAACCATTAGATTAGTTTCTTTAGCTACTACTTTAACCTTCTTATCCTACTTTTTTCTCCAATAAACCATGACTCTCTTGCCTTTCTTAACTTCGGAGTCTAATATAAATGATGGGTGGCTTTGAATTCCTTTTCTTTTTTTATCGATAAATGCTTCCTTCATAAATATAATGTCTACCTCCTCTTCCCTATACCATTCTAAGAATGCATAGGTATTTATATGACTCCCCCCTGTATTCTGATATGCTACCTTGATAACTTTACTAGTGAGCTGGCCTCTTGGGAGAGTCTTCATATACTGATCAACTCTCACTTTTCCCATTCGGGCTTTCCTAGTTTGGGCTTTCCTAGTTTAGGCTTTCCCCGTTTGAGCTGAACCGTACTTTTTTGGTTGCTGGTATCCAGTCTAGCTTCATACCTACCTTTTCCACTTTCTTTAAGCTACTTTTCTTATATTCAACTATCTTAAACTCATCCTCATCTATTTTCTTCTTCTCCTTTTCCTTGCCTTTTCCAACCTCTTCTCTTTTTTCCGTGATTTTACTTGGGGCAGCTTTACTAGTCGAAATATAATTCTACCTAATATACCCCCATCCCCTACAGTTATGATATTATACCTCCCTCAGTCTTTGTTGTACTTAGCCTTGGTATCTATATTGAGCTTGTCCCTGATATTTGTATTAGGCTTGTCTCTGGTATCTGTATTAGGTTTTTCCTTAGTATCTGTATTGGGTTTTTCCCTGATATCTATATTAGGTTTATCCCTTGTATCAGTATTGGGTTTGTCCTTAGTATCTATATTGAGTTTGTCCCTAGTATCTTTATTGGGTTTGGCTCTAGTATCCATATTAGGTTTCTCCTTAGTACTTAGGCCTTTGTAGATTTGATACTACTTTCTAGCCTCTTGGACCTATTGGTGCTACTACCATCCTACTTTCTATCTGCTTTGTTCTGCTTTGTTCGAACATAGCTACTGTTCGTCTTCTCCTATCCCATATTAGTCTGTCTTTAACTATCTTAGATGCCTCTACTGCATCAGCCACATCAAACATAAACCCTGTCGCTTTGGCCCCACTCCAGACCCTAGGCATCTTCTTACCCTCTTTTAGATCTTTATTCTCTTCCTTTAGTTTCTTTACTAATGCGTTTCTTCCTCTTACTACTGTCATTGGCATAGCTAGAGTAATCATCTTCACTCATTTACCTTCTTCAGTCCATACATTTAGGATATCCCCCTTGCCTCCGAAGACTATCACTAAGAGCTTTCCTATCTCCCTAGCCACCTTAACTGCCTTTTTGTCTGTAGCTACTCTACTAACTATTCAAATAGACTCATCTTTGAACTCACCCATCCCTACCTTCACTATTACTGTCTAGGCCTTTCTACCTTCTGTTAGAGCACTTTCCCTCAGCAGCTTATTTATCTTTCCTACTGCTGCTTCTAGCCCTGCCTTGCCTTTTATATCTATATCTTTCATATGGGCCATAATTACTTCTACCAACTTGAAAATTTAGCCTCCTACTACTTGTCTCTTGCTTCTAACCTTTCTTTCTACTGGTTGGCTTACTTCTTTCTCAATCTTCACCATCATTTCCTTTGCATTCTTCATTTTTTGAGTAAGCTCGATCAGCTCCTCATTGTTTAGACTTGACTTGTCATTCGATCTCAGCTCTTCCAGTGTCTCTTCACAGGTATTCTAAGCCTTCTGCTAGCTATCCAATACTGATTTGGCTTTCTCTATGATCTCTCTAGCCTCTTTTTATGCCTTCTCCTCTCTTTTCCTTTTAGCATCTACCTCTCTTTTCCTTATTTCAATCTTCTTTATCTCTTTCCCTTTTTTTTTTTCCTTCTCTACTTTGTTCTTTCTTGTATTTAGAAGTCTGTTAATTCTTACTTGTTTTTCAACCATTCCTACTCTTATCAAAACTGCTAGCATGGTTAGTTATTCTTTTATCTCTTTTAGCTCCCCTTCTAAACCCTTAAGTAGCCCTATTCCAACCTCTGATGCTAACCTCCAGTGGCATTCTACCTCTGATACTGCTTCTATTTTTTCTAGGTTGCCATCTCTAATAACCTCCCTACTCAGTCGTTTCCAACCATCCTTCTCCTAACTATCTCCGTCTACATACTACCCTCTTTTCACAAAGTTGTCTATTGTCCTGATTATACTCTTTGCTGCATTGGTATCCCTCTTAGATCTCTACAGTCTTTATTCATACTTTAGCTCTCCTACCTTCTTTATAGTAATTATATTCCTTCTAATAACCTCGACTAGTTCTAGTTCTATCCTCGGTTTATCTGATATTATCCAATCCCCCCTTACTCCTGCTATAACCTCTTCTTCCTCTATCTCTTCGTCGCCATCTACTACTGCCTCTTGTCTCTCCACTAGTCTTTCTGTAAGCTCTTTTACCTCCTCCTGTATAAGCTCTCATATTGTATACTTGCTCTTATCTAGCCCTTCTACCTCTTCATCTGAGCTCAATAAGTCTTCGGCCCACTCTATCTAGTTGTCTTCCAGCTCAATCACTATAGAAGCTACTGCGAACAAGTTACTCTTTACCTCTTCAAATGGTCTTGGAATGGCTAGTACTACCAATCCTACTCCGAACTCCTCTTCTAGCTGCCTTATTATGACCTGCCCTAAAACCTTCTTCTTCTCCTTCTTTAAACTCCTTGTCTTTAAATTCTTCCCTTTCTTTATACTATTTATACTCCTTACTTTCTATACCTCACTGTCTTTCTCCTCAGTACCCTCTATCTTTGTTTCTAACCTTTTAAGCTGTTCTTTTACTATACTTAGCTCTGTCCTCCTCGGTTTTGATTTTGGAGTAGAGAAAACCCATTCACATATCATAGCTTCCACCACCCTGCCATTCAGTCTCTTTGGTCTTACTATAATACTGTCTAAAATCTCATCCTCCTTCTCAGCTCTATTATATTTGAAGTTGAAACCATCTAGCTCTCCGTTCGTTGCACCATCCTGAATAACCACTGCCTTATTAAGGATTTCTATAGCTCTTTCAGCTGAGGGTCTATCCACTACTCTTAAAGTCTCCTCCTCTGCCCTACACGCCTTCTCAATCTGGGACGCATGCAGATCCCAGTCCCCTTCACCCCCCTCGCCCCTCTATTCTTTCTGGTGCCTATCGGTATAAGTGGACGCCTTTAAAAGTACTTCCGGACCCTTTTCTCTGAACTCCGGAACTGTGATCCAGTTCGCAACATCCTCCAAGACATATTGTCTTCTCATCTTTACTCCTCCTTCTCTGTCAAATTCCAGCAACGCTTTGCTGTGCCCCTTGCCCCAATCCTTAATGGGGCCGAACAAGACACCCTTCGGGGGTGGTGCTATCTCGGTAATCTATCCAAACTGGACTCAAGTTCGAACTTAATACAAGTTTCGGACAAGTGAGAGTTAGGGAGTTGGATGGATGCGAGAGAAAAATCTAGCCGGGGTCTGGTGGTTGCCGTAGCAGCGGGCCAGAGCCTGTGATATCCTGACCTAGAACCTGTGAAGCTAGCGTGGCGGGACCGGACCAATGTAGATTGGGGCGGTTGCCACTTAGGTGAGACACAGGCAGGTAATCGCCCCTTTTTCCGAGCGGCGAGTTGAGAACTTGACCCTCGGGGGGATTCTGTATTTTTGATCAATTAGTAGAATGGATCTGATCGTTGCGTTGGTGTTCACGCAAGGATTGATCTAAGCTTGCCGCCGACAGCGGGGGCGTTCTGGTTGTCGAGTTCTTGTGAGCACTCGGTTCCTAGAAGTTGATGTCGGCGCCCGTGTTTTTTTTTTTTTTGGTAAATCAGTACTTGTGACTTAAAGAGTAACTAAGTTAAATGGCGCGAAACAGAATTGCACTATTGCACATCACAGGGCAATGCACCATCACTGGGGAGGTTCAGGGTCGGATACAAAAGTGGTGGGTGGACTTGGATTGGCGGGAATTATTGCTTCCACTTGCTGTTTGAGATCTGAGCAAACTGTGCCTGACATTTCTATGGAGGAGGAGAATTCCCAAGAGTAGGTTATTGTGGGGGCACACAGGATATATCTTGGAATACCTTAGTGAGAAGAGCTCCGAATCAAGTCTTTAATATCTCTAGATCATGTATTCCGTGAACAGACTATCCTAGATACTTTTCAATTGATATTTTTCCAATTTGAGTCAAGTCATTCTAGAAAAGGGGAGGGGGAGGTAACTGTTGAGATAGATCTATCCAATAAAATTAATGAAATGCACCGAATAGATCAAGACAATCTACTCATAGAGGGGGATATTTTAAACTTATTAGAGACCTTATTCGTTGTAAATTGAGGCTCTCCAAGATATGGAAAAACCTAGAGTATGTCTACCAATAAACGGTTAAGTCATGCCTTTGATAGGTTTAGAGCCGCTCCACCTGCGTACATTGTGTTGAGCAACAACTCAGCGCTAGATATGGATCTCTTTGTCTAGTATATATCAATAAGTTCCTACATATAAGCAACCCTCGGAAATTCTCCTTCTGCATAGGCACAGTTTGCTCAGGTCTAAAACAACAAGTGGAAGCAATGATACTCGCCAATCCAAGCACTGCCATCACCTTCCTAGGCACCCATCCTCTTACTCATCCGACTAAATATACTGTCATACGCCACCTGCCCACCTCCCCATATCCACTGAATAACGGCATTCACCAATCCTGACTTCTTCCATTTGAAGTCTATTATGGGAGCAATTGCTTATAAACCCATCGACAAACCAAACACAACCACTTGATGCCTCGCCATAAGCGAGATGCTTCAATGCGAGTAATGATTTACCAATATATATATATTTAAAAAAAACAAAAAAAACCACTTGATGCACTGCTCAGTGATGGTGCATTACCCGGCGATATAGCGCAATGGGGTGAAATATGCGAGTTGTGATAGAAGAGCTTCCCTATGGTCTGCCGGTGGGCTTACAAGAGTTCTAGGAGTGACAAGGGTCCTAGTCTCATGCCATCCAGGGCCTGTGGCGTAGAACTGCAGGGCTGAGTCATTCTGTCCTAAGAGGGCCGAATTGCACGACGTTGCGCAAGTAATTAATACGGTTCCACCCGTCAAGGCGGGAAACTGCAATGGATTGAATTGGAGGCACGATCATAGGGTCCAGAGGTTCATAAGGTGTCCTTAGATATTTCGAATAGGGATATGTGGAAGAGGAAGAATACAGTTACCGGTCCATTGCGGGAAATGATACAGGAGAAAAGCATTCCACGAATAATCTTGGTACCGTTCGTTTCCTTTCGGCAATAGTATGCTATGTACATAGTCTGCGCGGGCAGGACAACTAACTCATCTGCTCGTCAGTAATCAGTTTTTCTTTTCTTTTTTTTTTAAAAAGAAGAGTTCTGCGCAGGGGGTTCTACCCTGCATAAAAGGCCTGGACATGCAACACCATAAACAACCGGCATCCTGGCAAGCTACAAGCGCTTTGCATGCGCAGTCACCCAGACACACTCGAGTTCTCTGCGCCACAGAACCGAGGAAAACGGAAAAATTCTAAACCGAAGATTTCGGTGAACATAGAGGGATCAGGAAGCTTGCATTGGTGATCTCAGACCTGGCGTCTTACATGCGGGTGAAGCGGATCAGGTGTGCGGCATCAGTTTACGGGAGGGCTCTTCCACAACTCCGGCATATAGCAGAGGAAATACTACAGGAGGTGCTGGAGCAAGACGCGGATTACGATGGATACTATGGAGAAAGCAGGAAAGGTTGCCGAACCGGTAGAAGAGGAGGTCCAAGCCTAGACAGATGGATCAAGGCAAGAGGGAGTAGCAGCAGCAGTTGCGGTTGCAGTAGCGGGTGAGGAATGGGAAGAGGGTGTATATTTGGGCTCCATGGAAACAGTAATGGACGGGGAGTTGCTAGGGGTAGTGGCAGCGTGGCGAGCGGGCATGTCGGTGGTGGCACTCGACAGCCAAGGGGCTATCGGACGCCTAATGAACCTATAGTTCGAAAAACAGGTCCTGGCTAGAGGGGGAGGCCAGAGAGTTGATGAAAAGTTGTGATGTGGGTGAAAGGACACAGCGGAGCGGAGGGCAATGAGCGAGCGGATAAAAAAGCGCAGGAGGTGGTGTCGGTATGCAGGGCGGAGGAATGCGGACTATGAGACCAAGGGATAGCACAAAACGCGGCACATCTGCTGCAATGTCCCGGGGTGGCAGATGGGAGGCGGTGGGAGTGCGAGCAGGTGTGGGAGGACCCGGAGTGGTGTGAAAAGTTGGCGAAGGCGGTCCGAGCATAATCTGTTTATTGTTTAATTTGTTTGTGGCTCCTGCCACGGGGTTGCGAACCTTTTTCTTCCGGGGGGTATGTGGTCGTGTACGTAGATATGGGGCAGGGAGCGGCCCAAATATTGGATAATCTCCCGGGCTTAACACGGGATGATGCATTAGCGATAAGCTGCAATGCGAGTAATGGTTTACCTCCTCCCAAAAAAAGGGAAGCTTGCATCATTACTGGTCGTCTACATGGCCCAAAACATAGATATCACTTGAGAGACCCTGTAAATAGGGAAAAAGACACATCCGAACCAAGGAGTACAACTAGGACAGACCAATAAGCGAAATGAGAAAGTGGAGTGGGAACTGGAACAAGAAAAATATGGAAAGTAGAGGAGAATAGTATTCTGTGTCTCCCCAGTGGAAAGGAGGAGGTTTGATATTGATTTTGCAGCACGATTCTTACCTACGGCATTGGCAGCTCTGGAATAGTAATTGCACCTGCGTGCTTTTGCCAGTTTGGTAGGTTTTCCCTTTTGTGCGAATCCTTCCTCTCTGCCTGTCGTGCAGGCTAACCTGCACGTACCCGAATCCTGTCGATATTATTAGTTGTTTCTTGTTTTTTAAAAAAAGGTAAGGATCGAAGTGGAATGAGGAATGTTTCAAGAATCTCTTTGACAAGCGTGTCTCATCAGCACATGAAGATGTTTCTCATTTGGATTTCCTACTTCAGAGTATCACATGCTCGCTATTACCCTCAACTTCTTGTCCATGTTTACAGCTCGTATTTCTCTACCTGAATGACACTAGCAAGTCTTCTCTGGCATGGGCCACGGTGGCATCAGTGATTTCTCCGCCTCCTGCAAGAGGTCCTCTTTACTCTACCGCGTATATATACTATAACGAACTCCTCTGTGCCAATAAAGCATAATCACTTCCCTAACACCCTCTGCTCTGGGGATGTTTACTCAACACGTATTAAGAGTATACAAGGATGGCTTCAGATTTTTAATATCACCCCATAGTATGATTGCTCCGGTGGAATATATGTATTTACCACACCCCCTGTTGTTACCTTGAAAATCGGCAGATATCGTTTGGGATACAATTTCATTTTTGTTTAGGTTCAACTTTCTGTATCTCGTTTCACTCTTTTTACCGCCTTCTGTATCATTCAGCCTGCCTACTCTCATGCAGCCAGCTTACATGCAGAGCTTTCTCTTCTAACTCTTAATTCGGAGTACCATATGCTCAGTGTTACCCTGAAATATATATGCGCGCATTCCCCCATATATAATACAAACAAGTCTTCACCAATATAGATCCCTAATCTAACTGCCTAATCCCTACCTTTTAGTACAGTTCTGCCCAGTCTCAAAACCATCTTATTCAACCTCACTATCATGTTCAACCCCACGGTGGTAACGCACGAAGCGGATATTGAGGGGTGTGACGCTTTAGGGGCGCACAGGAGAGAACTCCAGCGGCGGCAGGGTCTAAACGGAACTGTAGCAGGAGGCATTGTAAATGTAGGCTGTATTTGTACTTAGCATTCAGGGTAACACGCGAGCATTTGATAATCCGAGATAGGAAATAGAAAAGGAGAAATATCTGCATATAAACTGACTGCATATATACAGTTACTCGTAACAGATGATGTACAAGTATCAGTAAAGTTGAACCTAGAACAGAAAGAAATAGTTATCCCGATACGGAAATGGCTGCGTTCAGGGTAACAAGGGGAGTATGGTGGCTCTCTATGTTCAAACGGCAGTTAGTTCGTTTTTAGAAGATTTATAATGCCCAATCCATACCTTCAATTTCCTTGTATATCTATGCTTGGAACCATGAACGTAAATAGAAACCTCACAGGAATGTTTCATATCCCATAATGCTTAACATCGTGGTGGGTGGTGGGATGTCAGTTCTGTCCGAAATGTCTCGTATTTCATTGCCCCGAAATCATTATTTGCTATGCCTTTCCTCCGCCTCCCCGTTTGATTCAATTTACTTACCCTCAAACTGGGGACTAATTTATGTCAGATATCTGCGCGTAAGTTAGTCTGGTTGGCACAACGACCTCTGAGTATACCTGTGTTTGATAGTCGGAAGCGGAAAAGAGGGAATCAAATTACCCTGATGTCGGAGTAAGGCATATAGATAAGCCGTTTGGGGTTTGAACACCATGAGATCAGCGAATTTACTAACTAGTATATCGAGCCGACCAAACGCATAGGCGGCAACTATAGCAGCCGAGATGTTTGACAGCTTTGGAAAACATAGTGGCACGTCTCAACACCGTGCAGCATATGTGCGTTGTTATGAATGCAATATTTTATGTGAACACGTACTAGTGGCTAGGATACAATCCAATCGAAAACCTCCGTAACCCACATATACATTGATCAACATCCTGACACCATTTCATTCGATCAAGTCCTTCAAATCTCATGGGCAATACCCATACATGGCAGCAAAATGAGTCTTGCCAGACCCTTAAACCCAGCTCAGCAAACAAAACCAAGAAGAAAACTAATCACATTCGGCCAAACTGTCAGAGAAAGGCAACTCCGAAACATAACATCCATCACCCCAAAGAAGGACGAGGTGCGTAGTTGCCCCTGGGAAAACGTGCCAACCACTCCTGGATGAAGATGACATCCGCAGCATACCACTTTAACATAGTCTTCTGCGCCATGCACTCCACAGCAAGCTGCCCTTCGTCCCCGCGCATTCCCGGCTTCAACCCGAGCACATTGGCTTGAAGCTGAACCCAGTACCACATGCGCCAGATCTCCTCCTCGTTGGCACGGGCCGTGGTGAACAGAGCTTCGGTAGCCTGTCTGTCTTGCGTAAGGTTATTGAGAAATGCAATCCTGAGTTGACTGAAGCAGCCCAGAGTGTGGTTTAGCTTAACGAGGTTGTTTCGGAGAACGATGAGCGAGTGCTGGATTGTAACATCACGCCCAGCCTCGGGCTCCGCGAGGCGCTCGAGGAGCTGCGGGTTGGGCATCGGCAAATGTTGTAGATCGAATGGGACACGCATGGTCAAGGCATTAGGTTGAACGTGGCCGGGACCTGGTTGGTACTGTGGGACAGCCGTGAGAAATACGGGCGAAAGTTGAGGGACGTTAGTTCTAGAGCAGGGTGGGCACCACTGTTAGTTACGCTAAGCGCTCGAAGGTAGTGGGTTTACCTCGGATTAGCGGCCATGTTGCTTGCCAAGGGCGTAGCCTCAAGTTGAACGGACGACAGACAACAACTGTGATGAATCTTCTTGTAAACGGTACCGAACTGTCGTGATGTTGTTGGTGTGGGAGAAGTGACCGTTTACGTTCAGATGGATGGCAGGTGCCGATATTTGTAACGTCTCGTGGTTATGCTGTGCAACGGTCTGTGGATCTTGTGGGATCTAGGGCTAGGGCGGGAATTTGTTAGACATCCTGGGCCATGGTGATGTCAACGCTGGGCAAACAACAACGGCAAGGTGGCGCGAATGAGGCCCTGTGCCGGCAATCGACCAACCATTGGTGTTGATATCAGGAGTGTAAGTCTCAAGGTTCCTCCATGCTTGCGATGTTATTGAACTATGGCTGTTCTTTATGAACGTGGCTATTCAAGTCACGCCTATGGGAGGGTATTAGGGCGAGCAGGAAAAGTAACTAAAAGGGAGAGGTGCACAGGCAACAGCAAATGGGCCAACTCAATAGAACAGTGTACTACCGGGAACTATTATTGGAATGCGGAAGGAATGGAAGAGGCCGAGTATCTACATATGACAACCAAAGCCAGGGGGGCTGAATACAGGGAGAAATGCAACATCTCCCCCACTTATCATATAGAAGGACGCCCCATCATAGGCACGCACGCTGGGAGGGGTAAACGGAGGGAAGAATCTATAACCACTAAGGCAGATGTTAAACTGCCAGAAACAGGAGATAGGAGCGAGATTTCTGTTACGGAAGAATCCTGTCTGGGCGTGCCAGGACTGTGACGGGGTTCGGAGTGCAACACCATCACCACCGTCATCTAGGAGTGATACCCGAAACAGGTGCGCACGCTGGTCATTCACGCAACACCAACTAAACACAAACCTGGAACAATGCGAAGGTGGATCAAGGGGGATAATAAAGCTGTAGGGGCTTGGGAGGTTAGGTGGTTGTTGAGGCAAGACCGGCTGGGACATATCGCATCATCGTTGGTAAGATAGATGATGAATTGGGAGAGGTTGCACCACTGTGGATAGGTAGGAGGCTTTCCCGACATGCTATGACTGGAAACATTGATTTTACTTACCCATGGGCTCTTCCATTAGATTTTGCGTTGATGATCGGTCCTTCCTGCTTTGTTCCGCATGCATGAATTCCTACCTGCGTGTCGGAGGATGGGGGTCGCCCGAGTTTTTCAGTTATTCGCTTACGATATTTGGTCTGCTTTCACCTGCGCGTGTTTTTTTTATGTTTTCTCTTTCTTTCACTGGGGGGAATCTGGTCATCTACGAAGATACAGGGCAGGGGGCGGCCCTGGGGTTGGATTATCCTCCAGCCTCGACCTGAGGGATGTGCTGCCTCGTCATAAGCTAGATAACCTCAATACGAGTATTGGTTACCCGAAGAAATATAGCTGTTCCTAAGAATGTGACTACGGACCAAGAATGATGAGAGGCACCTGTCATTTTCAGTTCAAGAAATACACGACGTTTTGGTTTTTTATAAATTAGTACTAGCATTGCTTCTAACGAGGCAGCGTATTTCAAGAAGAAATACGGGATATGATGCACTTCCGGGGCGTAGGCAGCTAGAAACTAATGATAGTCTTGCTTGGAGCAATGTATCCCCCCAAGAAAAAAAAGAGCTATAGAAAAAATGCCTGGAAGTAAACTGCAAGCCACAGGGTAATATATGCGCCCTAGGTATTAGGGTAAAACTATATAGCCGAAGCTGATTCGGTAGTCAATTTGGCGGTATCCGAGCGTCCTCCAACGCAAGAAGGAAAGTGTCAACGCAGCCGTGGCGTGAGCCGTCGGAAGCACTATCCTGGTTTGCGGGCGACTTGTTCTCGATATGTAGGTATGCGGTGGGTTTAGGGGAAGCCGGCGGAGCAAAGTAGCAGAAATTACAGGCACCCCAGGGTGTTCAGAAAAGCTGGTCCGGTGGGCTAGGTCGGTAACGAATTGGAGCCGGGAGGCACTACGAGACGTCACATACGTAGTGACGAACTGAGAACGGCAAAGGTGGTGGCGATACCTGTGGGAGCAGCGGAGGACTCCGGTGTGGACTGTGGAATGATGCCGCATTCCAGTCCTCTGCTCTGCCCATATAGCTGCTTCCTTCCCGTCCTTAATTTAAGACTGTATTTTTCACTTAATTCTCTATATATTTCACTACATCTATGCTAAAAAGACTCCCCTGATGAATCTAATTGGCAACACCAGGCGGAAGGAGGGCTACAGGTATAAAATGGAGAAACTAGCCGCGGGACAGGGAATATATCGAGAATTCTGCCCTCCTTGATCTATGAAAATATTAACATGACTCTTTGTGTGCCAACCTGGTGTTGATAGAGATTTTCCATTTGGTGGTCCCATCTCGTCATTCGCATTTATACTGCGGTGTTAATGTACAGGGTATAAAGGGCAAAGAAAATAGGAAGAGAGAGTGCTACTTCTAATGTGTCTCTTTTCTACAAGGCAGGCGAACGATGCAATGCGACAATGTCTATAAGTCCCGCTCCACATCGTTCTTCCAAAACAATGCCTCCAGCTCCTTCATCCGCTTCTCCGTAGTGTCCATCGCCCGCTTTTGCACCAACCATAACGTCCAGGACTCCTTCTTTGCAATGACACCTTGGGGTTCCAGTTGGAGATCTATCCTCATTGCTAAGGTTGTGAGGGAGAGGTGGGCAGAATCTGTCAACCCGCGGAGGTGGCTTATACGCTCGCGCCAGGCGTCCCTGCAGTTATCCAGGGAGTCCTGTGTTTTAAGCATGTTGGCTTTTACGTGCACAATGTCATTGAGGGTAGCAGAGATTTTGATTGCGTTGGATTTAAGATGCTCATGCATCAGTATGACTAGATGGTCTGAATGGTAGACGCATAGTTAGACAACTGGAGTGGACAATAGGATGTCAAGCGAACTTACTGGATCTATCGGATGTTATCTTCCACTAATTAAGTCCAAGTGTAGTTAGTCGTTCATTAGGGCAGCGCCTTGACATTGCTTTATTTGTATTCTGGTATTGTCAATGTTGTTTTGTTTTGTTCTGTTTTGTTGTTTGTCCAGTTATGTTTTGCTTTGTGGGTTGCCACAAAGCAATTGCCGTTCACATGTCAGGCCAGCTGTCACCTGACTATATTTGTTTGGGTAACCTGTCCCTGCCGAAAGGTCTTGGTGATACCGCCGCAAGGACATCGATATCCGGTAGATCGTTGGCCGAGGATGCGGCAATACCAAACTTGGTATAAAAAGACAACTAATGTATCTCTACAATTTCAAGAGGGAAGAAAGTTTAAAGATTGTTCATCCATAGCTGTCCGGCCGGATAGATTCACAGATTCCAGGTTGTTGCTATCCAATCTTGTCGTTTCATTACTACCTTTTGCTCACCGCGCTGGCTGGAACTCATATGGACTAGGCGCGCTGATACACGATTTATAGGTACCTCACGCGCCCTCTGGCAATACCCAACTGGGTGGCCAGTCGAGAACCACGCGGGCGTAACTCGGCTCATTGGACCCGCATCTACATAATTGTCAATCTGTTGCCGATGCTTACGAACGATACCGACCATGGGATTGATGAGGGTCAACACGAAGTGACTGATAGTTGAACTACAAGACAGACCACCTAGGTAGCCAGTACCACGTCTTTTCTGTACTTCCGCAGGATACTGCCGGTAAAAGTGGCCTATGGCCTAGTGCGTTGAGGAGCCTGATGGCTGGCGCTGGCACACACACAAAATGATATATATATCTCCATAGGCACTACGTCGTGTGAAGTTACTCTCAAGTACTTTGACCTGGCGCTCGAAATGACAAACAAACAAATCTTCTTCATAAAGAGCACGCCTCGAACTTATCAATTCCGCTGAGTGTCAGAGTGTGCGAGTCATGTCAGCCATCTCGTATGTCGAACTCCCATATCCCAACGCATCATTATTCGAGCTCGTCCATGGTTCTGCATTCTATCCCATACCTACTGGTTCCATATTTTCCTAAGTCCATTAGCACGCAGGCTCCACAGGGTATGGTTAGGCATATCCTAGGCGAAACCGGTGTAGTGTTATGGTAATTCATTTTAAGAAAAATGAACAGCATTGGGGTAATACTGCCACTGAGGGAGAGTTGAAAGCACCACCCCTTGACCCAAACCTACCACGATACCCAGGCGTCGATTTCAGGTAGTTGTCATAGCCTATTAGTGGAGAGAATTTGATACATAGAGGAGCCATGATTCAAGAGGCCACAACTAGCTCTACCTGAGAAAGGTGTACCGGTAACGTCTACAATATTTTCTCGCCGAGTCGAATTCTAAAACGAAGAGTTCTAAATGGCTTTCCGTGCATGTACATACGAAGGGCAGAACGGCCCTGTGGTTGGAAAATCGCCGGGCCAATAAGGTACTGGGGATGCGCTGCGTCGCCATAGGCTAGATAGTCTACATGCGAGTGCTAAGTTAACCCCCCTCAAAAAGTAGCCTTCCATGCCCACATATCCTGAGCGTTCCCTGCATCCTCTACATTCTCTTTGTATTTCTCTCATAAGTTCCCCCCCGCTCATTCTTGGTTGAGACTTCGGGCGGGGGTTCTTATACACAGGGCACTACCACATCGACAGCAGTCACAAACATCAGAGACTACTTCGTAAGGAGCCTTAACATTAGCAAGTCTTACACCCCTCTTACTATCGCAATACTATGTCTTAGTCCTAATACCTATTACACATATCACAGATATATCCTGTGCTCTACAGGTTGGTGTGTACAATAGCTCTGATACGTCAAAGTTAAATTACTTGGAATATAATTTTTGTTTCCTTGGATTAGAACAGAACGTGCAGACCTTTCTCATCAATCCAAAATAACTCTGGCTTTAGTCGGAGCTTGCTTAATTATTGCATTGTCTAACACATAAGGGGGCATTCTGGAACACATAGCTTTTCGTATTCTCGTTTGATAATCCAGGACTCCTATGAAGACTATCTGGTCTTAACCGAGTTAGTGCATCCCCGGGATGGCCCGGGAAATTATCCAACTGCCAGGCTCCACTACTTCTTGCACGCCCCAGGCAAATACAATTACTCGGAAAATGAAAACATCAATATCAGGCTCATATGTCCGCCCGCCCTCGAATGCTATCTCAATTACCTCCGCAGTTTAACATAGCATCAGGAAAGAATTTTAGTTCGCCTCTATTGCCTCCTAATGGCATAAAGTGGCATCCAGTGGTATAAAGTGGCATCTGGGGTAGGGAGCGGCCCAGCGGTTGGATAATCTCGTTAGGCCTAACCTGGGGGATGCGCTGCCTTGCCATAAGCAAGAAGCTTCAATGCAAGTACTGATTTATCCCCCCAAAAAAGTGGCATCTGGTGGCATCCAATGGCATTTAGTTGTCTCTAGTGTCTCCCAGATCCTTTGTTTCAAGTTTGTTTACTAGAGGCACTAGAGGCAAACTAAAATTCTTTCCTGATGTAAGTTACACCTCACCATAAGCCAAAGAGCTACCGTACAATGCGAGTACTGATTTACCCCCAGAAAAGAATCCTAAGCTACTCACTCCCGGGTGTATGTAAAGGTATATTGAGTATCCACTAGCTAGCAACATTCATACTTTCCATATGTTCATTGGACATGCGCAGGGAATATACCTAGTCAAGAATATTTGGCATATTACCCCGCTAAATTGTTCACCTCGTTCAGTGAGGGGGTGATTCCTGGTGGTGTCTTCCCTTTGTTTTGGTGCGAATCTGCACTGTGAACATTTTGAGTCGGGGGTATCTAGTCATGTACGTACATATGGGACAGGGAGCGGCCCATCCCGTCAGGCTTAACCTGAGGGGATGCGCTTCCTTGTCATAAGCGAGAAGCCTCAATGCGAGTAGATGCTGGTTTACCCCCCCCCCAAAAAAAAAAAAAAAAAAGACCTTGACAATCTCCGGCCGATATTTCCAGCAAGTCAGATGGAAAGGTGTAGAACATATAGTGGGGAATATATGAACTGCTACCGGCTGAGTTCCCGTAATCTATGATACACAACCACCATAAATACAGCGGTCTGTGACGGGAGTATCCTCCGTCTGTCGAACTCGTCTTAGAAATACGGAACAATAGCTAGGATGTGGAGGCAAGGTGTCAATTCACTCCTCAAGCCTCAGCATAGACCAGCATACTCTATGTTGGTCCTGTCGCATACGAAACAGTTCCAGTATTCTAGGACACGGAGAACAACAGTCTGGGGAATCTAGAATGTTACCACTTGACATTTAATCACGTACTCTATTATGACACTGTTGTGCTAAATACATCCTTCATTCGAGGACACCTGGAACAAAGTTTTGGGAAGGTATCGAATGGCAATCGAACATTTTCCTTTAATTTTTATTTACCCTTTTCAAAAATTACTTTTAGGCGATCGAGGAGGATGATACTGGAGTCATAATGTTCACATTGTAGAGTTCGGTGTGTGTGACAATGCAGGGGGTCATTATGACATTTTCGTGGCTTTTCACGTAGGCCTCTTTATAGTCTGGTTGGCACAAGCCCCCCGCCAAAGCCTCTTAATATAGTGCCTATTTCAGGGTACCTATGGTAGGGCATCCCCTTTTAACACGTCATAGGCTCCAGCGCATTCCTCACGCGGCTATAATCGTATAAATTTTGCATCACCCCAAGTCTCAGGCCTATATCGTTATCTGAAGCTGCTGCTCCGCGGTGGTCCAGATGTTACATCGTTCAGGTTTGCCCTCAGGCTACATACAACGAAGGGCCCAGGCACTCAAGAGTTCTGTCCTGTCTGAGTCCGGGAGGTCCGTAGAACTTCTAGGTTTCGTGCTATTCACTTGACCTCTGTGGCAGGAGGGTTACAAATACATGACAAGGCTATAGTTACTGTGGACATGGGATTTACTCGGTCAAACAGGTTCGTCATTTGGATACCAGCCTGCATATGCATGGGAGTATTGACGGTAAGATCGAATTATCTCATGTAATATGTATTGTTGCTATTAAACGTCGATAATGCGAATACAAATCAGACCACAAAAAGAACTCGATCAACCCAAAACGAGGTAATATCCCCAAGGAACTGTATGTCCTAAGAAACCCGACAAATAACTCATGATCAGGTGCATGCCTACCCACTCCACGTTAGCTCTAATTGAGAGTCGTTCAATGGGCGAATTGTTACACCTTACTCATTTTTAAACTCCACGTGGTCCAAAGGAAGCCAACCACTGCGGCAACTCATGCACAATCGTCGTACTGACTGTCTGCAGGGTCGCCTGGGACCAGACTGTTTTGGTGACCGGGACTACGGTGTCCCTCCAGAACGTGATCGCAGTCGGGACGATACATTCAGTCCAGATCAGACTGAGCTGGGATGGCTCCGCTGGAGGATCTTTCGAGTATGGAGGAGGGGGCTTGAGTTCTACCCCAACCAGTCGAGTGTATGCATGCTCAGGTAGCATGAAAGGTGTCTCGACTTCTTCGTAGGGTGGAAGTGTCAGATGATTGAGAGGGTTACTAAACAGCAAGAAATTATCATTAGTTTCAATGCCCAAACACATACGCCCGTATGTCTTATAGTCAAACATGCCTGTGGCTCAAGGTGGGGCCATAAGGGAGATCAAGTCCGCATGTCCTCAATATTTCAACTGGTGCTCATCAAACCACTTATCTGCGTGGTAGCTTGTGTAAAGGAGATTGCTAGGAGTGCATATGATTATAGGAGGGTAACTTCGGGATGCGACAGCCGTTGGCCTGTTGGGGATGGGTGATTGGTACAAAGTTAAGAGTTGCAAGAGTGTAGGAAGTATTGGTAGAAATTTTGAAGGTATGAATGAACCGGGAAGGGCATCATATTATATATAGAGGATGGAATTATGGAAGTTTGACTGCTGGCCACAGGGCGTGTTTAGGTGGAGGATGCAATCATGGAGGTTCCCCAACGGGCCAGAAGGTGTGGGGGAATATTGAAGTTTGTCTATGGAAAAGAGAAGGAAAGGAGAATTTACTCAAGGCCGTCACATTCGACTATTAAATACGCAAGGCCTGTGTATGCGGTCTCCTCCCAGCAGAACTCTTCTTCAACGTGTCTTCTTGGTGTACTTTGGATGGACATCGTGTTTCAATTACTAGTACACTATCGGGTTAGTGGGGAAGAGTTCTAGAGATTTTGCAATAGAGACAAATTTAAGTTTGTACCTCTGCAGAATAGATGCTTGAAGACAATGAAGTAAATGATGTATTGTGTATGCTGGAATCGTATCTGTGTTATTGACAGAGAGAAATGTGTACACGAAACTGGTGATTCCCGGCGATAAAATGCTCAAGTAGCTAAGTGCTCAGGCCCCTTGATGAAATGGCCATGACTTAAGAACTAGAGGCGTTGTAATTGGGATTCTTGGCAACCCAGCCTCACATAGAAATGTAAGAACAACAAACAATGATCCTCTCCCTGCCCAACCCCTCCTTCTATTTATCTCTTTGGGATTCTTGACAACCCAGCCTCACATAGAACAACAAACAATGATCCTCTCTCTGCCCAACGCCTCCTTCTATTTATCTCTTCAGGATTCTTGGCAACCCCACCCTGCATACAGTATAAGAACAAACAATGATTATCTCCCTGCCCAACCCCTCCTTCTATTTATCTCTCGCTACCTCCCCACTCTCTCTTCCCCACCAACATTTCTCTCCAGAGCGAAGAAGTAAGTTCACTGTATCGCCTCTAGCCATGTTACAATTCCTAATTTGCAATCACACATCGAGCTGCAATGCCTTGATTCCATACAAGTAGTTTTGGCTGCACATTAGGCTAACCTCATTGACTAGCACCACAGAATTCCGTTCTCCCTCAAGTCGATTCTCTACAAATCAGCAAAACCCTAAGACAGCTTCGAACGCTGTTTGTGGGTCACTTCTGCAAGGTTAACACCTCTAGAGTCTACTTTGGTGAGATTAGTCCTCAACCTCCTCTCTGTAAGTAACCCGCAAAGCCCGCAAAGCCCGCAGAGGCGTGTATCCATGTGTGAAAAAGTAGTGGATTGATTAACAGCTCCACTACGAATACTAACCTGGGTCTATTATTCCTCAGGGCCCTCGCATCATTACTCCACATTTCCAACATAACTTTGTTAGGGCCAACCCCACTCTGACTACTGTTCCAACTCAGTAAGTGCATGACCCGAGCAATCAGTTCCTAAAAATTAAGCTCGAGTTCACATGTACAATGCTGACTTGGCCCCATTCTGCTTCAGTCTCAACTGGTTACCACTTGACAGTTGTAACATCGCACCACTTCATCATACATCTCTTGTACCGAGCTTGAGTAGGTGCCCAGGCGTCTTCAGATTTAGTAATGCTTCAATTTCACATGATCAACCCTAACATGAGTCCTTACTACCGCAGGACATCTTAATCATCATCACTCTGCAGTTCGGGAATTGCTTTCTTATCCATAAGCGACATCTGCTCTGAGCAGCTGCCCTTACGTATTCAGGGTTCGTAAACTTGAGCCTCAAGCTAGTTTCTAAATTACATTGCTAATTCGAACCAATGTAGGATCTTAGACTCATCCTCAGTCTAGAGTCTTGTTCTACCTCCTTTCCCACTTCGCCGATTACGCAAGTAATTTTCAAGCTGGGAACCTCGGCTTCTCTCGTTATGTTGCCAGGCGGCAATCTTGGACGAGGTGGCGATACAACCCCCCCTCCCAAGCTCAACAGAATGGGCCAAGCACTCTGTCCGACGAAAGCTGGTGCCAGACGAGAACGGCCTCCCGCTAATGCAATATTGAAAGAAGTGACCATATCAATCCAACAAACAGCCAACTCGGCTTTCACAACTGGTTACAGTGTTAGCGACGAATGGCAAGATGCACGTCGTGTTCGAGTGCCCCTTCCCCAGTCCGACCCTCCCCTCTCGCCTAAATCTATTCCATCCGAAGTAGCTGCACAGGTTAAACCTGTAATCAATGCCCTTGTTAAGGCTGGGCGCAGGATCCAAAAGTTGTTCAAGGTCCGTAAGCAGAAGGGTGAGGCCAACGCTAAACAACCCGATAATGCTCCTCTACATGTCCCCTATGTTGATGAGGACTTCGAAGTCTACGACGATCCAGTCGAGCCCACTTCCGAACAAGAACGGCCAACAGCAGCTGTTTCTCGAGAGTCATCTGTCGAGGAAATCAGCCCGTCCGAGTGGCTTAGAAGTCATCTCGCCCAACCAGTTGCCCGTGCGGAGGACGTCTCTATGACCAAAATTAACCAAGCTGAGTTTAATGCCTATGAAGGACGTGACAGTGGACGACAGCCCTCTTCCTACCTACAAACAAAGGAAGTTTCTTATAACGCAGTCGAAGAACACAAAGCCTTTCGGCAAACTATGGCAATTGACCCTGGAGAATGGATGCGGTCGCGTCACCGAAACCATACTTCTCGCCTGCTCCACCACCAAGCATGCGCTAATACGTATCAGCCATCTCGCTATAACGAAGCCGAAAATGATCAATACGGAGAAGTAAATGCCGTTGGACAGAGAGCCACAGTCACCATTGATGAAGGAGAATGGATGCGGCCGCGTCACGGAGGCTTCAGGGCTCAACACCAGCAAGAGTGTGGGCCAGTCCACCATAAAATAAGATCTGAAGCCGCTGCCAATGTCGGGGACTATGCTGCCAATGTCGGGGACTATAGGGCTATGAAACACAGCGCTACTTCTGTTATCGAGCCTGCACAGGGGATCCAAGCAGATTCCAAATACCATAAAGCCATCACTGAACCCGAGAAGCAGAATCGTGGCTATTCCACCCACAAGCGTCCTCGAGCATATGATCCACACATGGCCCAGGGTGAAGAACACCCTTCTCCTGCTCACAAGCGCCATTATGGAGATGAGCAATATCAATCCCACGAGAACCGTATGGCGACCTACGGGCGTGCGAATCACCACAATCATCACGGACATCAGAAAATTCACGCCTCCAAGCATACCAACCAGAATGATAACCATGGCTATACTACTATGCAGGATTGCCACGGTCATGAAGGACATCAGTCTCGCCATCCCAATATCGAGCATCAGAATAGTGGCCATTCCGCCAATCAACGCCATCAGGGACATGATAACAAAGAATATACCCAGCAACTGGCATCGGCAGTTTCTGCTAAAGCATCTGATGCATCTCTCCACGCACAAATTTCGGGATACAGGGTAGTGTCTGACATTAAGGCGCAAGAGACTGGGTGGCGTGCTCATAACAATCAAAAAGAGAACGAGTATAAAGAAAGCCACTACGACGACGACCAATACTACGACCGCATAACGATTGACCGGAATAAGTATGAGAAGCCGCACGAAGAACACTACGAGCATCTGAAATCGGAGCCGAAGCAGTACGAAGGAAAGTGTTACGACAAGAGAAAGACTCAGCAAAAGTTCTACGAAGAAAAGTACTACGCGGACAAGAAGCCCGACCAACTAAAGAATGAAGGCAAAAACAGCGAATCAAAACAATATACCGATGTGCGAAGGAACTACGAAAGAAACCCCTATAAAGGAAAGTACTATGAGAACACGAACACTGAGAAAACGCACTATGTGCAAAGAGAATACGAGCAAAAGAGTAACGAACAAACGAACTACGAGCAAAAGACCTACCAGCAAAGGAACTACGAGCAAAAGAACTACGAGCAAAAGAACTACGAGCAAAAGAACTACGAGCAAAAGAACCACGAGCAAAAGAATCACGAGCAAAAGCGGGGAGTTGTTGGGCATACCGGTGGCGCGATAGCAGGTGATAGTCTTCATGCATCATTGAGGGATCACAACGATGGCAAGTGGAAGTCGTCTCGCAGAATTACCCAACGGGGTGAGTACCGCCACCATCCATACCAGCGTGAGTGTCATGGGGACAAGGCCCATCGTGAAACCGAGCAACCATACAGTCGCAGCGACTCAGCGGAAAAGGCCCACGCTGAAGACTCGAAGATCAAACGAGGTCCCATCTTTGGAACTTTCATGCCCCGAATTACCACGGGCCGCAGGGCTCAAATCGCCAGTGCAGTCAATGTCGAACGGATTGGATCTCCGGTCCGCCATGGCAAAACATATTACCACCGGGAAGCACCACATGCACTCCAACGCTACTACCCAGAGCACATGAGGCCTCTAGAGCATTACTCCTCTGGTAATAAGACACCCAGTAGACATTGGTCTGTTCGTGAGCAGAAACCTACTCGGGCTAACACTCCATTTGTTGTTGATACAGCCCCACAAGATCCATTCGCAAACGGACATTGTGACCTCCCTAAGCGGGGAGGTCTCACCGGAGGGCATCTGTATAGTCGTGCGGTTAAAGGACCAACGCCAGGACCTGCACCCCAGATGGGGTCGCTTTTTCAAGCGACTAGAGGGGAAAAGAGGAAGCTGGATAACATTGGGGTCTGGGAAGGGTTTAAGGTCTCCCGATTCGACTGGGACGGGCGTACAGTGGGCAAAGATGCGCGTGGGAGGGAATTTGTCTATGGAACAAGGGAGCAAATAGAGTGGCAGGGGTGATTGGGTTGTTATCAATATGGGGTGGTATTCTAGGCGGAATATGGCAAAATTGTGAGGGGAGGTACGGGGAGATATTACAAAAAAAAAAAGAGGGCATAGGAAAATTTCATTGTATATAACAGTTGCAGATAAATTATATGTTTTCTAGGCGGAATACAGCAAAATTGTGAGGCGAGGTATGTGAAATAGCATCGGAGGTTATTTTGAGACCTCTCGAAAAGAAAAAAAGTATCGGAGCATTTCATGCTGTATTGCAGTTGTAGGCAATTATATGTTTTCTAGGCGGAATACGGCAAAATTATGAAGTGAGGTACATGGGATATTATCAGAGGTTGTTTAGGAGATTAAAAAACAAGAGAGGGTATCCGAGTATTTCATTCGGTATTACATTTGTAGTTAGATCATATGTTTTCTAGGCGGAATACGGCAAAATTGTGAAGGAAGGGACTTGGGAAAGTATTAGAGGTTGTTTAGGAGATTCAAAATAAGAAGGTTTCGGAGCATTACAGTTGTAGTTAGATTTTGTATTATTCAAATAGTACCCTAGTCTGGCTGCATGGTTAAAAGTAGTCTGGTTGAAGTAACGTCCCAGGAATAACACATCTGGTTTATAGTGTTATTCAGTAGGTAGTCGACTTAGCACAACTCCTTGTAGAGCAAATTCAGGTGCCCGGTGTGGCACACAATAATATACTTCCTGGATCCCTGGTATACGTTATTAATACCACTCCGAACTGTTGTGGCGTTTCTACCTAAGTATTTATATATACGGTGCCTCTTGGACTTTGTTGGATTATAAAATACGGTCCTGGTCGATAGTCAATTACGGGGTTCTTCGAAGCTAGGGACGACGCAGGGGAAGTCTTAGTCTGGCTATTCTGGCGGGCACTGGAAATATCTACCTGATCAAATATCCCTAGGCGTATACAATACTCGAAATGTCATGTCAACCAAGACATAAGGAAAAAATAGCGCTGTCCCGTGAGCACCTCCGCTGCTCCCTTGCACCACTCTGAGTCTTCCCATGCCTCCTCCAAGCCTCGCCCCTTGCCATCCGCAATCCTCCGGCATCCGCGAACGTATGATTCTTTCTAATTAACTATCGAGTCCACTTGGGTCCGATGATACCCTATTTAGATGTGTTCTTGCTTGTTTAAGGGCGTATTTCCATACCACCACCCGAAGACACAAGATACATCCTCATTGATACCCCCAAGGGAAGTTGAGAGGGCTAGGCAGGAACTCCCACTGTCCCAGCTACATTTATATCTCGCGTTTCAGTTTCACCCGATACCTGCTACAATATCAGCAATTCTTGTTTCTCTAGATTATCATGAAGAAGCGGCATTGCACTCTTACCTGCACCATCGGATTCTCTGGAAATTGGATTGTACCTTCGAGTGGCTTTTTTGGGGGGGACATAGGGCCCACTTCTCTCTCTCTGCCGGTCGTGCAGTTTAACTTTCCCGGGGAACGAAAAGGCAGACAAGAGGGCAGCCTACAAATCAGCCCTCGAACGCATTGCCGGGATCAGACAAATAGCCACTAGGGCCGGAATCAGGACAGCGGCCAAAGCGGGGAGGGAAGATCAGAGATCAGAGCCTGTATGAATTGTACCGTTCATCTGCTTTGGTGCAGGTAAGAGAGAGAGTGGAATCAATATCTATTCTGCTGATCTACCAACAACAATGCGAGGGGAGAAGCTTCGACTTTATTTTACATAGCGACATCAACATAAACACACCCCGCATCAAGATGAGGGAAAAACTCTTCAAACACCCTTCTCGGCGCCATACCCCCCAACCCCTAGGCTGGAGCTAGCTCATAACATATCGGCTGCTGGATTGTCTTCTAACAGAGCTGGGGTTTGGAGTCAACAGGTGCCTCTGGCATAGACACGCTACACCTGGCTATGCACTAACTGCGGCTCCTTTAACTACTGGCTACACACTATCCGCAAGGTCGACTCACCGACATGTCCCCCCCTCGGAGGACGGACACCAGTGACCACATCACCTTCGTTTGCCCACACCACCGCCAGCAGCGCCGGGAGCTTATAGGAGAGGCTACGACCTGGGCGGAGTTAGACACACCAATATGGAAGAAGGAAGAGCGGAGGAAGGAGCGAGGGATGCAGTTGAGGCGTACTTCGCCTACCTCTACCCCCCCCTCGCTGGACGCTGAGAAAGACATCGGGTGCGCTCATTAGCGATGTTTATTTTTATTTTTATTTTTTTTATTTCCGCACACGAAAAAAAAAAGGTGCGGATGAACTTGTACATAACTCGAATCCCGAGTGGGTAGTAATGCGATTAATGCGACCCTTAAGGTCGCGCACACGAGTAATGAGTTTTCTTTTCTTAAAAAAAATAAGCAACATCGCTAGGTAGCAGCAGCATTGACGCCCAGCAGCGCCAATCCAACATGACTACAAATCGATTCATTCACGTATTCTGTAAACGCTTCCTCTCCCGGCCGCCTTTCTTTAAGCTGGGCTTAAGCTGGGCGAGGTGTTCAGCACCAGTCGTCGGGCCTTCGATGCCAAAGGTAACTACTATATCTAGTGGCAAGCCGGCAGCTCTCCCGTACCAATCTCACCGCTATTGGTGAACCGCCGAGCCCGACTGCCACACCATTTGGACTGACAATCCAGACCACATCGATGAGAAAAGGCAGGAGCTGGGGGGAAGGGAGAGAAATAGAAGCAGAAGCTTGAGAAGGGCAAGCAGGAGGAGATAATAAGCAGGACGAAAGTCAAGCAAGTGGACTGGCAGACGCCAAGGGCCAGCCACTCAAAATATTGGCACCCGACAATGAAGAATGTTTACCACTGGGACCCCCGAACATACGAGATGTGTCCCATTTACTCCCTTATACGTCAGTGTGCTGCAGAGTAGTTTCGTTGCAAGCATACCTTTACCGGTCCCACATAGTAAATAAGCATATTTTCATGACAAGAATATTCTGATTTTTTTTCCCTTAGTCACCATACATTTGTATCCTTTGGGAAGTGGATAGTTATACCTTCGAGCGGTTGTTTTCTCTTTTCTTTGATAGCATAGGGTCCCTTTGTGTCTCTACCAGTCGTGCATATTAACTTGTACAGTACGTACCTTAAATCCACTCGGGATTCCAAGTTGCTCGTCTTACGACACTTAAGGTTGGTCACACGATCTATGGGTGCTTTTTGTTTATTTAAAGAAAAGAAAAAAAGGAGAACAAAAGCAGATTTACGTAGTGTACAAAAGAAAAAATATTGAACAACTGGTCCTCAACGGGATGCTCAAAAGGACTATTCTTGCTGCTGCAAGTGCAACCCTTCCACTATTTCCATCTCCATCTCTCGCTTCCACAAGGTCCCAACCCTATCTCGCGTGATTCCATTATGTGTGGTATAATGTGGCTGTGGTAGTTAGAATTTGGGGGGTATCTAGTCATGTACGTAGATACGGGGCAGGGAGCGGCCCAGTGGTTGGATAATCCCGCCAGGCTTGACCTGGGGATGCGCTGCCTCGCCATAAGCGAGATGCTTCAATGCGAGTACTGATTTTTTTACAAAAAAAAAAAAAAAAAAACCTATCTCGCGACTGCATTAGTTCCCAC
Source organism: Tirmania nivea (assembly GCA_015179035.1). Taxonomy (NCBI): domain Eukaryota; kingdom Fungi; phylum Ascomycota; class Pezizomycetes; order Pezizales; family Pezizaceae; genus Tirmania; species Tirmania nivea. The sequence continues at coordinate 368,303 of WHUY01000042.1, read as the reverse complement.
AGGGAAATCGCGTTTGAAGATTGGTTCACCCTCGCTCCTCAGGTTGGCAAGACTGATTGGCGAAAATGCCAATGGAGAGGTTCGTCTGAAACCCTGTGAAATTTGCTGGATCACGGCAAACAAAATCGGGACGCTTCCATCAATGTCAGCCAAAGACAATGACTTTGTAACCATCCTAGTGTTGCCATATCAGTGTTAAGCACGAGCTGCCAGGATCAGAACCAGAACGACACTTACGTCAGGTCAACCGACACCAAATAATTGTCGAAATCAATATGGATATCCGCGCGGAGTAGAAACCCGTTTTGACGAGAGCTGATGGATGCCACACCAGGTGTTATATCCCTAATCCACCTACCGTACTTTTGCTGTGGGCGGCATGAAATCAGTTCCATACACCTAATGTGGCCTGAGGTTAACCATTCCCTAGTCTGATTGGGACACCATTCCCGAAAACACACACTTCCCGTCCCGAGCTCGGACTCCCTCACGAAATTCTTCTTCCCTTCCTGTACCACTGTGTGTAATAATGCGTTGAACCAAGGTTCGTTGTTTTAAAAAAAAAAAAACCTTGAATATGCGTTCTTTCCTCTGGTATTGCTGTTAAATCAACCACGCCAGGCGAGAGGTCGGTACAGATAGGCAAAGAAGGCCTCGATCCCCTTCTTCCTTTTTCCAGATGGGGCTGTCCAGATTTTCCCAGGTTGTAGCGTAGTCGATGAGAGCTCTCCGCTGTTGGTGGTGCCGGGGACAGGTGAAGGTGAGGTGGTGCCCGTTCTCCACTGGATGACCGCAGTGGGGCCAAGCCGGGAAGTCCGCTTGCCTATGGTGTGCAGCCAACTGTTGAAGGGGCTTCGGTTGGTCCTGAGCCAGGCATGAAGGAAAGAGCCTGTCGGTGTCAGCTTGTCCGTGTACGCCATGGCCTGAGTGGGAGCGCTGGGAGTATGTCTTGCCTTGGACATCGCGCGAATGTGGGGCTCCCGTAGATGCTTCCTAGGGCGGATTCCCATATGTGCCTTGGCAATTGTAAGTACGTCTTTAAGAGGGGCTAGTGCAAGCCAGACTACTCGTAGAGAAGGTCCCCGACTAAACTGGTGAGACTGGAACAGGCAAGCCCTTTCGTCCCTACGCCTGTCTCAGCACCCCTCCACAGCTAGCTGCACGTCATAGGGAAGACAGGCGCCCCGGCATGTCCACACTGCAGTTGTCCTAAGGAAGATGGCTATCATGTCACCTGACATCAACAACGGAAGGAGCTCATCGGGTCCTCCAACCTGGGAGCAGCTGGACCGTCCCATGTGGAGAAAGGGAAAAAGAGAAGTCGACGAGTGGGACGAGGCATTCCTCAATTACCTATACCGGCCACTCGCGGGAGGTTGATAGAAATCCAAGAGACCTAGGGAGCATGAGGAATATGACGCAGAAGAGAAAGAGATAGGAGGGAAGCACGGGGCCCTGGCATCAATTCGTTTCATCTTCATTGGTTTTGTTTCAGTCTTTCTAGTTCACAGCTAGTTAGGATCTTTTGATCTAGAGCTTGAGCATTGGTCACTGGGGTAGCTTTGGTCGGCCCGTAAGGCGGAGGTAACCACCTTAGTATGCTGGAATTTTATGACCTATTTTCATACTAATGTTATCATTTTAGGACATAATTTACGACAAACTTGAGAGAGCGGGTATTATTCGCATTGAAGCATCTCACTTATGGCGAGGCAGTGCAGAATCACACATCGAGTCTGGGATATTGTCCCAACCCCGAGCCGCTCCCTGCCCCGTATCTACGTACATGACTAGATATTCCCCGGTAAAAACAACAACGAGCAGAAGCCAGACCGGAAAAAAAAAGGAACAATGAGCAGCTGAAGATGGGACAATGAAAGGATCACCGACGATGATTTAAAAGGGCCTCCCCTTTACCTACCCACTCAACGCCTCCGCAAGTGATTCGCACCACTCCGGATTGTCCCATATCTGCTCCCATTGACGCTCCTTGCCATCCGCTACCCGAGGGCACTCCAAGAGATGCTCTGCATTCTGTGCTATCCTTCCAATCCACAGCGGGTACCCTCGGGTCGTCTGCTCTTTTTACCGTACGTAGCCACCACCTTTGAGGGCCTCGGTCCGTCACGATTTACAGTAGGCCCTTAAGACTCCCCTGCTCTAATTGATCTGCTTCGATTTCCAACCCATGGGGAAGGCCTGTTTGATGCTAGCTGCCCATCCATACCATCTCCTTCGCCTTCCTGTCTGTCCTCTCGTTTCCAGCCACTCCGCTGTTTGCCTTTACCCACATCACTATTCGCCCCTTCTCCCTCAGCAATTTCTTCACCCGCGCTTCAATCCAGGAGCGCGATAGTCGAACTGCAGGTTGACCAGGCGTCCTATAGCTACCAGACTCTCCTAAAGAAGAAGTTAGAAGTCAGAGAAAAAAAAGAAACAGGTGCTTCGCGGAGTAGCCCGAATATTATTATAGTATGTAAACCTTAGACAATTACCATCGTTTTTACCTAGCTTCGCATATGCGAAGCTGGCTGGGAACGTCAGTTGTCGCACCCATAGATAATAAATAGAAAACTCTTCAGGTTCAATAATGGAAATGCTACTACGTAATAAGTCTTTTAATTTGAGTTTTCTTACTGTATTTTCGAAAGTTCAAATGTTCGCGATTTTATTTAAGGCCTTACACTTTTTTTTTCCCGCCAATAATTCATTTGTTTCCCTTAGTCTTTAAGCTATTAAATCTATCAATTTTTCTTAATACAACCCGGCTTCTTCTTCTGCTTTTTATCGCCCCAAAAAACCTTAGGTTTTTGGTCGGTCTCTACAACGAAAGGTGTTAATGCCTATAGACTCACAATCAATAATTATGAAACTATTAAACGGAAAATTAAAACAATCAAAATCAATGATTTTCATTTACTTATTGATTTTGGGGGAAAACGAAGAGGAGCAAACGTAGGTGGGGGCTGGCAGAGACTCGGGGAGGGGGGAAGCACTGAGACGAATATGATGGAATTCGGGATGCTTTTGTCATAAATTCCAGCCTTATTGTCTTCCCTATCCCCAATTGGACAGCCAGTTGCAACTCGAGTGCCTGCTTCTTCATCTAGAACATCACATCTCTAACACAATTCAGCTTCAGATTACTGTGTTTGCAATTTCTAGAACGCCTCCACAAAATCACACTTTCAGGTCCTGGGTGTATAAGAGTTTCAATATGGTAGGCTCGACCCGAATGACAACATGGTGGGTTGATAAGTCTGCAGGCACCGGCCTTTAGTAGAGAGCGGATTAGTTAGGTTGGTCACAGTCATGATCTCGCATTTGCATCCTTCATTATGTACTTAGGAATCTCTTGACCGGCTGTGCGCATAAATCATGTCTTAGCCCCTACTCGTGGTAAGAGTGTTTGTTCGATAGGATAAAGAATTCAACCTGAGCTTACTCTGACCGACTAAATAAAGTGCCACGCATTAATTTTCTCCTTTTCTTCCTACAACCCAAAGCAAAATTAAGCTTCTGAGTTGAGTTAATGAAAAAATATAAGGTTGCAATCGTCACTTGTTCAGTCAACATAGTCGGGTTGGGCAAATATCTTAGCTTTGAATATTGGTCGCTTCTTCAGTTGGAATAGTGTGGCGATTGTAAATGAAGACATTCTTTTGCGTACCTGATGTGGAGGAAACAGAAACCCAATTATACCCCAGAAGAAATACAAATATCCTAGCTTTTACCCATCAGATATTATGGACGCAAGTTGGAGACACGAGGCACAAGTCTTCAGCATAAAAATACATAGGAGTTAGCATTTTGTAAAGCTACCGGGGTATTCATGTTACGGAGATCCCTATGCTTGTACTTTATGTCTGCTCTCTTCGGGGAATAAACCGTCTTAAAATGGGTTAATTCATGCAGGGTTGACGAAACCTGGTCCCTCCGCACTAGGGATGGTGAAAATTGCGGCATATAGAAGAAAAAAGGGCAATTGTACAACGCTGTACACCGCGTTTCTCGTCGAGATTCCATGTTGAATGATCTGTCAATCATCGAGACACTTTTCCGGGTCTCGTTCACAACACCTCTCCAGATCGCTGCAAATGATGGTTGGTACAAGCTCTGGGCAATGGAATGCCCCCACAAGTGCGCTGAAACTATCCCCAGCTTGCCCCCCGGTCTGCCTCCCAGACACAGTATAGCTGTACATACATGCTCACGAGTATTAACAATATTTATGGCTTTTGCGTTGCGAACCCATCGGCTGAATTTTGCGTCAGATCCAATGCTCCCAACGGTGATTCTGAAGTGATATGATGTCTCACAGGTAATTGGGCCGATAACTACCCAGGCAATGGTGGCACGCAGGAGCCTTGCAGGAAGTAAAAGAAAGCCTGGGTTCAAAACATTAGTACTTCACGAAAGAATAGAGTGCCGAAAGAAATCAAAGCATAATATATCCATTATCCAACTACCTATCTTCAGGACGGAAACTAAGATTTAAAGTATTGTGGTCTTCAAAGGACCTTCCATCGCTTCCTCAACAAAGACAAAATGACAAATCACCTAGAACAAGGAGAAAAATGCATCTCAAATAAACACTGTTAGTGTTAACGGCAGAGAGATACACAAGAGGAACACCATCAACAAGCACGCCGAGTACATCCGCACATGCCGCCTCACCTCACACCCCCCATTAATCTGAACCGCTCCCCAACTCCTGTTCAACATCCAAGTCGTATAACACCCAGTTCTCGCTCTTGGATCTGACATATCGGCCCGTGAGCGTAGGCAGCTCAATCTGGCTTCGGGGACGAGGGCGATCGCATTGCTCAACTGGGCCCTCCTCAGTAACGGGTGCCAATGTAGGAGAATCAGGTCGACTAAGGTGTTCCTGCTCTGCATCAGGCCTCAGTAGAGTGCCTGAAAAACACAGCGGATAAGCATCCGGGATAGCATGTTCTGAACTTCTTGTAAGCACGAGTTGTAGAGACGCCTCAGTGGCGGTGCTGGGCCTGGGTGAAAACACGATCTTCTTGCGTGGGCTCCTTGGGTCATTGGCAGGATGCGGTGTGGAAGAACGAGCTTTCTTTGGAGGGCCGTGTGCTGGGGGCGCCTGTGGCTTCGCCTCCTCGATATTAGGAGGCTCACTGGGTTCGAGGTTGTTTCGGAGATATTCGGCAACAAGGCATGGAGTTTGTCCCCTGGTGGCCTCTGAAATCATCCTGTTACCCTCATTTGGGATTTGAACATATTTGGCCTTTGGCTTGTTGATGAGCTTGCACTTTACTTTGATAACCCTGAGAGCGAGAGTCAGTGAAGATCAATTGGGTCAGGAAGTGTCTTGTACGGCATACCATCCTTTGATTGTGTCGACGTAAGGTTTTTCGTTGTCCGTATGGGCGCTGGTGTCAGCCTTGGGAGTGCGTTTGAACCGGGTGATCCTGTGAGGGTTTGTTAGTTCACTCGATGCTGCCTACGACAGGAATGTAGTCTGGCGAGCACCACTCTACGAGAGGCGGTACCCGCCAGACTAACAGGAATTGTTTGTTAAGCTCACCAGTATCGGGAAGGCATGTCACAGCAGGGGCCAAGCCTTATATCGGTATGTCTTCGTGTTTATGAACAAGGTTAGATCAGCGAGGGGAGAACACGATGTAAAGGGTCTTACTGAGCACGAGAGGAGAGCGATACTTCAAAGTATGAAATTTGATTAGCCTCGATGAAATACTTGAGTGGTGGTTGAGGTATGAAACTGAAGCAGCTATTGTGAAACTGAAGCAGCTATTGTGAAACTGAGGGTTGGATGCTAGGTTGGATGGTGGTGAGGAGAAGGGGGACCAAGGACAATGAATACGAGGTTTTCTACTGGGCTGAGGCATATCCACTATGCAATGCCTTTGTTTGTTGTTACTGCATCGATAAGAAATAATAACAACTCCCATAGCAACCGAGACAAAAAGCTTAGTGGCAACTTACGGACACATTCTACGCGGTGTTTACACCATTCAACAAATAAATTCAAGCCGCTCCGCTTGTTGATCAACATCTCCTCTGTGTAGAGCGTAAAAAGTTGCTTATTTTTCGCCGATTCAACACTTCAGAACTCTCAACGAATCAGCTTTAGACGTATTTACATCAAACAGTCTACTTGCTGTCATCGTCTCTCAATAGGCTCTCTGATCAACTATCGTTTTCAGAACAATTACAGATCGTAAGTAAAAGGGCGTGGCATGCTCAGCACAAGCAAAACAGCTAACTGAATTGACAGTTCAGAACGTTACAATGTCAACGACTCCCCTTCGTCGCAGATTTTCCGGGATTCCTGTTCAAGCCTCGTCTGGCATTCCCACCCCCTCCGCCATTTTCACCATTCCCGAGACGCCCCTTAGGCAATTTAGAACAACTCGCCTTCCTGTGCCTGTGACTCCACAGGCGCAGGAACCAGAAGCTGCTTCGACTCCTAACGTGAAAGCTCCAGGGCCCTTTGGAGGGGGAAAGATCCCCCGGCGTGTGCAAAAATTTGGTGATATTCCTACGCATTTCACTGATACTGAGACTTCTACGACTTGTACCCCGGCGGCAACCACTGCCCAAAATGAGGATGTCAACCCTCCTTTGACCTTCAGCAAGCTGAAATCATTTAAGCCGATTCAACCTGCGGGTGTACTCCGCAACCCATTCACCCCAACTGCGGCTCACGAAACTTATACGGGTTCTGCCAAAACAACCCAACTCTTCGAGACTACCACGGTTCACCAGAAGTACGAGAGATTTGAGGAGTTTGTTGCTGTTCAGAAGAAGCACGAGCGTAGCGAGGAAATCGCTGATGGGATGGCAATTAATAATAAATATCGTTGCATGGAAGATTCGGGCAGTAACGGCTACAGAACGAGACTGCCAGTTCTAAGCAGTGCCCGTGCCAACCAGACTAGCAGTGCCCGCTGTTACACGATGCCTAAGACCCCAACGTCCACTGCTTGTGGCTATGACCTCCGCGATGCGTACATTGCTGATATGGGAAGGACACCAATCAATCGTTTTTCCACTTCGGACATGCAAGCAGCATACGATGCCAGCATCAAAGCCCCTATTGTTGGTGTATTCACTACCGGTACTAGCTACAAGGTTAATACGAGCCTGAAGTCACCAACCATCACCCGGGGGAAGCGTCTGCGTAACTCGGCAAAGTCATGCAAGGCAGGTAATCTTGCTATGCCAGCCTCCAGGACTAGTACAAGGGCCAATGCGGCTCCAGTAGCACCATTGATCACTCGTGGGAATAATGTCCCTACGCCAAGTAAGAAAACAATGACCTATCCGAACCCTTGTCCTGGGATCAGCTTGGAGCACTCTTATAGGTCTACCCCGCAGAGAAATAACGTAACGACGTCCGTTGATCGCTACATTGCCCCTGAACACCTTCTCGCACCAGCCACACCTGCTATTCAGCTTACTAGGACATCTAATGCGAGGGTGAACTTTACAGCACCTGTTCAAACAAAGCCGGTTATTTACGAAAAAATGCCGCAGAAGATTACAGTTATCAACGGTATTAAGAGATCAGTGGGGCACGATGAGAGGTTCCCCATCCTCAGGCGTGTTCGGAAAAATGAGTCCCTGGTTGAAGAGGGGACCCTAAGCACTGATACCACTGATGGGGCTCCTGTGGCTACTGACGGAACGGCTGCTAATATCAGCGAAGATGTGGGTATGTCTGATAATTGATTGCAGAGCAAGTGGGAAGTTGTTGCTTGCCAGGCTGTCGTTGCGCGTGGGATCAAGGTGGAAGAGGTCGGCAATAATAAGGGAGTGCTGTGCTCCCCTGCTTTCTTTATTAATTTCATAGGTAATTTTTTCTTGTCAACTTTTCATTACCACTATCTTGAAGAGGGGGATTTGGTAGGTTTTTACCTTAGGGATCTAATCTGTAACTTTGTTCTTGTGTTTGGGGTCTACTGTCCATGGTTCATTGGATGGGTTGGAGATTCCACTATAAGGGTTCATTTTGCTATTTTACTGGGTACCTGTAATTTTTTTCCATCCTCAACATTTGACAATCTTCAATCATATATCGGTAGCGCATACAATATACCTATCCTCGCTTTCAGTCCCTGAACGTTAGTTTGGTGACAAGGCATATCGGTATACCCGCAATAAAACAAGTCATTGAGGCTGCCTTTGAGGCAAGAGGCCAGTAGAGTCTCTACCAATACTTCAACCTCCAAGTATCCCACATCCCGTCCAACCGCTCTACTCCAGCGCCCGATCTCACCTACTTAGGCAGGTCCGCCGCGCTTCGCACATGCCTCCATAAATTGCTAAAAAAGCAATTACAACGCAAATAGCCTCTAGTCGCGACGCAGAGAGGTAGGAAAAATATAGAGTTACACTTACAAAACATAAGTTTTATCGGGTGATAGGAATGCAGCGTTGCTAGCATACCGTATTAATTCGCGAGTAAGAATGCTGTCTTACTAACAAACGGGCGGTCGGAGGGGCCTTAAATTTACTGTCTTATATACGATACTAGCTTAAACACGGGGTATTTTCTTATAAAAGAATTTCCCTTAAAAAAAAAAATTTCCGGAACAATACTGACAGTAGCATAATTGATATCTTTTCACATGATCTCCTCTCCAAGCGTAATTGTAGCATATTGCGTAGCCTCTTCTTCAGTAATGTAATCTCCATGCTCAATGTCACTTCCATCCGCTTCCTCCTCATCATCCACAATCTCAACGTCAGAACTTTCATCCTCCGTGTCTGTTAGCAGGTCGGGTTGGTCTTCAGATTCAGGAGGTAGTTGCCAATCAGGGAATGTATAGTTCGAGTTTCCTTCAATATGGATCTCCGAATCTGCTGTGCCATCGATTGGGACAGTAATCCCACATTTGCGAAATGAGCGAGTCTAAAGGGAATTGGCTAAGTATACATGCAGGAGGATTTATAAGGTTCAGCTTACAATCATATCACGGTTGGCAGATACTGACTTCCATGCTGTAGCTACCCATTTGGTCATAAGAATTCGCACTGGGTCCAGCACGCAGTGGAATTGACATTGTAACAAGTGATGGTGATAAGTGAAAGAAACTGGCAGTCAACATCGACATTATTTTACTACTGTCCTATAGGAAAAATTTGCTGACTAAAACACGATTCGGATATCTCGGCCAAAATTAGGCTGTTTTGCCCCTGTCTTATATACTAATTCTGTCCTGCCGAGTAGTACTTTCTTACTCGCGAATTAATACGGTAGTTAATACTGCTGCTATGAACATACGCTGTTTGTGTGGTTAGCTTACATGTGTAGATGGCTGTGCTCGGAATCGGACTAGGGTTTTTTTTTTTTTTTTTGGGGGTATGTAAATCAGTACTCGTATTGAAGCTCTCGCTTATGACGAGGCAGCGCATCCCCTCAGGGACTAGGGTTATGGAAAGGTAATATGAAATGTATGGAATGAGGTTAAAAAATGGCATGAGACTAGTTTAAAAAAAAGATATTAGCATAGGATTTCAAGGATTAGGTAAACTTACACAGTATAAGTTGCTTTACTTTGTGTTCTCGTAGTCTGGTTGGCACGTGTTCTCGTGCCCAGACCGATTTATACTTTGTATTTCTACATGATTTGTATGCCAACCAGACTAATGATTTGTGGATGCCTATCCGGGAGTGAGTCATACAGGCTGCGAAAGCTCAGTTAAATCACGTGCTATCCCGGTTGTTGATGTCAACAATACACCACCTGTCACCACCCCCAGACCTCTCCACTGTGGGTGAATCGCACACCTTCATAAAGCAGCACATCATATGTTGAAAACTTGGACGATTTATCTGAAGGTCAATCCCTGATGGTGATTTCAAGGCCCATTGGGGTTTGTTTATAACTTTCGCCGGGAGTTACACTGTAAGTACCTAGCATCTTTACCATTAACTTACTGCAAACACTGAGACTTGGTGTCAGATCTCCGTACTTGCTGATTCGTATGGGTAGAGAGTTCGTCCATGAGGGAAAAAACGGTATAGGACCTTTCCTGTGAAAATCAAACGAAACTTCCTCCGGTTGACGATGTGGCCAACTTCCTGAACAACTTGAGAAGAGTCAAGACAGAGTGAGACAAAATAGATTGTCAAGAGCAGAAAGGTGGATTAAATTAATGAGAACGTTCGACTATGAAGTACTGTAGGTATATTTGCAGATTGAGGTGAAAAAGAATGTGGGATCAGGAAATCGGTTCCAGGGATTGTGTACGCTGAACAGTAACGGTAAGGAGGTGATGGGCTCAATCGCGGGATGGACGTCAGGATCTCAAGGAGAAACCCGAGCGTCAACTTGGATGTGTCTGGGGACATGCATCAACAATTAGATGATGAATGTGTTTCATTGCCAGGATATGGAAATAAACCATTGTTTGGAGCCGAATTCAGCTCACAGGTTCAGCTCGGTTCGAGTAGCAGCTACCTAGAGGTCCTCAGCATTGCCCACTGCTGCCAAAAACGTCACTCGACACTACGGATTATTCTCATGCACCTACCAGGCAGGAGCATTGACGCTAGCGACGGCCTGAGATGCGACAAGCGCTATGTGACGGTGTGAGAACGCTAACATGGCAGGCAATGGAAGTAATTCTGGGAGAACGTTTTGGTGAGACACTGCTAGGAGGAGGAGCCCAGTTTGGACACAACTCGGACGCGAATGTAAGACATAAACTAGACACGGCAAGGAGGATTAAGAGGCGGTGCCTGTACCGCGTCAAGCCTGAGGGTGTCGGTATTGTGTGAAGCAGGATGGCACAATAAGAACAGGAAGAAGCGAGGTACAGCCCGTCCCAGACCACTGCTCACACCAAAGTAAGTACGGACAAGGCGATATCTATTCCCAACCACAATCCGCTTGGAGAAGTCTAGAAGACTAAGTATTGCTAGATTAATAAGTGCTCCCTGGGAAAATGGCAATGGACAAGATAGATACACCTGGGTCGGTGTGAAGGCGTTGCACAAGCGTAGCGCACGAGATGGTCTGGTTGCGCACACGGGGGTAGGCAATACCGTAATCGGGAGTACGGTTCGCGCACAGCCACCTTCCGTTATCGGCAATCCTTTGATCCAAGCTGTCGTGCCAGGTACCTCGCTCAACGTACCTCCAGTCGACCCCTCTTCAATCGACCCCGAGGCCTCCCCGAGTGTCTCTTCAACTTATTACACTTGCCATCCTGACACTCACCACCTTCCACTTCCCCTGCCCCTGTTCCGCTCCGCCGGTCCTGCACGCCAGCTGTTCTCAATAATATTTATCCCCAGTTGGAGATGTCTGGAGCTACAGGGAGAGCAGGCTCAGGTCAAGGTCCCTGGCATTGCAGGTATGAGTTCCTGCACCCCCCAATGAACCTCCGGGGTACTGATCATGGGGGCTCTAGAGCACCGAACCAGAAGAATATGGGAGGCGCGAAAGCCCCTCGTAAGTCTTTCCGAGGAGAAGTACACCACGGCCCAAAGGTTGAGCATGCAATCGTTACCGAGGCAAAGCCTGCTTCTCTTGGGACTATTGCTACCAACAATTCGCGCAAATCAAAGCACAGGGGAGCTAAGGGGGGCATGACCCATCCAAACCCACAACAACGCACCGCAAACCCATCACAAAGCTCGCAGCTCTCCCGATCTTCCCTTGGTACTCGAGTACAGCCCTCAGGGACACTGAGTGCTACCGTTCAGGAGAAGATTACTCCCACCTACCCCATCCTCCCCATAGGCGCGGGCAAGGTTTCTGCCTGTGACTCAGGTGTGAGCCAGAGTGGTACCCCCTCCACCTCAGAAGCGCCATATGCTCGTCCTAGACACTTACCTAGTTTCAATGCTGCTGAAACGAAGACAGACACCCCGCAGCTTACTACCGGCACCGGGGGAACACGTCACAAGGACATGAAGCATGCCAATCTCCGACTCAATCCCTCCTTACCCTCTACGACACGAAATATTTTATCTGTCCCTCTAGTAGAGCCAGTGAAGAGGGATATAGAAATAGACGCTGGGACATCTAGAACCCCAACTGCCACTATCTGGAAAGAACCGCTACTCCCATCGACCTACCCACGAGACAGTAAGCACAAGAAGGTATGAATATGGCTCGCCTGCCATTTGTACTTATACTAACGCTGTGCCAGGAAAAGACCCAGGTTAAGCTGACCCGACCTGAGCCCGCCACTACTAGTCCCTCCTTCGGTACTCTCCACAAGGAGTGTCCAAGTCCTCCAACGGGTCAGCCTCGTCGCAAGGCCATTCAAACTGCTTCTCGCTTTGCAATCACCCCCAAAACCCCGAAGCCGGAAACTAGCCCGAGTTTCAACAGCAGGCGGACGTTCCCTCCAATAGCGGTGCATGCTACTATAGCCTCGTGCAGCGAGAATGTCGCTGACGATGCGGAAGGATGGGAACTTACGATTGCATCCCAAATTCTCAACCATGGACCCAGGTGGGAGCAACGAGTGCAAGAATTACCTTACATTGAATCCCTTAGCGTCATCGTTACGGATTCCTCTACTCCCAAACCTACTAACGCTACAAAGGAGAATATTCCTTATTCGTTGTTGAACGATGACGAACTCATGCAACGCTGCTGGGACGAAAAGTGGACCTGGAGTCAATTCGAGGAGGCCATGGGCTTTCAGGGCTGGGAATACAAGCCAGTTTCGATGGATGGTCAAGACCAGCGACTCGTAGGCGGCCAGCCACAACAGGATCCTCATTCCAGCGAAGACAATGCCATTCATCCTCGAATGGAGGTAGGTCCTGATGAATGGCAGAAGTCTCGACTTTCGTGCGACTTTAGCGTGGCACAAGCTCTAGACGCTCCACCGACACCCCATCTAGCCACAACCCCTGAGAGGCCAGGAACCACGCAGGTAATATCACCCTCGGCTCCGGAAACATGTGGTCCTCTGAACTTGGAAGAAGTCACAAAGCTCCATTCACCTTACTTGCACAATGACAATGTGTATTGGATTGATGGCGTCACCTATGCCTACTTTCACCCCACACAAGCATCCAGGAAGCAACAAGTCACAATCAGTACCAGCAAAAGCCCAGAACATGATGTTGAAGGCTTGGATAGCTATGAACCAGCGGTGAGTCCTGGGGACCCAGCCGTGGTGCAAATCCCCCACTGGCAGACCAATGGAGATTCCCAACCAAATTCTCAGGTTCAGGTTATCAAGAATGCGAACCTGAAAACCAAGAAGGTCATCCTAAGGATTCGCCGTCCTGAACCACCCCTGACACCTCCTGCTCAGGCCGATGCCTCTGGCATCAACCAGCCCACCGATGTGCCGGAATGCAACCAAGAGAATGAAATCAAGGCTGAAAGAGTCCCTCTCGTCAGTCCGTGTTACACTGAGATGTTATATTCAGAGTCGATCCCTTCCATGGATTGGGTACTAGGGCACCCGCCATACAATAACTTCTTTCCTGTCATTGGATGTGAAGGCTATAGTGTCGCAGAAGCACAAATATATGATAATCGTTCCACATTTGCTGACGAGGACAACCCCGCATCAGACCTCGATACAGCTGCCGATCAAGCCTGGCGATTGTGGGTCAGTACCATTGGGGATGTGACATCCATTCGACGTACTATGAAGTATCCCGACTCTCTCATTCCCACAGAGCATGAGGAACAACACCACATGGCACCCCCTCCGGAGATCTCTGATATAGTGGAACAGGTATTCCAGCCCCAGATCGAATCGCCCTCAACTGACGATCTGGCTCAAGCGCAAGGACTCGAGCCCACCATCAATTTGCCTTCACTTGACGTCATGGTTCGGGAGATACTTCTGCTACCTGCAATAAGCGACGATTTCCTGGTTACAAGTTGCCATTTGGTTGCTGTAAAGGATCTCTCAGGTGATCCGCTTGTGCCACTTCCCCCTCTTGACCTTGAGGAAGGGGAAATCTCCACGCCCTTCGATCTTGAGGAGGGTGAGATCTTCGAAGCCCAACCTCCCAGACCTCCTTCCGATATTGATCGTGCATTCGATGATTTGTTTGCCACGCAGCTGAGCAATTATGCTACAAGTACGCGGAGGAGAGAGCGGAAGAGGCGCTGCATCAGGCCCGACGAGGCATTCGGGGAAAGGAATACCGGGAGGATTAAAAGTTCACAGGCTTTGGCGAGTTTGGCTGCGCAGTACGCGGATTCAGATGGAGAACAGCAGTTGAGGGTCACTTCCGGAGCCGCATTCCGTAGACAAGGTAAGATGAGCAGGGTATAGGCTTCTCCGTCAATCATGGCGTTCCGGTCCATGCACCCGGAAATAGTTCCCTTTTGTCACCTATCAGTTACCCCTACCACTATCAGCCGTTCAGCGAATAGAGAATCGTTGAGTGCTTTGTTTCGTTATATCACACTTTTCCCCATTTCACAATGCGCCGGGGGATATCCTAGCTTCAGCCACTCATATCTTGCGCGGTCTTCGTCATGACCTCTCAGTCTTGTGGATATTACCTATTGTATGTATAAGGCCAGATCTATACGCTTCTCTGAAAAGTTGCTTTTCTTTTGCTTTGCGCCGCATATTCGTGCTACGGAACGTAGTAAGCCTTTGAAGCATCTTCGTTAGAGCAAGCAAGGGCAAGAAAGAAGTAAGCATTTAAATAGAAGAAGATCAAGGCTCCGCTTGTGTTAGAGGGAACTGAGTTCGGGATAAATACAGAGGGCTCAATAAAACAGGGGAAAAATCCCGTATAGGGTGATAAATGGAGGTCTCTGGGGCCCTCAAGAAAAATAGTGCATTTTACTTTGCTTTTGCTTGCATAGAAGGGAAGGACGTATAGGTAGATGGTTGAAAGTGGCACATAATATAAGGAAATGCGTAAGGTTTAGCTGGCAGAGTTTTAGACAGAAAAAAATTACAGGGGATGAAGTAACTATAAATATAAGCATCGCACGGTAAACTGCAGCTACGAAACTTTTTAAGCAGATCGGGAACTACTAGCATCATATCGCACAAGCTTTCCGCCTGCCGGAATTACAATGTAACTACAATGGATGTTCTGACCCGTTCAGTAATCTGGTCGATTTGTCAATAGGCCTGCCCATTCGCCAATAGGGCTCTATTAACAGTTTTGCCGACCTGCCAATCAATTGCGCACCATTCACCAATCTGACGTGCAAACAGAACAATAAGTTCCTGAGTTGTGTGGATATGGGCGGATAACAAGGAAATAAAAATATATTCTCCCTGCCGTCCACAACCTTAGTGTCACGCTGGGGGAAGAAATTCCACAGCAACTGCTACCCAGCAGTAGTACTTTTCCCTACCGAATGCTCATCACTTAAGAAGATCCAGCTGAATCTGCTACCTGATGTGGTTCTAAGTGAGGTCGGCATTTATTTTTCAGGCCCTTGCTACGAAGAAATATTTTCAAAGTATTCAAACGAATACAATGACTACAACTGAACAAACCTGTATACAAATAGTGGTATGATATTATACAGTTCTTTCTGAAACCATTCATGGAGCCTTATTAATTGCCTTTGCTCCAAATACCAATTGAAACCGTTTTTTTTTGGGGGGGGGTAAATCAGTACTCATATTGAAGCTTCTCGCTTATGGCGAGGCAGCGCATCCCCCAGGATAAGCCTGGTGGGATTATCCAGCCACTGGGCCGCTTCCTGCCTCGTATCTACGTACATGACCAGATATCCCTATTGCGAGGTTATGTGGCAGCGTGAATCAAGTAGGTTCTGTTAAGAAGACCTCACAATGAACAAAAGGCGAGAGAGAGATATGAGTTCAATTGTATTGAATTGCTTCAGCCAGATTGCTTGCCGAGTGCAAGTCAAGGAGGGCAGATACAGCAGCTATATATATACATGAGCAGTGGATAGCAATATCAATGAACATGAGTATGTCACGTATGTGTCACCACCGTTAAGTGTGTCACGTACCACCGTTAGGTGTGGGCTGGTTTGAGGTATGTTTGCGTTCACACATGTTTAACAAACCCCTGGAAAAAAATTATCTTCGCGGCCAAAGAAAGAACAGAAAAGGAAATCATCTCCTCACTGCCTCCGCCACCTTCTCACACCACTCCGGGTCTCTCCACATCTGCTCCCAACTCCACCCCTCCCCATCCGCTACCCCTGGACAGCTTATCAGATGCGCTGCATTGTGCGCCACCCCCTCCTCACACAGCTCGCACCTTGGGTCGTCTGCACTGCCCACCTTGTGTAGCCACCACCGCTGCGGTCCACGATCCGTGACCATGTACCTCAAGCCCCGCAGCGCCTCCCGTTCCACTTCGCTGGCTTGGGGGGTCGTCCCATGGGAAAAGCCTGTCGGATGCCTGCCGGTGTAACGATGTCAGGTCGTAGCATCCCCCTGCCTACCCATGCCGTCTCCTTCGCCTTCCTGTCTGCCCTCTCGTTGCCTTCCATCCCGCTATGCCTCTTCACCCACATCACCGTTCTGCCACCTTTTGCCATCTCCGCTACCGCCTCCTCCTCAACCCACGAGCGCGGCTGCTCAAAGCGTAGGTTTCGTAGGCGGCCAATCGCCCCTTTGCTATCCAGTGCTACCACTGTTCGACCAGACTGCCATGCTCTTACCACCCCCAACATTTCCGCGTCCATTACCGTAGCCAGACTCCCGAGGTACTCTCCCACTTCCCAGTGTTCCGCCGCCTAATTGAAACGGGGTTTTGACTGTTTGCCAACGATATCTCACAACTCGCGCTTTCAGCAAGTGGCCTCTCCAAGGCAGGAAATACAATGACCACACCTTTTTCCATGTTTGTTATCTCTTGCCGATTAGATTTGCTAGCTGTAGTAAGCGATTGACCCGTTGGCGATTACCATGATTCTGCTGGATTTGAAATGCAAGCACGGCAGACATTGACTTGTTTCAAATGTTGACACTCTGATAGTTGTACAATTCAGTACCATCCATCACCGGGCTGCGGATCACCACAGGGATGTGGATCAGCATGGCGCTAACTACATTTCGGGCGAGATCGAGCTGTATGAGAGCCCAGAGGGGACGGAGTCGAATTAACACGAACCAAAAACCTCCGAGAACTCCCTGTGAGAGGTGAAGGGCGGGTGCGAGGGATTGTACCCCGCTGAAAGGGGGGTAATGTGTCTACCACACGGATAACAAACCAGGTGAAGTAGTAACTGATAAACTGCTCAGATATATATCCCATATCCCCAATCAATTATTAGATATCCCAACATGTATTTGAGATTAAATTGTAACCATTGAGGCCATAGTAGAGTGACTTAGCATTGCCTAAACCCCTCCTATTTAACATGCTTTTCCCTTGTAGCTAGAGACCACTTTATATCTGTTCTCTCTAGCTATAAATACAAGCTAGTCAATATCTTATCATCAGAAACTCCACTATTACCATTCTCAATTTTGCCTCTAATCTTATTAAGTAGCCAGGTTTACTATTTCCAATCATAAGTGGTAGCTTGCTAAGGCGCTAATACTGCCCCACAATAATTCTAAAGCGCTTTAAGCATTCAAAAGTTCTGCTTTACCTATAGGAGGGCTATTCCGTAGTATTACCTTGGCATATTAACTATCACAGAGGCAGGAGCAGTGGTTGATCAGTGTTACTATCATAGTATGTAGAGGAGGCGATGATAATTCTAAGACATATCCTATGCAGCATCTTGACAACTATATTTTTGACATTAAACCAGTACTATATGTTGCTCTATCATCTTATTATAGTCATATCCCTTCTTGAACTTTTCCAAATATTGGAAGGAAACTTCTCCTCTTTATTGCAGCTATAGAATAAGAGAATCCAGTTTCTATAAGTACCATCCATCACCGGGTAGTGCATCATCGCAGGGATGTGCATCAGCCCCCACGCGACCCCTGCCGGTCTATGCTTGGCGACGTTACGGACTGTAAAATGAACGGAACCATATCCAGCAAAATATATGTGCCTCGTAAAGATGTAGAGATTCATTGACATGTGTTGGGAGTGCGAAATAGGTGGGTTTGGATGGGTTAATAGATGGATTTTGGGGTGGCATCCAATATTAAGGAGCAAAATAGGGACAAGCAACTGACCCATAGTATTGATCAAGTCTTGGGAATATACATAAATTGAGGTTTGAATGGTATAATCTAGGGTCTATATATGCGGTTTAAGTTGCTTAAAAGTGATTAAGCTATTAGTATAATTCTGGAAGGTGAAGGAGAGTAGGTGCACTTTTCTAACATTTGTTTATATAGAAATAAGAATCAGTTTGGGCCAGTCTGAACTCCCCTGGCCTAATTCAGACTTACTTATATAAGGCCAAGTCCACCTCAGTCTGCTTGAGTTTTTCTGGCTCTACCTGAGTCTGCTCGAATAAATCTGAGGGTGTTTGAACTAGCCTATGTCAATTATATAGATGTTAGGTATTCTTGACCTTATCTGACCGATTGTAGGCTAGTCTAGATATATCTGAACTATAATAGGCTCCTATAGACTAATATATATTTACTTAAAGCTGCTTGAGATATTCCAAATCATGAAAAACCCTTACAAATCATTATTAGCTTACCTCAACTCAGTTGAGCTAAAATTTTCTAAGATATATCTAAACTACTCTAATCTCAGTAGTATTAATTTTGATAGACATCTACTAACTTAAGGTCGGCTTTAGTAGGTTCAATCTACCTCTATATACTTGAAAGGTAGTTACTCTAGAAGCAAGCTCAAACCTTAACTCAGATTTTAATCAATCAAGTTACCCAAGTTGGCTCAAGTTAGTGTAACCTATTATATACAACTATATATATATAAAAGTACTAAACATTATTTTCTATAATTATATATACAATTATAGATCTTTAAGTGAGTGGACTAAACTTAGGTAGATTCAGATAAGTCTAAGTTAGTCTATTAGTAACCAAATAAATATATGGAGAGCCATGCTAATAAAAAGAATTAAAGCAAAGATCCAGTGACTTTACATAGTTTAGTAGTAGTATCCATTAAAATATAAAAGTGCAAAATTATTATATTGTACCTTGACTAGCCTACAATTGGTCGGATAAGGTCAAGAATACCTAGTATCTATATAATTGATATAGACTAGTTCAGACACTCTCAGATTTATTCGAGCAGACTCAGGTAGAGCCAGAAAAACTCAAGCAGACTGAGGTGGACTTGGCCTTATATAAGTAAGTCTGAATTAGGCCAGGGGAGTTCAGACTGGCCCAAACTGATTCTTATTTCTATATAAACAAATGTTAGAAAAGCTTTCAGCGGGGTACAATCCCTTGCACCCGCCCTTCACCTCTCACAGGGAGCTCTCAGAGGTCTTTGGTTCGTGTTAATTCAATTCTGTCCACCCTTAGCTCTCATACAGCTCGATCTCGCCCGAAATGTAGTTAGCGCCATGCTGATCCACATCCCTGGGGTGATCTGCATCCCGGTGATGGATGGTACTAGCTATTTGTTAGATGAGCTCGATCTAGATTACATGAGCTTTAATATATAACAAACAGTTCAGTATCCAACTGTCGATTACAACACACTCTGAGATTCGCATATCTCAACGGCTTGTCATGGCGATGGGACAGTACGGGACTCAAACGAAATGTACCAGTGTAGAGAGTGATCTATGAAGTGCCTAATAGCCCTGGAAGGCGGGGTCAATTTGTTGAAACGCACAACAGGCACAACTCCAGTTACCCTGAACTCACGGCCTATCCAGTGTCAAGTCCTTATGTACAGCTATATTTGTTCTTTATTCTAGCCGCTTGGTTAACTACGTCCTTTTGTCATTTGTCTCTATTAGATTCCATCGAGGCGTTTCTTGATTCTCTCTTTTCTTGTCTCTGATTGGTGCTTCAGATAACTCCTGCTCGCTGTTACCCTGATATCTCCGTGTATTCCTTGATCTCCTGAGACATTCGCCATTCCTTTACAAAAGCCTAAGCGCTGTGTGAAATTAACATCAGAGGTAATTACAGAAGGTGTCCTGACAAAATGGTAGTGATAGAAACAGGAGTTCTGAAGGCATAGATACTACAAATCGTACAGGAGGTGGGTCTTAACAGGCTTGGGAGACCTCGGAAAGATATTGGAAGTACCGGCAGAGCAACAATACCTGAGTCTAGACATAGGTGTCTGCAAATGACAAAGACTGTATCATTTCCTATATAAAACACAAACCAAGTAGATCGACTGATGTTTTGGGAGGAAGTCTGGTCTCAACCTACCGCATGCGCATTTGGGTGTTTCGGAAGTTTGGTGTACAGGCTGGCACTTCAGGTAGCTTGAGTATTTTCTTTTTTTGGAGGCATTGGATGCAACGGCACGGGAACTGACGCGACATATTTGACTATGAACGTTGATTTCCACCGAATCCAAGGGGAGGCGACTCCGCTGCATGTCTCACGAGACCAAGAGAAATAGGCAGCTCACTACGGCTCCTCTGTGCTGTAATATATACTAGCAAGACTCCACTGGAATAGACCTTCCTACCATCGAACAACGCTCTTCCTCCACAAGCGTATCATGAGAGGCTATCTCTACCGTGCCTCATCAAAGCCTTAAACACTTTAATATAATGGGGGCGCCTGATATATAGTATCTCCTAATATATATGTATAGTTCTAAGATATAATCTTCGCTCTTTGTAGTTTTTACATCGACGTGCACTCTTCGGAGTGTAAATAATATATTCCCGGAGCTAACTAGCTAAAGAGCATGAAGATAATAATAAGAGAAAAGACGTAGGAAATCCCACTGCCTTAAATACCCCTTCCATCACCATCATCGATTTCTTCCCCCATCGATCGATTTCTTCCTTCCACATGTCAATACCAAACTCAGCTGAAAACAGCAGGCACTGCCCCAATGCGGTCATCCTGCAGACTACACTGCCTCGATGCAGTCATGCTAGAGTCGACCTATTATGGCACTTCAACATATAGATCAGGAAAAGCTACAAGTCAAGCTCGAAAAGATAGCTCTTGAACTCGTATTTCATCAGCTGGAAGCCCTAAAATGTTGGGAGGGGCGTAGATACATGGATTTTCCATACAAATTTGGATGGGAAAGATACTCTTCAAACTTCTGGAGTTTTCGCCGAAGGCAATTTCCATTTACAGTGCGTAAAAGAAGCATGATCTTTAGTTTTTAATAAAACTAAGTTTTAGAACTTAGAAACAACTTTTTTCACGGTATTGATAATTTTCAATATTTTCGCAAATTTGGCATGTTTTGGTGTAAAAACGACAAAGGGCGAAGATAATGGCACGGAACTATACATATCGCCTGACAAAAAAAAAGAAATAGAAAATCGACAAGGGTAAATCTCAGTCGGTTTTCTTCCTCCTTGACAAGTTGTTAATCCATGCTCTGAGGTCCATGGCTTAAGTCATGATGTAAATACAGGGCCATGCATGGGTAATTTGGTGGGAGTGCAGGTGATATATTATTGAGAATAAGTCTAATACCAAAGGTCAGGATGGAGCATTGAGTAGCTCAAAAGCGCCCCGATCGCAAGGGCATTAATCTAAGCTATTAGGCACTGGGGCTGCGCCTCTGCTGATATACAATTCCTACAAATACCACATGATCCAATAAGGCAGGTGAGGAATCTCTGGCCAGAGATCTATCAAAAATGGTGCGGATGGAAAGTTCAATAGCTAAAAGGATTCTTCATTACAAGGGCATAGCTATTGGGCGAAGAGGCCTCAACTAACATACGTTTCAGCAAAAATGGCTCACTCACAGGTTTTAAAATAACCTCCAGCAACTAGACTTGGCTGAGCTGTAGAGAGTTCTTTCCGGTATGTATTTTGTTTAGTTTCATTTTCTCGTTACTTTTAATTTTCCTTTTCTTTTTTTGTTTATGACTCAGTGGCCACCTAACCTAAGACTAGTCTCGGGCCCAGACTATGACCAGGGCCCAGACCGTATTGGCGTGGCGGCTCTCCCGGTCCCTTCCCTATCCGTCTGCGTGCAAAACTAGATAAAAGCAGAGTAACAAAAGAATACAATTCCATCACCCATCAACTACCGTTATGCACCAATAGGTCTTCAAATATCTCGTTCATCGTCCTCCCTTTTCGTCCCCTATCAGCTCACATTGGAGCAGATGCCGCATTTTGAATTGTGTCCAAATCACATTTTTTAGGACTGCTAAAATAACAGATGGAAAGCATGCCTCACGTCCTAGGCAATACTACTGCGGTCACACGGTCTACCACATGCAAGCAGTCAAAGTATAAGCAGCCAACTCCGCTGACACTCTCCTAAGGTGGACATTAAGTTCCTTTGGAACAAACTGAAAATATGTACCTAGGATTTGATTTCAGTTCTCTCCAATAATCCTCCTTCTGCATTCTGACTCATTTTGTGCTCGTTGAAGCAGTCGGCACTACTCAAGCATCTATTTTCACAGCTTCATAGTCACTCCCACCATGCAAATGTTGGAGGAAATGTAAGAATCCCAACCGAAACCCAGTCAGTATCAAAACACATCTACACCTCCCATCATGCGCTACAGAGCCTATCAGAACCCATCTCCGACTAGCATTATTTATTATCAAATGCTGCGTGACATCAAGGCCTGCCCCGGAAGCCACACTTAACGGGATCCCCTCACACCCCGCAATTCACTCATAGATCGTGTCAACACCCACCTCACAGTCAATTGGGTACGAAAAATAGTCTCCGACCCAGGTACCTTTCTAGGTGGATACCAAACTGATACAAAGTTACCCTGAATTCTCTAGTAAGTTGTCTATCTACTTTGCGAGGGTGAAATTTACATCCCCGCTCTCCTTGCCACACCAGCAGCCGCACCTCTGTTTTTTGTGCTATTAAGTTTGTCTGGTAGTACCTGTCTGGATATAATCCGGTCGCCGGAATGGGAGGTTATCGGACGGCATTTTCCTCGTATATGTGGGTTTAGCACATATTCGAAGGGGGGGAAATAGGAGAGGAGAGGTGACTGGTGCGGCAGCATATTGATCATGCTAAGGGAAATATGAATAAAGAGCAGTGGTGGTATCTATTGATTAATCAAAGTGAGCTAAAAATTCTCTAAAGGTTGGTTGGTACAAAGTACAAGTGGGTCAAACCAATAGGTTTAGAAAGTGAAGTTTTGGAGTCCTGGGATTTACTGTTGGGAGTGTTAACTATAATTGACAAACTTTATAGGAAGCAGTAGTTGACTGGTATGGAAGGTGAGCGACCTCTACTTCCCTGTCACCTCCAGCTTCACATTTGATGCTCGCAGCCCTTAGCCACCTAATGCTTTCTTGTACTAGTAGGGTAGACTCAAACACTCTCCCTTCAAGGCGGTGTAAGTCTAGAGGTAGGTCCATCAGATGACACCCTCGCTATGTATGCAGCAGCTTAAAATACCCAACTCACAAGTTAACCTCTTTCAAGCATCAAGAACTATGAGTTTGTATGGGTTGGCCCTGGAGCTCATGGAGAAATAGAAAATACTGAGTTAAAACTTAAAGATGTTGCAGCTCATAGCCTCAAAGGATACCCACGCATGGAGAAGCTGCGAAGTATTGAACCCTTGATTGAGACTGTATTTATAAAAAAGTACTTCTTATTCCCTCCACAATAAAACAATAAAGTAGCCTCATGGTCAACCTTGTATACGTAATTCTTCACAGGCTTGCACATACAACTATGTAGCTAGTAAATTCTCGTTGTAAGCGCATTGTCGGGGTGTACTTATAACGAATGTATTCCTATATTAACGGAGTGATGGCATGCAACAGAAACACTTTAAAATTCCACGCCCTCAGAAAACGCAAGCTATTCAGTGACGAGCCATTAATAGGGACTTGGCCAGCTGACATGACAAGGGTCCAGGACTTATCAATTAACCCAATGACAGAATAGGTTAAATGATATATCCTATGTTGCATCGAATCAAGAGCAATGGGTACGAGAACATGTCATTGGCATAGTTAGATGTTCGGGACATTATGTGCGAAAAAGCAAAATAGCCACTCTAAGAATAACTAGGCACCAGGAGGAAATTCGAAAATACAGATTTTCCGAGCCTTGTTGATTGTCAAATCCCCGATGGGTTTCAACAGCTCCTCATTTTAACTTCTACTTCCTTCATTCAGTATATTGAAGGCAGTACCCTGCCCATTAGAGAGTTCCAATGACGGAGGTCCTAACAGTGATCTTAAGTGCAATAGATGATGATTTGTATATCACAATGCTGTCTACTCTCGGGTTTCTAGGTTTATAAGCATATAACAAATGGACAACCTTTATTCCAGATGCTTTACTGAACACGTGAGTAAACTGAATACAGGTATCTGTTTTATAGAAGTTGGCAGGCCACACATCGCAAACCTTGAGCTGCAGAGGAGCTCTTGGTTGGCGCGGGAAGTTGAGTAGCCTCCTGTTTCTGCATGCATGCATGACTTCAACAGTGATGAGTGCTTAGCTTGACTTACCCAAAGCTGGTTACAAGAATTCCCAAGAAGTTCGAATTCTACTCGATGTTCTGGCGGACTTGCAGAGGATAAGCAAAGAGCTTATAGTAGTCTTGTGCGTTTTTTAGCCTCTTTACCCACGCAAGAGCTTAGTCAGAAAATCAATTACAGTATTCACCAGACACCACTATCCTGGACTCCCGAAACTACTTTAACCTCCGAATGATTGCGAAACTCCCTCCGAAATACAAATTAGATCACTGGAAGGAATATAAACCTAGTCTCGATATTTGCAATATTGTTCATTTTTGCATCTTTTCTTTGTGACTAATTTTTAGGTAATAATCAAATATTCTCAGAATCCCTCAACTCCTCTTTATTCCATAATAATCGTTTTTATAGAAATTCTTGTAGTTGGCAAAGCGATATTTTCCCCAAATTCTGTCTCCTGTATTATTTACATCCTAACTAGTTGCACTACGATGTAGGAATGATTCATAGTATGGGAACTCCCAATTTCTGGCAGAAATTGCAATTTTAAGTGATTATATAAATATTTGTACATGACTACGTGGCACTCCGAGTTGGGACTTTGTTATTGGAAAGCAGCACCGTGGTGGGAAATATGTGGTTGCAGGAAGGGGTATTATACAAAAAAAGTAAAAGAAGTTACAAGCTTGTAACCTTCTTTAGAGCTGGAAGTATATAAGTGTAGACTAGGTTTTGATTGGTCTGGTTGGCACAAGCCCCTCGCAAGGTTTTGATGTGGACTAGTATAAGCCAGACTACTTAGTTTGAGATATGTATAAAGCGTATAGGTCAAATCTAGCACTTATAGAAAGTACTGACCTGCTAAGACACGCTACTAAAATATATAGCTAAGGAAATATATTCAGCTAAGAAAAGTGCACCAATAGTATGCTTTAGTAACTTTTGTCAATTATGACCACAGGGCGGTTTGAACTGCTACTGTCGGGAAACTTTTGTCCTAGTACTTTAAGTATCTGGAAGCACAATGATCGCAAGGTGTAGAGTGCATATTTTCATGCAGATTATAAACCATAACTACCAGAGGTTCCATCAAAAATCGTCTCCTTGTCATCGCCAGCTTCTTGGGGAAACATCTGTGAACCGCAGGTTTCTTCATGATCAAAAGTAATTTTATCTATATGACTTTCGACCTCCTTAGCTTCTGCACCGCGCTTGCATGGAAATTCATCTATCGTAACTTTCTTCTTTGACTACCGTCCCTTGTCCTAAAAGGCGGATCTCGAT
Source organism: Tirmania nivea (assembly GCA_015179035.1). Taxonomy (NCBI): domain Eukaryota; kingdom Fungi; phylum Ascomycota; class Pezizomycetes; order Pezizales; family Pezizaceae; genus Tirmania; species Tirmania nivea. The sequence goes on along the minus strand of WHUY01000042.1, from coordinate 342,593 downwards.
TATATCTCCTTACGCGAGCGAGGATGTGTATCTAAATAGGGAAGCTCTATGCCATGAAGCTGTATTTCGAGCACACTTGTAAAATAACTACTTAAAAATAGCTGTGATGCAGGATATACATTCCTTCCTGCCACTTCCGTCTCTCCATTCCTTTTATTCTCAAAATAAGCTGCCATCTCCACACCCTTTAAGCTCTCCTGCTCGAGAACCCTGTCCATCGTCCGCTTGTCCCTCCTCCGGCCCTCGGGTATACCTGTCGTGGTTATCTTCTGGGTACACTCTAAATACTGTCTCCTTCTGCTTTATTTTGAACGCATCCGCAAATACGTCCTCCGCTATTCATTCTCCTCTTTGCCAAATCAAGGGATATGTTAGGGATAGCCTGCCTGTACAATTAATACGGTACTTCAAATTTGCTGCTAATCTACGGAATATTTCTTAGACAGAGCAACTCGAAACAATTGTGATCAAAATAAAGCTACTTCCTCATGTAGTTTGGAACACGCTAAAGAAACTCTCGCGCAAAAGAAGCCTCATCTTGATGTGAGATATTTATTGCCCTTGCGATCAACAAACCACTAGTCACAATACCAAAATTCGAAATAGCTCACTTTAGGCTTTGTTCCTTTCTTTTTTTAAACCCATTACCTGCATGCACGAGTTAACCCTATAGGGTTGCATGGGGAGAAATCCAGGCGACGCCGATACTATACTAACCAGCCCTCACAAGTAGTAACATCTTGAGATCACTAATATTAATCCAGGCTGGGAAATGATTTCACCAGAAAATAGAGTCAAACGCAGACTAGAGTCAAGAGGCAGCCAGACTATACTTGTACACCTTATAGTAGTTACAGGTCATCCGCATCCTCCACTACCAGATGTAAACCTGCACTGACTAAATAGTGCTAACACAGCAAAACCTCCCAAACCCTTGCTCCCCCTTGGGCTGATGATGACTGATTTCGATTTATTACGCTACCGGTACTATACATTTTTCAACCTTGTGGTAGCTATAGTCTGGTTGCCTAGTCTGTGGCGTACGCTACAGTAGTCTGTTCACACCAAATGATAGTCTCTCGTGACTATGTACTTATAGTCAACGTGCCAACCAGAATTGGGCTAGGTACTATAAGCACTTTCTATTAGGGTTAGGTTGCTTGGGGAACTGCATCGGTTGTCTCACTGCACTTGATGCTTGGGAGATCGTGCGAATCACTGAAAGTTGGATACCTAGTCAGTGCGCAAACCGACATGGATACCCCTTTTTTCGGGGACATTCCCCAGGGGCAATTCAGAGCCGCATGGCTGGGGTCACGCCCAGATATGTGGGGTCACTACCCACCGGTCTGCTGTTGAAAGCACACTATTTTGATTCTTCCGCAGGTACAAAATTTGCAGGGACGGGGGGGGTATGGGGCCCTTCAATGTTCTCGTTTCCAAAACGTCTAATATGTCAGTCAGAAATAGGACGAATCGGCCCGCTGCCAACCCGAAACTGCATGACAATGTAATTGTGAAATACTTCATTGGAACAGTAGATCTGCGTTGTCCAACGTATAGCTTGGGTTTGCAGCACGACGTCTACCAAAATGATTCGAACTTTCGTGTCCTTTGGACCAACCAGAATACCTGTAAACAATAGATTTATTGAGCACAATCGCACAACTATTTAGCATAGCACTCTTTACATAGGAAGCATCCGGCTTCAATCCAAACTCCGGCCCTCGGCGTCCAAATCGGAGGAGATCGCGAAGTTGCAGATCTTCATTATTATCCATCGGTGATTGGCATCCTCGAATTTTTTTTTTTTGAACTCAGTACTCGTATGCACAACCTTAAGGGTCGTATGACGAGCCACACCGGAAACCCGGGTGGACAGTCTAGTTAATCTGACGCCCTGCGCAAGCTACGTACAAAATCAAAACAACGCGAGCGAATAAAATAAAGCAACGCAGCAAATATCAAATATACGCTCTTCCCTATCGTCAAGCGAGGGGGCGGTAGAGGTAGGCGAAGTATGCCTCCATCGCATCCCACTCCTCCTCTCCCTCCTCTTTTCTCCATATTGGTGTGTCTAAATCCTCCCATGTCCTGGCGTCCCCGATAAGTTCCTGGCGCTGCTGGTGATGCTTGGGGCAGTCGAAGGTGATGTGGAAGCCATCTTCCGATGGGTGGTCGAAGTTGGGGCACGCCGGGGAGTCGACCTTCCGGACGACATAGAGCCAGTAATTAAATGGGCCCCGGTTGGTGCGAAGCCAGGTGTATGCGGACAGGGGGTGTCTGTGCATAGGCACCTGTTTGTTGCGAAACTCGGTTCCGATCTCTGGTCTTTCCTCCTGGCTTTCGCTGCTGCTCTGATGCCCGCCGCTGTGGCGACTTGCGTGCTCCCGGCGATGCGACCTAGAGCTGACTCGTAGGCTGCCCTCTTGTCTGCCTTCTCGTTGCCTGGGATACCTATGTGGCTGCGGACCCAGCCGATGGCTGTCTCTTGGTGCGCTCGCTTGTTTTGAGGAGAATGGCAAGCTTGCGATGAGCCTACTGTAAGAATACGAGGTTATGTGAGCGAGTAATGGTGGATGCGAGAGGAATGTATTTGGTAAGAGACTATGTATCGCTATAGGCTTGCTATGGTACTAGACTGCTCTGTCTCTCTCAATCGTACTATTTCCTTCTCTTTTATCCTTTTTCCTTTTCGCACGACTTTCCCCATTAGGATGTTCCCTGTATCTCCATTGTTTCCCCATCTTCGATAGCTTCGTTTCAGTACCCTGTATCCTGCAGGGTTGAGAGTATTCCGACACCCTCCCTTACTCGATACCCTCTGATACTTCCTCTGCTATCATCTCTAAGGTTCCATATCCAAAGGCTTCATCCATCGTTCCTTCCATGAGGTAATCATACTCATTGGCGAGAGTTTCGTCAAGATATCGGCCGGGTTGTCCTTCCCAGAGATCGTAGTTATCTTCAAATTCCCAGCTCGAGTTTGTTGTCGTAGATAGTGGTAGCGGTGTTCGATATGTCGGCTCCTCCGGGCGAACTTCGACGTCTTGCTGAGGTTGAATGCTCCCTCGCTGTCCGTATATAGTATGGGTATCGTTTTCATTCCAACCTCCGACAGAAATTGTTGTATCCACGCTGCATCCTTCGCCCCCTCGCAATCTGCGATATACTCCGCTTCCGTTATTGAGAGAGATACCACATCCTGTCTCCTGCTGTACCACCCTGCGAGCTGGTTCCCCAAGGTTACAATCACCCCAGTCTGCGATCTCGAGTTCTCCCCTCCGTATGACGCATCCGCATATATCCTTACATCCAGATCTGTTCCCTTCTTCAAGCACAGTCCCTCTCTTCTCGTCGAGTATAAATATCCTAATACCTTCTTGGCCGTCTCCCAGTTTCGAGGCCCATGATCCTTTGTCCTTCTTCCCAGAAGGTTCACGTGAATTGATATATCTGGTCTTGTCATTCGGCTTATCCATAGTAACCCTCCGAGTAGTGCTTGATATAATGGGTTTCCTGGTTCTTCTTCTTTCGCGTAGTGCTGCGGATCTAAGGGTAGAGATTGTCTTCCTCCATTCGTTCCACCCCCGAGGTATCTTTTGGCCATCGATTCTATGAGGAATATTTGAGTCAGTATTACTTCATTTTTTCCCCATGTAAGTTCCATTCCTAGCATTTTTGATGGCCGTCCTCTTTTGTCTAATTCAACCCTTTTTTCTACAGCTCGCTCCGCATTATCGAGGTGGGATTCGGTTGGCGCTATTCCTAGTAGGTCATCTACATGGGTTCCAACGATAACGGAATTCGCCTTGTTCGTATATGTTCCTTCATCTCCTATACATTGGTGCATTCCAAAACTAATCATAATGTCGCATAGTGTTTTGAACCATTCATGACCGGCTTGCTTTAACCCATAGAGTGCCTTATCGAGCTTCCAGTATTCAATTTCTCCTTCTTCATTGACGTCCGAAACGTATATATCGTGATGTAGTAATGCTTGTAGATATGCGGCTACTACATCCCATTGACGTATAGCCCATCCCCGGTGTAGAGCTATAGTGAGGAGTATCTTGAAGGTCTCCGGCCTCATCATTTGAGCATATGTCTCATCATAGTTGACTTTTTCCTCTTGTGTAAATCCTCTTCCTACTTTCCGTGCCTTGTATTTCTCAACGGTTCCATCACTCCTTCTTTTGATGACATAAACCCATTTTGTATCGACGATTTTTGTCCCTTCTGGAATATCCTTTTTGTCGATCTTAGTGAATACGTTGTAGCGGAGTAGTTGGTTGCGTTCTTTTATTCTTGCTTCCGCCCATTTTTCTGAGTCTTGTCCAGTTCTGGCTTGTTCTTCTGAGGGGTGATCTGGGTCAACTCCTACTGCAAAGAGTCTTTTTCTTGATGAGCTTCTTGTTCCCACTAATTCCTTCCATTCTTCGGGAGTTTTTCGTCCTTTTCTTTTCTTAACAGGAGCAGTATGGAATTCTTCTGGAGGTTCTGATATTTCGGGAGTGGACGGTCGTTCTGGAGGTTTGGTATTGGACGGTGTATTCTGTGTTTCGTTAAACTCTTCCTCTTCTGAACTTGATTCCTGGTCTTTTTCAGCGATGACTCGTAGGTTTTTTGCTAATTTGGTTATTCCGAGTCCCTCTCCTGTCTTTACCCAGTAAGTACCGTGTGTACCTGAATATCCCACTATTCTCCCTTCATAACTTCGTAGACTAAGTTTGTCCTTTACATCATAGTCATAACATAGTACTCGTTGTCCGAAGGGTCGTAGATTTTTCCTTTCCTCTATAGGATTTTTGTCGAGGAAAATCTTAATTGGTACATTGTTCTTTAGTGGGAGGGATTTATGTGGGATTCGATTTTTAGTGTAGGCAGCCCATTCGCAGGCCTTATCCCATAACCCTTTTGGCAAGTCTGCACTTATTAGTGCAGTTCTGTACATAGTAAGGATTGTTCTGTTGGCTCGTTCAATAATGGCATTGGTTTCGCTGTGGTGGGGTATAGTTTCTTTTAGATCGATACTTCTTTGGCTGAGTTCTTGTTGTAGGTCATCGTTATGGAATTCTCCTCCCCAGTCTACCTGTACCTGGCTTAATCGGAGGTTTGTTGCTGCTTCTATTTTATTAATGATCTCTATGAGTGCTTTTCCTATCTCATTTTTCTTTCGTAGTGCCTTCGTAGCAATATACCTACTGTGGGATTCTACCACTATGAGTAGGTATTTATATTGCTTACCAGGTGTTACCGGGTTTATTGGTCCAACGAGGTCTGCATGTATTCTCTCTAGTATTCTATTTGTACGTATTTGTAATGAATGATACTAGACAGTAGTCATTCGGTACCGTTTATACAATCTATATCCGCTAGAACGGATGTATGTGTATACCGGTTCTTCTAAGGGATTGCCTCAGAAGGGTAGTGGTTGTCAAGTGGGGAGTTCCGTTAGGAACGTTAATTAACAGGTGTAATCTCCGCTTAGATTGTTTGCTAACTAACTGATCTGTAGTCGGTTGTTGTCTATCTGAGTAGTCTGAGGAGGAGATTCCAGAGGGGAATTCATGCTCCTTTTATACTTGTTCAACAACGCATCTGACAGTTCAGAATACATAGAATACGGCACTTCCCGTGGGACAGTGCTACATGAGTCATAGGAAATATGAGTCATAGAAAATACATGAGTCATAGGAAATACATGAGTTATAGGAAATATATGAGTCATAGGAATAGGGCTATACCAAGGCTGTGCTACATCCTTGAGGGTGTATATGAGATGGCAATTTCTACTGAATAACTAACTACCAGATTCGGCAGTTATGAAATAATAATAGATATAGAAAATACAAGATAAATAAAATAATAAGAAATAATATCTCTTATTATACTTCCCCACTTTGAATAGATTTTACTATATTAGTAATTCTATTCTGCAATCCTTGCTTCTATGTGTCCTATCTTAAGGGATAGTTGAAGTATGTTAGTGTTAATATATTTGTCGTTGGAGGATTCGTTCATAACATGATCTCGTTCTTATTGAATAAGAGCTCAAGTTTCATCTCTTATCCGAGGTCCTTATTTTCCTCTTTTGGTACATCATCTCTTGAAGGTATCTTCTAGACTTCCTCTGACCTAGAAATCCTGAAGGATTTCAGTAGTAATATCTTTGGCATTTACCCAGAAATCATATTCTAGAGTATATCCTAACCATCTAACCTTGTATTGACGTTCACTAGATCGTAGTGCTATTCTGAATTCTAATACCTTTTCAACTTCATATTGATCATCTTTAATTAGTTTCAGTTCCAAAGATCGTCTGTTAGGGAACTGAATATGATTATTTTGATAATATAGTTTGAGTTTTGAAATATGAAAGGTATTATATATAAGATTGAGGTCAGGTTGAGGGGATAAGTCTAGACTATAATAATTTCGAGCATAATTAGTAGATATAATCGAGAAAGGGCCTAGCCATCGAGGTTTTAACTTAGGTAAAACATTTGGTACATTTATATTTTCCGAGGATAACATGACCTATTATCCAACTGAGAACTTAACTGTTTTATAACATTTGTTCACCTGTATCGCTTATATCTTCTTAGTATTATAAAGTGCTTGTAAAGTATTATTATGATGTTCATTTGCCGGTACAAATGCGTTGATAGGATAAGGTAGTAGGGAGGCTCCTTGATATGCGCTAATTCCTAGTAAAGTTATAAAAGGACTACTTTTTCTGGTACTATTAAATCTAGAGTTTAGCTTCAACTGAATCTCAGGTAATTTTTATAGCCAGTCAAATCCTTTGACTTTATATGCTCTTATTACTTGCAAGATTTCCTTATTTACAATCTTAGATTATCCGTTTGTATGAGAGTGATATGCAGTAGACAGTTCCAATTTGATTCCATTCTTCCTAGCCCAGTCCTAGAAGTATAATGATATAAAAAAAGTATCATGATTAAAAACAATACATAAAGGATATCTCATAATTAGGACTATATGAATATCAAAAGAAGTGGTATATTGTTCCACTGTGAAATTGTCAGGAATAGGAATAAGAAACTTAAATCCTAATTGTCTATCGACAATCGTCTAAAGATGTAAAATACAGATAATATATTCTTCATCAGCAAGAATGTTTGGATATAAAAGAGAACATTTGATAAAGATAGGAACTAACTTAAGGAAATCCATCGAAATATCTGACTATAGTTTTTCTAGTATATGTAAAGGAGTAACAATTCCGAGAGGTAGTTTATTGGAATACTTTGTCCATTGATAAGTATTATAACTTCTGATATACTCCTTGACCGACTCAAAGAAGGACTGGTATTGGTATCGGTCAGTAAGATATTTTATGGTTTTCTTAATTTCACTATGAGCTGTTGCTTCATATACTTCATTAATTATTAGCTCGAGATAGTTCTTACCTTTAACATTGAATGTGCTGGGTAAGGCCAATCTCCATTATCCGTGTATGTTCCTTACATACAAGAATCCATCTTTGATCCTATAATCCTTACACTATTTGGAGGCATCATAATAATCCTTCTAGATGGGGCATACCTTTATACATGCCTAGTATACTGCTTTTATTCTATCTCCAAGATCCAACTATTATATGATAAAGAAGTCCTTGTTGTCTTCTTAGCTGTCGGTAATATACTTATTATTGATAAGTCTGTTGAGAGTTGGTTCGATTTATTAGTTAAAATCAATAACCGTAGGTTTCTTCTTTTCATAGGTAGTAGCATTATGTCTTAGTTGCTTGCAAAAATCACAATGGTATCTAGAAGATCAGGATAATTCTGCTGGAATGATGGTAGGAGTTTCGTCGACTACTACTCGTTTCTAGGAACAAGTAATAACTGCTATAGTTTAGAAGACATTATCATTATTGCTTCCAAAGGGGATTGGTACAGAATTCTATAGTTGTTGAGATGCGATTGGTGCGTTTCAGCAGATTTCTCTCATATAGTTACTGAGTGCTTTTTTATAAGAGTTGGTGGGAGGAGGAGTAGAAACAGATTTGGCTATTTCCTTGTAAGAATCTTGGACTGCATTAAAGTTGTCTAAACGGTTCTTAAGGAATTCCTTCTCTTTCTAAAGAACTGAATCTGTGAGGGTACAGTTAAGGCTACCATATCCCAGGATATTGCAGATGGTACAGATCTCAATTGCAAATATGCGATTGCATATTATATGAGAGCTGCCATATATAGGACAATAGAAATTTTGGTATGCAGACCAATGTATACACTTATGTTGCTGGTAGTTGGCATGGATGAGGGTAATATTGATGGGAGTTGGTATTAATGGAGGAGTCAAGAGCTCCTTTTCTTCGTCCTTAGTTACTTTTTGTGGAACGGGTTCTACCTTGGGTACTTCAGTATTGTTGGGTTGGTACCTATTGAATAGTTCGGTGTTAATAGAGGTAAGAGATTCTTCATTAGAGGCATCTGACTTATAGCTAAGTACTTCGTATTCATAGTTATCTTCTGCTTCTTCTTTATAATAGGGGCAAAAAACGTAGTGTTCGAGCTCTATAGCTCATTCATTATACTTGTTATAGTTGCAATTGACGTACTGGAAGTTGATGGCTCCATAAGAAACCATTTTTGATGAAGAGGCTTATGAGTATGAAGAGGAGATTAAAGTATTGGTATAGAGATGAGAAGGATGGTTGATGCTGGTAGGAATATAATCATCCTCAGTAGTGGGAACGTCGGGATATTTATGCTTTCTTAATAAAGAATCTACTATAAAGTTCTCCTTTCCTGCTGTATGGTGAATTTCACAATCAAATTCCATAAAGACTTCCTACTATCGCCTAAGTTTCTGCTTACAGGCTTCTGAGTGTGAAAGGTAACCAATGGTTTGTGATCTATAAGGATAGTAAACTTGTGACCTCTAAGTTGTGCTTCAAAAAATTTTAATAAGTCAATGATTGCCAATGATTCCTTTTGGAAGGTTGGATAATTTAATTGAGCTGAATTAAATTTTCTAGAGTGGAAGCACGATAGTCTAATATGAGTAAGGGAGCCTTGACCAATCCAAGATCTTAGATCTATATCACTAGTATCACAAATTAAATATTTGGGTTCGGTAGATGCATTATTCCAGGGTTTTAAAATATGAGGAGAATTCACGAGTTCTTTTAGTTTTTTAAACACTGCATTATACATGTCTATCTATTCTCATTTCTTAGTCTCTTCTTGTAATTCCGATAGTGTGCTTGCATAAGATACTAAGCCAGGAATAAAACGACTAAGATAATTAACGATTCTAAGAAAGCCTTAAAGGTCTTTTTTCCTCTTAGGAGTAGGAAATATTAATATTGTTGTTCTCTTTACAGGATCAACGTATAGTCCATCTGAAGCTAAAACATAATCTAAGATTTCTAGTCTGTCTGTAAAGAATTAACATTTACTTATTTTTAGAAAATTTGCTACTACTAGTTTAATTAATTTATTGATATCAAGTAGTAGTATGTGGTCTGGTTCCACTATAAGATTACAGTCTCGATAGTCATTAATGAATCTGGTTTCTTCCGATTTGTCTCTTTTAGGGATTGTGAATATAGTGACTGCATTGATATCATTTTCTGCTTGGTAGATCTGTCCTGTCTTCTCGTCTCCAGTAATTCTATCATAGATTTGTTGTCTGAATCGGTGGCCTACTAGTCTCTATCATAGTATCCATGTTACTCTGAGTTTTGGTTTGATATGGTAGTTGACTTTTCTGAGAGGTGGTAAGTCCTATGGAATTTCTTTTGGAAATAATTTGGGAAATTCTGTTATTAAATTAAATTGCTTTTGTATAGATGAGACTGCAGTTATAATATCTGCTTCTATGTTGGCATCTTCTACTTCGCTAATGGTGTCCCAACTATCTAGTTCACTATAGTTTGTAACTATCTCATAAGTTACTTCTAAGTAGGTAGTTCTAATTCTATTTTCAGTAGTTCTAGAACCTTTCCATGTTTTCAAGGGAAAACGAGTAATATTTTCAGGCTGGATAGTAACTGGTTCCTGACCTGCAGGGATTATGGCACGAACCTTGGTAAGTGCAGGTTCCCCGAGAATCATATCCCAGTTATTGAGGTGTGTTACATAGAAGGTACGTTCTTCTACATATCCTATCCAATCTAATTTGATTGTACACGTCTTATCAATTGTTGCCTTTGATCCTTTCACAGCTGTACTTAAAGATATTTTCTCAATACTCTTCGTCGGTATTTCGTACAAGTGTACAAATGCAGAATTGATCAAATCTCCTCCTTTGGTTTGGAGATCTATCAATGCCAGAGCTGGTCGGTCGTTCGCTCTAACATAAACTTTATTGTAGTCAATTGGTTGTGTTGACAGGGGTCGTTCCTTGATTTTATCCTTGTTGACTTTCGATGCAGCGGTTGTGGCGAGGTCTTGTGCTGCAGTTCGCAGGGGTACCTTATTCTGTCGCTTCCTACAATCCTTGTAAGAATGTCCGGGGTTCCAACACCATAGACATTTCTTATCTCTTATCAGTTGCATCCTTGTCTTATTGTCCAATTTTTTGTGATGGTATCCCAATCAGATTCCTTTTGTTTGTCGTGATTGGGTTTGAAGGAGGGTTTATTGCCATTGCCGTGGTTGGATCCATGTCGGTTATGGTCTCTTCGTTGATTTCGGTCTTGATTATTTGATTTTTGATTTTGTCGGCGGGGTCCAGTTGGTGTGTGTGGTGGGGCAATTTCTTTCTTTGACGCTTCATATGACTCTGCTTGATGCACGAGTTGGTCATATGTCCATTCGTCTTTGATTAATGGAATTAATGTTGCAGACATGTATGCCGGTAGGTGATTGAGAAACTTTCTTCTCTTGACTTCTTCTGATATTGATTGTTTACCTTTAGTATCAATCAATTTAATCTGCATTTCGGTGAGCCAGTTGGCGAATTGTTTGATGCCCATATGTCGTCCATCCTTGTAGGGTGTGGCCGTTTCCCATTGCTTCCATAAAATGTCTTTGCTGGTGGACGGTATCAAAAAATCTCTGAGTACTATTATAAAGCCAAAGAATTTCGCCTTCTTCCCTTTATCTCTCAGATATTGATTATAGGTCGTGAGCGCGCTTCCTTGAAGTAAAAATCCTAGGATTTCTAACGCCTCGGTCTTCTCTAAATCAATTCCTTTTATCTTCAACCAGCGTTGGACTGCCATAGCCCAAGAGTCAAAATATTGTGAGTCTCGCCATTTTTTGTCAGTACCGTTGAGTTTTTCTGGTGAATCAATTTTGATTCCTTTTATCTTCTTGGATGAAGTGAGGTTGTTTGCCAAAATCATTCCAGTGGTAGATTCCCATTGTTGATGTTCTACCGATTTTTCTCGTTGAGTCCTTTTGGGTTTGGGTATACTAGCTACTGATGAGATACTATCATCTGAATCAGAGCTATCGCTTGGATCATTATCGTCTGGTCCGCCTTGTGCTCCAAATTGTTGTTGTTGCCCGGTATTTTCATTTCCTCTACTGTTGCTATTATTATCTTTATCTTCTTCATTGTCGTCTAGCTCCTGTGTTTCGTCTAGAGGAGATGGAGGAGATTTGGAGCTTCTTGCTTCTTGTGCTAATGCAGTATTCTTTTGAGTAGACTCTTTACCTTTGTCTTTATCCTTTGTTAGAGTTCAAGCAAAAGTTTCAGGTAATCTTGAGATTGGCTTAAACCAATCTTTTGCTGAAGTGGGAATTTTTTGCAGGTGAGTACCACTTAGTATAAAGGCTATTAATTTATCCCAATTTTCTATAAGCCAATGCTTCTATTTCAAAAGTCCTACCATTAGTTTTCTTAGTTCCTCTTTAAGAAATGCTCCTAATTCCAAATCCTTTTCTCTAAATGGATATGATGTTTGCCATAGATAGTGTCTTACTGCTACTTCTATTAAGAGTCCAATATCCGCAAGATGATATTCCTGTGTTACTCTAAGGATTTGTACATATTTTAAGATTTCATATATATGAGATATATGTTCATCAAAAAATGGTTTTGTTGCAAAGGGAAGAACCATTTCAAATGAAACTTCATAGTCTGATGGATATTTAGACATGTGTTTCAGAGTTATTTTTTCCTTATAACTTGGCTCTATTACTTCTTCCGTTGCAGGATTAATGACTCTAGTCTTTTTGGGAGTGCGATTAACTAATTCTTGAATTTCTTCAGGTAGCATAGTCACACGTCTTGACCTCTTAGTCCGTTTTCCAGCTGCAGATGCCATTCTGTCTGATGCTGACTCTTGTTTTAGGTTCGCTTCGATGTCGATTATCGCTCCGCAACCTATTGGGTTCGATCGACAGATTCGATCTTCAAGTTACTTTTCCGCTTTAGCGCCTTATTGTTCTGGCGGTGTTGTTGAAGAAGATTTGTTGGATATCCGCTCGACTGAGGATAATGTTGGCTCGGTTGATGGTGATGATGGTACGGCGGCTTGGCAAAGTCCGAATACGTTTTACGGACCTGATTCGTCTCCTACTTCTCAGTCATCCAGCAAGAGTGTTTCTTTTTCTAATTATAATGTTGAAGTAGATGTTGAGGGTGTTGAGACTTTCATTGAGATGTTGTCTGGTATGGAGGAGGTAGTTCGTAAGCCGTGGGATGAAGATCATTTCCTTGTTACGCTGATTATTCCTGAGACCTATGGTGCTGGTTTTTCGTTTATGTACTATGTTTTTTGTTTCCAGTATAGTATTTTGGATTGCCAGGAGTGCAAGTTTCTTTATCGAGGGTATTAGGAAAAGTATCAGGAATGGAGATAGGATACTTTTATGTGGGGAACTACTGCCCATTAGAGCTCTGCTTAGCTTGCTTCTAAGTCTTGTGGGTATACTGCAGTTGAAAGTCTAATATCTCATTAGTTGTTGCTAGCTAAATTTATGATGTCGTTATTGTATTCGAGATGCGTTACACTAAAAAGTATAGAAGAATATCGCCAAGGTTGATTAGGCCTTGAGATGAGGTAAGAGGTAGTAGAGATTAACTTTTGATATTAAAAAAAATGTAATGAATGATACTAGACAGTAGTCATTCGGTACCATTTATACAATCTATATCCGCTAGAACGGATGTATGTGTATATCGGTTCTTCTGAGGAATTGCCTCAGAAGGGTAGTGGTTGTCAAGTGGGGAGTTCCGTTAGGAACGTTAATTAACAGGTGTAATTTCCGCTTAGATTGTTTGCTAACTAACTGATCTGTAGTCAGTTGTTGTCTGTCTGAGTAGTCTGAGGAGGAGATTCCAGAGGGGAATTCGTGCTCCTTTTATACTTGTTCAACAACGTATCTGACAGTTCAGAATATATAGAATATGGCACTTCCCGTGGGACAGTGCTACATGAGTCATAGGAAATATGAGTCATAGGAAATATATGAGTCATAGGAAATACATGAGTCATAGGAAATACATGAGTCATAGGAACGGGGCTATGCCGAGGCTGTGCTATATCCTCGAGGGTATACACGAGACGGCAATTTCCACTGAATAACTAACTACCAGATTTGGCAGTTATGGAATAATAACAGATATAGAAAATACGAGATAAATAAAATAATAAGAAATAACATGTTTTATTACAGTATTGGAGTGGCGTTCTTATATGATGAGGGTTTGGTTGCTTTCCCTTTCTCACAAGCTTCACATCGGATCTTCTCTTTCTGGCCTTTTGGAAATTCTGGAAGAGTTCGTAGGGTATCAAAGGAAATATGTCCATACCTTTCATATAGTTCTCTGGCAGATATCTTGTTGATGTTAACTTGGTCTTGTGGTTTGATCCATAAACCCGTTCCATCTCTTTCCATGATGTAGAGACTTTTTCTTCCTACTTTTAACTCTACTCGTGTTCTGTTTCCTTTCATTGAGAATGATTCTGGTATTCTTAGCCCGCTAATGATATTGCTGAAGGATGGGTCATAGAGACATTGTTCGTGTCGGATTGTTTGGTTGTTATGTTTAAATACGAGCGTACTTATACACGTACATATAGATTTGGTTCCATCGTACCCTTCTACTTCTATATTTAATCCTATCTGAATATCAGCCAACCGATGGTATTCATTTGTCGTGTGGTGTGTTGCCGCCGTATCATATTCATAGTGTCCCTTCCTTGTCTCCCTTGTCTTCCCAATCTTGATGGCTTTTATTGTTACCCCTTCTGTATCGGATTCCTTATCAGAGTTGTCTCCCTTGACTTTGTTCACCTTCTTTTTCTCTCTTTTCTTTGTAAAGCATTCGGACTCGGTATGATTTAATCCCTTCCATCCTTTAGCAATACAGTAATCACAGCGCTTCCCATTGTCCCTTTTTGCTTCTGTCTTTAATACTGTCGGATTTTCTTTTGTCCCTTCCTCTTGGAGTCCCTTGAGTTTTCTCCCTTTTTGTCTTCCTGGGACATATAGTTGGAGTTGTCTGACAATATCACTATACGAGTATGAGCTGTTTGTTCGTAGGTTTTCAACTAATGTGTTGTAGAACGAGGGCATTGTCATTAGTAGAAATTCTGATTTTGCATCGTCATCTTCCGAAATCTCTTTCAGAGCCTTCCTGAAATTCTTCTTTGTGAATTCTCCAGTAGATAACGTTGCCTTCATGAATTCCCACTTCTTCTCGTATTCTTCGATGTGCTCTTCGATAGTGTGTGCTCTGTCATCATATCCTAACTTGACAATGCTTGCTAGTAATACCCCCAAGTCTGTGACTGTCTTTCCCTCGTAGTGTGCCTTGAGATTTTTGTATGCCTGGTTCGCGTCTTTGGTAATTCCTATTTTCGAGAGTGCTCCTGGCTCGCAATTCTTTCGCATTGTGAGCACTGCAAAATAATTGGCCTTTTTCCATTCTTGTTCTGTGGCCGTTGTTGTTGCTGGAGCTTTACCAGTGGTGCTAGATGATGGTTCGGAAGAGGCTGCTGTAGGTGGGCTAGTGGTGCATTCACCTATAACGATATCCCATATTGTGTGCGTTCCGATATCGTACATTGTCAACGCCATTTCTACTGAGCTTATCCATTCGGCATAGTTGTGTTGTCCTGCAAGTTTCGGTTCTATCTTTGGGATCGATCTTGCTGACTCTTTAGACATTTTTGGGGTTGTCGGTCGTGACAAGTCTGGTGGTGGGGGGTTTCGGTGATGAGTGAATTGTATTCTGGTTACTGGACTGGGTGTTCGTGTTCAGTGTGTACCTGACTCTTCTTCGAGAAGCTGTCTTGATGCTGGACTTGGGCTTCTCGGGAATTCTCCTGGTCCAGGTATTCCTTCGCTACTCATTTACTACTTCGGTGCTCTCCGGATTTTCCTCTGCAGCTTTGTTTTGCACTAGGTATTATTGGGCTGTGCCTCAAATGTCTCAACCTTTGTGCGTACGCAGTGCTTCAGTGGAGCTCCGGGCTCATAACCTGTAAGAATACGAGGTTATGTGAGCGAGTAATGGTGGATGCGAGAGGAATGTATTTGGTAAGAGACTATGTATCGCTATAGGCTTGCTATGGTACTAGACTGCTCTGTCTCTCTCAATCGTACTATTTCCTTCTCTTTTATCCTTTTTCCTTTTCGCACGACTTTCCCCATTAGGATGTTCCCTGTATCTCCATTGTTTCCCCATCTTCGATAGCTTCGTTTCAGTACCCTGTATCCTGCAGGGTTGAGAGTATTCCGACACCTACTAATGGCCAAACACATATAAAAAGACACTACTTACAATCCTGTGTGAACGCTAGGCACCAAAATTATAACGATTACATGGACTTACGCTTTACCGGAGTAAACATACAGCCCAATCCTATATGTCAATCACATTTGCCAACAATCCCCGGACTGATGCTCACATTGGGCTAAGTTAACGAACACATAGTCCAACTAGCTCATGCTATAGAGACACTGGCGACGGGCGCCATTATAGTTTTAAGCTCCAACAAGTTTAGCATATTTATTACAACGAAAACACTGGAGCGACATCTCACTATGGTACACGCATTATATGAGAGTGAGGAACATAGGTCGACTGCATGTATAGTTCCGTGCCATAAATTAAATTCGCTCGAAGTTGTAAAATAATTAGTTTCAATCAAGAACTTAAAGATTATGCACCTTAAACGCACTGTAAATAGAAATGCCCTCGGTGAAGGATCCAGAAGTTTGAAGAATGGTTTCAAAGTACCTTTCCAATACCAATTTGTATGGCAACGCCATGTATCTATACCGCTTCCTGTTTATTAGAGCCTAATACCAGGTCAAGAGTTATCTTTTCTAGCTTGAAATGTAGCCTTCATAAACTATACCTATTTACCGGATATCAGCAGAATTTATGGCGTTGCTGATTTTGATACTCCACCGAAAAGTGGCACTTTTGGTGTAAAACGACGAAAGGCGAAGACTAATGTCCTAGAACTATACATGGGTGATGATCTTTGAGTGTATCAGTATGTGGGCGGATGGATGAGATCTCATATCCGCAGGCTATTAATTGAGTAGAGAGTTGAGTTATTGCTCGCCATACGACCCTGAAGGTTGTGCACACGAGTACTGAGTTAAAAAAAAAAAAGAGGTGAGTTATTGCATACTCGACAAAACATTCTCAGACTGCAGTCGGCCTTCTCCGGATCAGGGTGACTTACTTGCTAAGTGCGGTGAATTACTTAGTGGGCGTGTTGGGACTTTGCACAAAGCGTTATGGAATTCATTAAGCTAAGAATGATATCCACACAGAGTTATTTGATACGAGGTAAAACAATTCAAAATGTGTACTGATGTTTTCAGGCCTCGTCCATAAAAATTCGGACTTGAAGAAATTTTAACTTTTTGAGTTTTCCTAGCCACTGCTAGCTACATTACTAAGTGTTCAAGTATCTTGGGTTTGATCATGTCTATCTAGTTATGAATCCATGGGAATCCTCTTTGATTCTTGTAAAGGCTAACAATACTCTATCAGGATTGTATATCACTATTCTTAATCCCTCTACGAGGGGGTTGTGCCAACCAGACTAGTGCCAACCAGATTATTCTTAGTCTTGGTTTGGAGATTTCTATTCTTCGGGTGGCAGAATTTCCATGAATAGCGTGACCTGAGGAATAACTTTGGTAATAAATTAAGTACAAAGCCGCATAAGTTCACGATAATAACAATCACGTTACATTGCCTGTACTGCCACACTAATCTCAACTTTATATCAAGTTTTCTGACAATGACTAGTTTAAGTTTTGCCGCAATCTTTACCGCCAACAGCTTTAGTCTTATGCCAGCCTTGGATTAAAGAGACAATATAAATCTTATACTACTACCTAGTAGGTCAGGGCAAAAGGACATGAGCTCGAATCAAAAAGGCACTCACCCAATTTCACTTGCCTTCATAGCACATATTGAGTATTGAAGTAGATCAGTAATGCAATAAGCTACGATACAGGAGAATCTTAGTCGATATGAGGGAACCGACAACTGAATGAAAGACATGAAAGCCTAGAATAAATTAACTTTATGCAATGATGCTTTATCTCCGTAGATCATGTGATATAGGTAAGTAGCATTAGGACAATATTGCCGCACACTGTTGTATTAGACGTTGATTGGCTTATTGTCGTTGCAAGCAGGAAGTCTTCGGAAACTAACAACGTCCCCCAGACCAACCATCTTAATAATGAAAATAGCCATCAGCAGGCGGAATGTCAAGGTGAGCTGTTGGGCGTTATGTGTCAGACCAGCGATGGATCATATCTTATTTCCTTTAAGTCATTACTCGCATACGGCATAAGGCCATGGCGAGGTAGATTGGGGGATTCGGATGTTCCTATCAGATTCCTCAGCAGAGCCGCATTTCTTCTTAGACCATTAGCCGAGGCTACAGACACAACAGAGATTCTCACAGCACAGACACTCAAGGCACGACACTAACACTCAACCCAGGAACAATTGCGCAACCAGGCACTCAACCTGATCTCCTGCCAATTCGAGTTCAAAGCTTCCAGAAAAATATTAATGCACTGTGATCAACTAACAGCCTACGAAGCAATGTTCAGTACCTTTCTATATCACCCTGGTGGAGGACACCTTAGAGATCCCTCCAACGAAGTTTCGGCATACGCCTCCGAGTGACCGTGGGACTAAATCTGCCTGGCACAACAGTTCCCAGTCCAATCACGTTTTCCTCAACTGTTCTTCTGGTTCTGGTGCTGGAATTTAAAGAATTTCAAAATGCCAGGAGAGGTAAAAGGATAGTTATTACAATTTTCATCGGACTGGTCTTGCCGGGACAGTATATTACAACGATGGTGGCTTACATTAATTGCTCCACCAACCATAGGCGGAATGGAAGTTCCATTACATTATTGCCCCTCGTCAAGCGTTACGAGTCGCAAGGAGTAAATATGGTGACCGAGGTGAGCAAACAAACAATCCGGAACAAATACTAGCCTATGGATTCCAACTTGTGATACAAGCGCTATCTGTCGGTACTCTTCATACGAAGGGCAACTCCCTTGACAAGAGAGTAAATATTCCCTCAAGCTGCCATGCCTTGAGATATATCCCACAAGATATGATGAAATCCTCCCGGAATGAAGATAGAACCCATGAGGCGAAAAACGAGTGGGGCTGCACCAGGAAACCGAAAACAGTTAGAAGTAACCGCTAGAAACGAGTGGGGTTGCGCCAGGAAACCAGAAAACCAGAAACAACTAGAAGCAGCCACGAAAACCTCCTTAACTAGTCTCGTGCTAAACCCTAGAAACATGAAGGGGTAGGGTTGTACTAGGAAACATAAAACAATCAGAGGAAGCCCCGAAAGGCCTAGAACGAGCGAGTAAACCCAGAGCGAAGAAAGGAAGAGACAGTCACACAAGTTTACGATAACTCAAAACCGGTAACTCCGGAACGAAAGTATCCGCCTAAAGCCAAAAAACCCTACCACTACAAAGGAAATGTCCGTCACTTTTGGATGATTCGCTCTCTGGCATTTCTGCGACCACCCAGATTGTATGAACGGGGGAGTTGGGTTTCCCAAGAAGTGCTGGCAGTCAAAACCTTTGCTGCTTCCCCAGTCCTACGACTATCGCGGATAAACAGTGCGCCAGCAGACCTTGAATCCAAATTCTTCTCCACAGGATCCTCAAATGGAAAGTAAACCACCTCTCTGAAGCGTTGCCCACCATAGGCTGGGGGCATTCGATTCATATATCCGCGAGGGATATTGTCGAGTTCCGATCGGGGCTTGGGATTGATTAGACGATCCAAACCAATTTTGTTAGCCCCATGATGGATCATATACTGTTGGAAGTTGATGTCAACTTTTTCTGGCATATTAAGGATACCCAATCCTTCCACGTCAAGGTCATCATCGACTGCCCAGCCGAGACACTCCCGGAGTTGTTCGAGCCTTTCTTCGACATGTCGAGCATAATGTTCCATACGATTCTTCCAGTTTCGCTTTCTGTTCTCGTTCACGAACCGCTCGGGGCAATCCCCATATGGGCAGATCAGATGCTCTGGCGGGTCGACATCTCCAAAGTGGTCCAACGAATGGAATATCCATTTCTTTTTTTCCGCAATGTCAAATCTCACCTCACAACCATCCCACCGGAAAGGACATGGGAGGTGAGATTGAGTACCTGGCGCAGGATCATGACCGACAAGTCGGCTTGCGGCAAGGTTGTCAAGATTTGGGATATAGCGGGGATCCATGTCAACGTCACTAGCTTCTGAATTTGCAGGAAGTGATGGTATACTATTTATGGAGCGATCTTCAGAATCCGTTGACGCGCTATCCCAAGTTAGCGGCTCGGAAATGCTAGTACCGGCGCTGCTATAGTTATCGAACTCGCTGTCAGGCTCACTTGCGCCGTCGCTATCGCTATCAGGTGAAGTGAGATTTGTTAAAGAACTTCCAGACGAGGTATAGGAGGAAAAACTGGGTGGTTCTGTTCGACTACGATGATTGCAAAAAGCGGCGAGGTTTGCTTCGAGCTCGAGCGTGCTGTCAAGCGGGGAAACCAGAGCAGTTGGTGTGTCAGATGGTTCAAAGATCACATCATCTGTTCAACCGCGAAAATAAGTATAATTTTCGTGAATTCACTATCTGCCCTCCCCGTGCAGGAAAATTTTCAGGCAGTCACAACACATACCAGTCAACTCTTTGGTGGCCATCTTTGCAAGCCCCCAAGCTGATTGGGCGAACTAACGCCGACAAGGGTATAGTTTCCAAACTATGCTAAGTATATTCAGGCTCTGAACAAAAATTGCGAAGATATTTGAAGATATTACAGCTATTATCAGAAAAACCCAGCTCAAATTACAGCGCGGATACCCAGGCTTAAATGATATTGCAAGTAGGAGATTCAAGATTCAAGATACAGCCAAGTATTGATCCTGTGGTCCGCATCCTCATCTAGTTCATAGACTGCCTCGGGCGCATGCGCATGTGCCAGCTACATAACACCATTAACATCATTAACATCATTAACACGTACACGCGGCACTCGCTTCTACAATCACACCTATCGAGTTGTGTCCAGTCACAAAACTTGGGCAACGCACTCGAAGCGAGGTGGCATACATTGCTTCCCCACCAAGACAGGTAAAGACATGGGAGCGCCATGCAATTTCGATAAGAACTATAACAGCAGCACAGACTCAATTGAAAACACTTGCAGTAAATGCCCTAGAACAGGAAATTTGTCACGAGGTTAATTTAAGAGTGAAAGACAACGTTTTAGAAACATCAAAAATAAACTCGGAGCTTAGACTGACAGTATCAGAAGCTCAAGTGAAGACGAATGTACCCTACTTCCTAATGTGCAAAAAATTGACCTATTCTTGTCAACTTCCTCGCCTAAAACTAGAAGATGTCCCTCACAGAAAAAGCCAAAAAACTCCATCCGATCCCGCTCCTGCTTATGCTCCAACGAACCCCACACATTTGGAAGGTTTGGCTGCGTTAACATGCAGTGGTAGGACAGCAACCTAAGCTCATTTTCAAAACGCCTGTGATGTAATAATTATGATATGCATTCCCGCCTACGGCGATACATCACGCTTAGTCACTACGAGGATTACCATACCTGTTCGCAGTTTGTCCAATTTTCTTTTGCGTCCAACATGAACCATTCGACTTATTCCTTGCCAGCTGTTCGGCATGCAACGCGGGTGAACGCAATACGCGAAGTGTAGCGGTTCCGTTTAGTATCATTTGGTGAAACAACTGCCGGGATTACATGCGATCATTCTAAATGCAAACCATCTGGTAAGAGAATAGAGTGTGGGGCTTGAATTGGCCGCACGATTTGGAATCGATCGTACTACCCCATTCATACCCCACAATAGAAAGATTTTTTTTTTTTTTGAGACTTTTAAGAC
Source organism: Tirmania nivea (assembly GCA_015179035.1). Lineage (NCBI taxonomy): Eukaryota > Fungi > Ascomycota > Pezizomycetes > Pezizales > Pezizaceae > Tirmania > Tirmania nivea. The sequence goes on along the minus strand of WHUY01000042.1, from coordinate 321,227 downwards.
AATGTATGCAGATCAGCTTCTCGCGCAACCGGTGTAAGAGGGCGTTTGCGCTACTGAGAACTTGCAGCTAATAGATAATGTAGTGACGGAAGTACCGTATGAGTAGCTAGTTACCACTCCGGTTATCATATACATACATACATACATACATACATACATAGTACATACATACATACATATAGTTACGTAGCGAGCTACTGCATTAGTCTGGTTGCACGTCTATCAATATATGTCAGTGTGTTCTGCATGAATTCCGGAGCTCGAGCTAGCCTTAGCACTTCGCTAGCCTTAGCACTTCGCTCCCACGTAACTGTAGTCTGGCGATGTAGCTGGTATTAAAGCCTGCATGGGCTGCTGATGACAGATGTACGTCTATCGTATAATCATAATTTTGGGGGATAACGCGGGAAACCGCTGCAAAATGCAGTGATAGGTGAACGCAAGTTCGAGCGTTGGCTCCATACCTTAGGTCGATACAGGCAAGCGACGGCTAGCAGCGTTGACGTAGACGACATCATTATCACCACCATTAGCAGCCGCACCACATAACCTAACGGATTCGCGACTTCGAGAATTACCGCACCATTTCAAACCCAATTATTGCAATACCTGGTCTATATCACATCATCTAACGTAGAGCCGCCTTGTGGAGGTGGGGTAGACGGCGGCCAAATGAAAAGAAAAAACGCAGATTTTTGTGTACTTCTACTTTGGGAGCAGGATCTAATCCCTCAGAACGTCATTTTATTGTACGTGGTCACAGCTGATACCACGGAGCTATTGAACGAATTCCATTATTCCATTGTTGGCTTGTGTATTGCAAAAAGAAATGCTCTCGCTCTCGTGATAGGCCTTTTTTGTCTACGTTGCATTGATGATTGGAAACGAGTCGTGGTCTCATGTTAGCGGTATTTGTTTCAGATCCGTTGCCAATGATACATACCTGCGTCATAGTTCATCCCTCAAGTTCTGGGTAATATTAGGAACAGATATCTCTAGCTTAGGACAGCTAAGCAGCAGCTACGCTCATATTTTATCAAATTTAATTAAACGATCTAGTTTTCAGAGCCTTGCGACGTACCAGAAACCTATGTCCAGGGGCAATTCATTCCCGCGGAATTTTGCATTCAATTGAAGAGGCTGAGTTTTCGGGAACACCGCACATACATCCTCGAGCGGCTGGATCGTTGATCTCCAAACTATGGCAATGTGATGGGTTGCTCTTTAGTGTGGACAGGAATGCCTGGGATTGCATATCGAATGACAGCAGGACATACGGCTGAAGACGCACAAACCCAAACCGACTTGGAAGGCCCACAATCAGATCGGGCCTTGAACCTGAAGGTCATTATTGGCTTTTGTTAAATTTTAGCAACGATTTCAATACAATTTACAGGAAGATGTATGGAAAGAGTTCCCTGCTTTTCCAGGCTAACTGACTGTGCCCGGCGTGTGCCGAGGAAAATGCGAAAGTTTTTTAATACTTGTGGGCACAGTGAGTGAGGAGTCGAAATAAGCTCTTCGCCACAACTAGCTCTTATGTTTTGTTTCCCCTAGTTCGCCAAGGTGCGGGATCGGTGCGGGCGCAAAACCCATGGGTACGGGAGATAGTCGGGTGGGGACGCTGGGGAGAGGCCGTGCCTACGCGCAAAGAGAAATCAGGGATATGCCGCCCGAAAGATAATTTTCATTCGGCAACGGTACCGGGTGGTTACCAATAGTTCGACAGGTCAAATTAGTGTCTCTCACCCCTGATCCTAGTCAGGATCCTTGATCCCAAAACGGCACTGGTGGCGCTGATGATGTGCGTACCAACCAGACTAATGGTGTGCAGCTGTAGGTCGTGTACACATACGTCGGGTGTACTTGCCTATCAGGTGCGGCTTGGCTAAGTATATTGTGCAGTTTGGCGGGCACACCATATTGGTTATCTGAGGTACCACATGACCATGGAAGGATTCTAGCGCCAGAGGATATAGCTTGTGAAACGGACAAGAACCAAGTTGCTGGACAAGCAATTTGCGCAAGAGACTGTATATTCCACAGGTAGATTCACTACATCTTCATTTCAGGGCGCAAGCCAAAATGCCCGAGCAAAAATGGGCCCATAAGGCGGGAATTCTTTGATCGAAATCCAGCTTGATCTTGCTTCCATGTACTATGGTGGTGGATACGTTGAAAGACATGCCCTCAACTGGTCATCTGATGGAGCCTTCCGATCAGCGCGCGCTACAAACCGACATCAGCCTGCAGAATCAAGGTAGAAGCTGGGAACAAACCCGAATCAGCATTGGACGATTCCGAATTGTGTGAGGCAGACACGGCTGGCACACAGTCTCAATCAGGAATTCCCAGGCTACGGCGCCTATTCGAGCAAGGACCTGCCTGAAGGAGATGCATTGGTCACCAGCCGATAGGTGGTCATTATGGATGCATTTGAAGAGCCTAGCAGCTGCATTGTTGCTGTGGATTAGTGTTTTGGGGTTTGCAGCTATTGTTTAGTTTGAGTGGCAGATTCTTTCTGTACTGGGACCGGTAAGACAGACTTGTTGGACCTAGAGAAGTCGACGAATCCACAGTTTGAATAAGTGTTCTGGACATTCAATAAGGTATGATGAATCCCAGTGCCGCCCTGGGTCTGGTGGGTTATTGTTCCATAATTTGAAGCGTTATTGGTGGTCACTAGAGGCAGAAACTGCTAACCCCGAGGGTAATCTAGGAACAAAGCATGTGATAGAGATAAGACGAGAGGCATGTGTCCCACAGAGATAAGAAAGTAGTTACTATGTACCCAACTGCATTGTGTGATATGGGCAATACAAGAATGTCCAGTAAATAGACCCAGGTGGGGACGAATGCCCTCATAGTCTGGTGTAAAACTAAGAAAAGGTCAAACATGTAGTCACAGATCTCCGAAGGAGCTTAAAGGTTGGTGAATGGGAAATCCAATTTTAACCCAACGGCATTTGATAGTAGTAGGTGGCTCGCGAGCAGTAACTTTTCTTCTAAATTACTGGTACTGTGGGATACGTATATGAGAACTAACACCGTTATGGCACGCATTGCGATTCGGATATCATAGAAAAACGCAAACTTGATTCCCCTATTGAGACTGCTCTGTAGGTGGTACGCCCTTTTGGTAGCCAAGTCACGCAGCGAACTCTGTCCAGAGACTTTCTATCAGCTACCTATTGCTCGAGAGCCACAAGGAAACTCACGACCTTGCAGATATTTCGGTGAACAGAATTCATCAGGCCGTCTCTCCATCATAGAAAGATCGCACAAGTTTAGTGACTTATAATTCAGAAGTTGGTTATCACAATAATTGATTAAATGAGATTCGTATCCAAAATTTCAACTCAAAACCCAGCAAAGACAAAATTAAGGAATAGGAAACGACGATAAAAGCCAAGACCCTGAAAACAAAGATATCCACCAAATAAAAACGAGAGTAGTTAAAGATTGCAGGGGATAGTAAAGGCTGAGGATCAGAATTATCTACCTCGCGATGATACGTTCTTTCCGGTTGACACGCTCATTAGCAATATAATAGTGAGCAGAGCCAGAATCTAAATGTGGCTCCGGATGAGGGTTCTGGTTCCCAATCACCACCTCTCTGTACCTGGGCCCACCGAGAGATCGAGGGAGGTGGTTTTGGGGGACAATGTCATCCAATCTTCTTCTCTCCCGGCGGACATATGCTTCAAAGTGCTCATCAGGCATATCGGTCACGCCTGACAGCATATCCGCATCCGAGTTCGGATCCGCATCCAAGTGTGGATCCGCATCAAACTCCAGACTCAACGAACCAAGCCTGTCTTCATAGTGTTTGGCGAGGTGCTCCATCTTTTTCCTCCAGTTGCGCAGTCTTTTCTCATCCTCAATTACAAACCTCTCACCACATAGGCCTTTAGGACCCTCAAATGTACAAATTAATTTCTGAGGCGGTTTAACATCTCGAAAATGTCCCTGTGAGTGGAATTTCCAAAGTTTCTTCTCTCTGACATCAAACATCACCTCGCAGCCATCAAGCCTCTTGAACGGGCAGGGCAGATGGGACCTTGTGCCTGGTGTTGGCAAAATTCCACCGTCTCGCCTTTGCCTTTCATTTATATTGATTGGTGCGTCCGGGTCGAAAATGTACTCCACAAATCGAAGCTCGTCATCAGGTCTGAGTGCCAATTTTTCTTCGATTTTGTCTGGAGAAACGGCTGCGAGTGATGCATGTGGCTTGGCTCGCAGACACGAATCAGTTGAAGTAATACTGTCCCCAGACTTGTCTAGGGTAGGTTCAATTTCGAATTCACTGTCTCGTGTAGGGAGGTGGTAAGTACTCTTGCTATCGAGAGTAGTTGTATCACTTCTAATTAACGACCGAGGTGTGTCCGGGAGTGCCGGCGATTCGGCCCCATCCCCCGCCAGCAATCTGAGTGCCTCCGCTGGTATCCCAGCACATGATGCGTCTGAGAACTGATCATGGTTATAGCCTCGCGGTCGGTTTCCATAAAGAAGACTAGAAGTTTCTGGCCACACCGTTAGTTAGAATTGACAGTGTGCAGTCACTTTTTCAAGCTTACATAAAATGTGTAAACTTCCTGTAATACTGTCTCGAAATTGAAAGATATTATCAACATACCATCATTGGCGAGGGACCACGATGAACCTCCACCTAAACTTCTTTGTTCAGACGGTTCGGAACTCATTTTGGTAATCTGCTGAATTGGGAAACAGGTTCTAAAATAGCAAATTACTACCGCCAATTGGCTTGCAGGGGCGCAACACGGACTAGGAATATTGTGTTTCACTGGGGCTAAAGTCGACAACCTCCTGAGGGCTTGCTTTCATGATATCAACCTGAAGCACGGGCAGGTTTTATACAACTGCTAGTCATATAGGGCAAAGTATACGTATACGGACAATTGATGCATATTATTTTCGGATCTAATTGCGAGTGCGCTCAAGTGCTAGTATACAGGCTTGCCTAGAACACCTGTCACGAAAGAGACTGCTACGGTTAGTGCCACGTGAACGATGTCAACGAAGCTTCAACAACATTGTGCATACAGGTGGCTGCGGGTTACTTCTAGCCTCCTGTCCAAATTTTGTAAATCGTGAAGTATATAGTGTCTCAACCAAGGAAGTCGATCGATGGCGGGAGATATAATCGATTAATTACTGAACCCCTGAAACACACCATCAGATAAGGGCATGTGGGGCCCCACATTACACACTTGCCCCAGAATTCCTTCTACATGTACCTGGGCTAAAGGCGAGTTTGCATCTTGAGACAGGAACTCAGTGTGATATACTATCCAAGAGAGAAGCAAAGAATACATAATTACCTCTGTTGAGCGATAGCAATCCAGACTCATGCCGCATCAAGGAGTCACAGGAGGGAGACAATTCCTGGGTGCAGCAACAGACTGTAAACATACCAAGATTTTCATGCCTGACATATCGTATGCTAAGGATATAATTATCTTTATGCCACGCTACATGTACTCTATACCCACGTTATGGAACTGAGTTCATCCAGAGCTACCTACCAGGGGTGAGGCTCGAATTTGAGCCACGCTGCAACGGCGAAAACTTTGCAAAATAACGCTGCGACATTATCTCTGTATACGTGTATAGCCTAAACTACACAAATCCCTAACGCAAACCTCCATCAATGGCAAGTTTCGGGCTGAGGTGCACGCATACTGTAACCTGGTTTACATTCGCGATACATGAGCTAGGGCATTGGCCTAGAGGCAACCTAATTAATTTATTCATTAATATTATATCCATGCACATGTAAGTTCAACTATGTAGCACAGACACAACGAGCTGACGTGGTAATGTTGTATTTATACATCCACTAGACCAGCAATTACGATTCCCCACGCAATCAAGCTCGCGCCAGCGCGATCTACAGTGTTCAATCCAGATATTATGCTGCCATCTTACAAAGCGCAAACAATCTGAAGTTTTTTGGGCTTTTCTTCAACACCGTCACCGACCTACTCATTAGTGCTTTGGCCCACCACAAATGTGCCTACGGCCTCGCTCACTTTGTGAATCGGGCTGCCTGCTCGCTCTTCGACCTAAGTAGGCCATAGCCAGCTATTGTTAGTATTTCCCGAGCTTGACCGGTGTGGTATTAACTTAATCATTCCCATAATCATTGGATGCCCTGGCCAGTCCGCAATACAGATAGTTTGTGAAAACATCGACGTACTATATGAACCGCGAACCATAGTTGAGTTGTCCAACCTTCACAGAGAAAATATGATTAATGAGATAAAAACTTGTAGAAAATATTGTTTTTTTGCGCTGATCATTTTATTCGAACCGGTGAAGCAAGTCTTGCAGAAAGCTGCATGGTTATATAAGGCATAAAAATGCTTGGCCAACCGATCGGATTACCGAACATGATTGCTTTTGTAGCCTAGTTGTGGCATCATGCCTGGACCTATCTAGTCCCCTCTTGACACAAACAAGTTGCGAGCCTTCAACTATATTTATGTATGTACCTGAAACTTCGTGCCCCATGCAGGTACACGGGTACCTCTGCACAATGAACGTATTATGCATCACCCTCATGATTGAAAGTCATTCGAGAACCAACTTGAATGGAACCCTAGAAAAATAAAGCTCAACTTCGAGATTCTAAAATTGATTCAACCATCTCAACTCAGGGAGATAGTATATGTACTCAAACATTTCTTTATGACTCCATCTTCGATATTACGACTTCTCTAACGTCGTAGGTCAAGATAATATTGAGCCTCAATGTGGGGTCGACAGCTTATCATGCAGGGGCAGGGGAAGTTTACTCTGGTTGGACTGATTCTCAGACCACAGTTATTGTTTGATTCTAGGAAAAAAAAGAAAAAGTCCAGGCGTCAAACGTCGCAGACTTTTTTTACGTCTTTTATATGTTACATAGCCGATTATAGCTGGGTTTACATACGATGTGCTGTTAAAAACTTTATCCAACAGCAGTCTGTATGCCTCAGTGCTACACAGTCCGTGCAATTCCTGTAGCCATCGCCTGATATCGAATTAACGACCATCCACAACACTCAATGTTTGCCAACCTCTCAAATTGTCGTGCTAAATTACTCCGTGGGGTTAGCCCAGGAGACACGTCCGTGCACTGACGCATGCATTAACAAGGCTGGGAATTGGGACCTAATTCCGAGCTGGTCCAGCCCGGGATAGAGGAACATACGTAGCCTCACCAAATTCCTTAATATTCAAGTTGAATTTTAAATCACATCAACCCGTCTAAGCGCATACACGCTATGTCGAAGGCATGTCACATCATTATCATTATCATCAGCATCAGCAGGCGACTGTTCAATGCTACAGTATACCTTACAGAGAGTGTCAGATGCACATCGTGTGAGCGAAGCCGCTACTGCGCACTGCAAAAACTTCGTACCGCAACAAAAGAAAGAAAAAAAAAAAGAAAGGAGGAAATCGAAGCGAGAAAGAGCATGTGCCTCGGTCACCTCACTAGAACGAAGCATCCTACCAACGGACTATCGATAAACGTGGTTATATTCCTAGACATTATCTTTCAACTTCAGTGAGTTTTAAATGCTTAGTCCCTCGTGCCTTCTAGCATTAAGCATTGCATCTCATAGTTTTTATCGGGTTTATTTGATTGTATCAGAGGAAGGCCGGCAGGCGCGCGACACGCCATAGGAATATCACCCAGATTGAAGCCAGCTTTGTGTAAAAAACCAGCAATGATTGGTACCATAGCTGAGAAGTACATACGTCGCTCCATGATCCGAGAATCCCAGCACATTCAAAGACAAGTGGCTACTTGCACATGTGAACACAAAAGGCGCTTCCAGCTTCCTATTCGAGATTCTGGTTGACTTCCTCCCGCGATTACCGTTTCGCTCAGGAAAATCGAGAATAGTTGCTGAATTAGTTGTGGTTCGCAGAGTATGGACCTAATCTTTGATTTATGTCAGTGTGTCGTCTTTTTGTGGTCAGTTTCAGTGGTCTTGTCGGTGGCGATGGAGCCCCTCATTATACCCCCCAAAGACTCTTTACGAAGCTCTAAATATTCACACAATAAACAAATCTAACGGTGCAAATTAGGGGCAAGTGGAGATGGAAGATCACAGCATTGTTCTGGAAATCAATTCGGTTTAATATTACTTGTGGTAACCCACTTCTACAACTTCAATTCCTCCATGCAATCGGTGATGGACCATTTGCGACTAAATCCTTTGACATAACTAAAACCTATAACAAGAATTTGTACTCTGAATTCAGAAGTGATGTTCTGCTGCATTGCCTTCCGGATACATAAATTCCATGACACGCTTCCTCTAACCTGCTTTCTGCCAGACGCTCCCAATTCGGCTTCCATAGGCAATACTTTCCCAAAGTGTAGCGCCGAAGAATCACCAGGACGAAGTACACTAAGCAGGATGCATATGCACGACATTCTCAAAGCTGGGGTTGTGGAGAAGGGCATAGTGTATTGATAAATTCAATTGAATACAGTGAGGTGAGTAGCGTTATCGCCTACCCTAGATAGATGTTAGATTGCTTTGAAGTAGTTTAGGGCTTTCGTGGAAAGGTGAATCATATAGGAATGTCTTTGGAGGGTGTTATGCCAACCAGAAGGATTGTGATTGAATGTGCTAATTAGGAGGCCGGTAAGTGTTGACAGGTCGATAAGAAGGTCATACTCTGCATCACGGAACAACTCGCACTAAGTTCCACGAATTATCAGAGGGTGAAGTGGATGGTACTCGGGTGAAACTTCCGAGCTTGGATTGTGATTACATGGAATTTTATCAAGGAATTTTTGGATTCTGTTCACTACCCTATTGTATTTTAGGTCGTAAAGCGGGATATTTGCAATTCATGCTGTCAATGACGAAATTGAACATTGTGCAGGTAGTACGACAGTGTATGTAGTCTGGTTCCATAGAAGGATATATCCTGTCACCGCTAGTGCGGTGGGCTGTGCAAGACCTCATACAACATACAGTACATGGTGTGGGATGATATTTCGATAACACCTAATACACAAGGGAAGTTCCGTATCACTAGTTTCACTCTGATATAATTCCACCCGACAACATCAAAATAGCACCCTTGCCTCACATCTGGAGGTCATTGCCATCCACGAGACGGTGTTAGAGTAGCTTGTACATGTCTGACTTTGTCTGAGGGATCAATACTTGAAATAGAGCAAGCGCTAGTGCTGTGGGGTTGTAATGTAATTTATTACGTTACAATAACTACATGATGAAGTCCTGGGCGTAGCTATATAATCAACATATGAAACAAAGAATTAAGGAAATTATAGAATTTAGTGGGGTCGAACTCTCGTTGAGACAACACAAGGCCGAATACTAACAGTGAAATATTACCTAAGACTCCCATAGGCTGGCTGTTCTATCCGAAGTGCGGCTCGAGAAGTATGAACAATGGTCGGCATGACAGCACTAAGCAAACCAGACTCATTTCGTTTGAGAGGCAAGTGAGCAGTAAGCTCATCTGCACAAATATTTTAATCACACAGTACATTAACATCTAGAAGGTAGCAGCAACAGTAACTATAAGTGGATTGGCGGCTCAACTTCGATCCACATACGCCTCACAAATTTTATCTCGCGAATCTTATTTAATCCCCAACGTGATAACTTCAGTAAGTGCCAAGTACAAAGTTGGCCAGTATACAGCATTAGACGGTATTGCCAAAGCCACCAGCTCGATTGTGATGGTTATTATGTTGCCTGCTACTAGTAGTAAACTAGTTGTAATTGATACTGTTTACTGTTCACTTACTGTGACGGCGCGAGGTTGTCAGATCTCTATGGTACAGTACTATATACATATGCATTTATATACAATTCCGTGCCATAAGGCTTCATACAAGGGTCGTCTTTCACTTGGAAAGTTGAGAATGGAAATGTATTATTTTTAAAATATATTTAGCGCAAGGGAAACTCGCAGTGCCAGAAATTGTATTGAAAATACCTTGGTCACCGTGGCCATGGATTTGTGAGAAAAAAATGTCACATTTTGCTAGTGTAGCACGTGTAATATAATAACATAATCTAAATGCCAACTAAATTGGTTGAATGGTGTAACGGTAGCACATAAGATTTTGATTTCCAAAGGAGTCTTCTTGTGACCTGGGTTCGACTCCCAGTTCGACCTTTTCTTTAGTGTATCACTACTTTTTTTTTTAGCATTAAGCTGGACTAAACCAGAGTAGAGACCGCATCTCACTCAGTATGTAGAGATAATATTAAAAAAATTAAGCCATTAAAAGCTTTGTGCACCAGTAAGGACATAAGTGTAGTCTGGCGGGCACCGCCCTCTCGGTTGTGCAACTAGACTACTTAATTTAGTAGGTACTTTTGGCTGTAGACTCTAAGTAGGACTGCAAAGTGACTATTTGGCAATTGAGACGAACCATCTCTTTGTTTCGAGCGACATGAGTACTGTCGGCAGTTTGATAGTGACCGGGAACAATTAACGTAAGAGCAGTCACTTCAAATCTTGCAAATTTCTGAGATTCGTCCGTTATAGCTATATGGTATAGCAAGTAGTGTGTGCAAGCCATTATAAATATGGGAAGCGGGTTATATACATGGACTAAGAAATTTAGATATTGAGGCAGAAGGTCCGGAGAGTCTAGGAAATTTTTATTCACCACCTTCCATACCTCCAAAACTACTGCTCACGCACACTCACACTTGTTCCGCATTTAGAAGCTCTCTCAGTTTCGGATCTCTGGAGGGGCAGAGTATTGCACTGCACTAAATTACAAATAATAATAAAAAAGTGTATTTATTACGTGCGGTGGGGGTGGGGAAGATAAAAATCGGCTGCGCTGGAAGAGTTAGAGAATACGAGAGGGTCATACAAAGGAGGTGGCTGAAGCGGAGGAAAGCTTAATTTTGATAATTTTTGAAGCTAGCCAACAGCTGCATAATCTTGAGCAAGCTCTCATGTACAATATGCATGAATCTCAATTCCAATATTCTATTACTGATTGACCTTCACCCATTGCATCTTCATTTTCATCTTAAGTTCTGTGTGATGTTCTGTGATCTGTGATTGCGGTGTTCTGTCCATTATCGCAGTAATATTACAGGTGATTAATCCATGTATCAATCTTTCCCATCCCATCCGGAGATATCCGGTATTACAAGGTATTGCAAGTATACCAAGGGATCTGGCATAGCTATATAGTGCAGTCCGGCCTAACAAGGTTTCAATGTAGCACCTTTGACAGAAAACATGGAAATACGATTAATGTAGATTGATGATACCATATAGTCTGGTTAAGCTAGAAATCGCCTCTAATTGTATCGCAATAGGCCCGTACTTGGAGCTAATCTGGTTGCCTCGGGCCTTTCTGATTGCAGGATGCCTCCGGTTCTTGCACCATTAGCCAAATTGGGTGTCTCCCCAAATTGGTATGGCACTAATCGGCTAGGCATGCACTGTGGCAGTTACTAAAACTTTAGCCTCATGAAAGTAGAAATTATGATGCATCCCATGCTGACTGCTTGCTTTCAAAAGTTGCAATAGCCTCACTTGTTTGATAACATTGATGGAGGTATATCTAGGTGTATTGATCCCTCAGAAGTGCTGTATTTGATAGACTTCATGGCTCAAATTACAACGCATGAAAATGAAATCTCGCTTTCCCTCCGCCCCCAACAATGCAAGAAATCTGCTTGCCCTTCGCAATTTGCACGGGCTCGATTGACCAGAGAAGGCAACTCCGTATCGCTCCATCTCGGTAAGCTGATGTGTGGTGAGCGTGGGAAGAATACAGATATTCTAGCTGACTCTTTGTTGAGGTAGTTGTTTCTGAGAAATAATCCTCTAGGCTCAGATGCGATAGTTTTTTTTAATTTTTAATTTTTAATTTATTTTTAATAGTCATTAATCGCATTCGACCTGGAATCATAGCGAGACCCCGAGCTTCCCTTTTAAAGGTTCTACCATGCTTTCGGGAAAGAAGGGGAATACCACGTATATCTGTATCTCCTGAACATCTGTGTCCCGCTAACGTGAATGAAAACTGTATGATATCCATCCTATGTGTATGAGATGCCCGAAGTAACATAGTGAACAAATGAAAACCCAATAAAGTCCGCCACTGGTCCTTCAGCACCTGCCTCTATAAAATTCATATGGTGTAACTGGGAGAGACATCTTCCTCTCAGCTTCATGTGGACTCCCCCCATGTGACTGTTCCCTCTGAAAATTACCACGGAGCTGGTGGCTTTCCAAAGCAGCTGCCTACCTCCCAAGAGCCACCTTGCTCCTATTACCCCCACACTCTTTACCGTCTTTCATCCTGTATCGTGTCTGCCAGGGGTCGATGGCAGAGGGACCCGTGGATCTCAATTGCCTTCCCCTGGGGGGAATTACCTTGCTGAAAGTTTGTGTCCTTTCGGGGTGCTTTAGCAGCCGGGGTGTCTTTGCTGCCGGTTTAAACTCCTCCAATACCTTCTCAGAGTCGGACAGGTCTTTGTAAGTCGACTAGTTTGCCATTTCAATATTTGCTCCTGTTTTGGCTGCAGATGCCTCTCTGCCAACTTTGTCTTCTTGTTCTCCACTTGTTCAACCTTGTCTGTGTTGCTGTTTCAACTTTTTCCGGCTTCTCCTTTAACTTCCCAATTTCCCTGTGTTACTCTGTATTGACTTCCACTGCTGCTCTCAAATCCTCTTCACGCTTTCTGTATTTCTCTTCAGCTTCTTCCTTTTCCTTCTTTCACTGTACTTACTTCTCCTTGTATACCTCTATTGCTTCTCTCGTCTGCTTCATCTCCCCTATTGTTATCGACACCTCCTCTCTGTCTAATAAAACTATCGTAACTCCTCTTTCGAATCTGGATACTGCTCATATTGCACAATTCCATAACCGGGGGCTATTATAGTACTTCCCTTCGAGTAGGCACGGTATTTCAACGTGCGACTATATATGCATAAATGCCACCTTTCTTGCCTAAGTCCCTGCCCTTAGCATGTAGATTGCGACTCTGCTCATGTGATCTAATTGGCGTTGAAATCGGCCGCCTCAGTCATATGTCGAACCCGCTACAAGCCCAGCGAACACAGTTGCCAGGTAGGATTCTTGCCTTGTGGTCAAGCTCGAAAGACTCGAAACCTGACCCTCGGGGATTCTGAGGTTCTCTCTTTAAGGTCACGGAAATTAGATATTCGTGGTCCACTCGTTCTCTCTATCGAATTCTGTTTTCTCCGAAGTTGGAAATCCTCTGGTTGTCGAAATCGACTGAGGGCTCGCCTTGGTCGGTGTTGTCGGTGTGCGTCGAGATACGACATGGTAATGTAATAAGCTGGATTTTTGCAATCAATGGGTTTTGCTTGGAATTGGATAGTAGGGGGATGGTAGGAGGTTTAAGAGAGACATATAGGGGTAGAAAATAAGCTATGTAGTCGTTGTTTGACAAGACGCTGCTTATGAGGGGGTGCAGTACAAGAGAATCTCTAATCCTTACAAAGCTAGTGCATGGGCACCGCTCCACAACAAGGTATAATTGATATAACATTTGTGACCCACTTGTAGTTGGCCTAGGTCATGATTTTATTCTCCTCATTTTATCATAATACTCTCGTGCAAAATACTGGGCAGTTAATTATTATTCCAAGCAGTAACAAGCTATTCATGGTAATTGATTGTTAAATGTGCCAGAAATCGATTGGCTCTTGATTTGGTAGGGATAGCTCGAACGATGAATAATTGCCAATAGTCATCGTTGGCGTATCGTTTAGAGCATGAGCAGTATAGTAAGTAAATTCATGAATGATATTAGACTGGTTGTACCACGCATGGAGTTAATGGTAGCAAATATCTGGCGCGGAAAAGGAAATAAGTATGCATATGCAAATCCCGTTATGCGGGGAAGCACTGAACATGTGTGCGGAGTATTATCGTCCTTGTAGGAAATGGATTACATACAGAAAATATTTGACCAAACAGAAGGTACTGTACTGGGAGAATGAAGTGTACATATTGTTATGACACGAGAAAGGGCCTGGTGAAGGGTATATGAGGGGGATTCGGATGAGACAGGCCCAACTTTAGCTTGCATACTCAGATCGTTACACAGTGTTATGACTAGTACGGACCTGGAGGGGGAATGACGACGCAGGAATCACTGCAAGGCTCACCATAGTTTCACCACTAGGTCTGGGCCTGTTCACGGTATATATGTCAGCAATTATAAGAGAAGCGGAGGAAGCGGCAGCCCAACAGGGAGACAAGGGTAGTGCCGCCAGACTAAGACAAGGGCTACGGCCGCGGCACTAGGGCAGGGTACGACCTTATACCTCTCTCCTACATCGATGACGTGAACTCGGTATGGTCGCGCAGAGAACGAAGGTTGGACAGTATCTTAGGGAAGGCGGCGGAAGAGTAGGGGATGGAGTGGGATAAGAGCAAGAACTGGAAGGGCGGACAGGCGCCACACCTGGGAGTGAACGTCCACTCCAGGAGGCGACACCAGGCTTATCGGACAGCGAAAGGGAAGGCGAGTAGGTTATCCTCAACCGAGAAGTTCTTATCAACTTCCTTAACCCCACCTAATACCACCTTCCTAGTCACTACCCAGTTAGTATCTTATAGTCCTTTCTTAAGCAACTCTTCCTTGAATGTATCGTGTAAGTCCGAAGGTAGTCTGGCGTATTGAAGGGTTACGTGGCAGCGTGAATTAAATAGGTTCAGTTAAGAAGACTTCACAATGAACGAGCAAGAGTGATATATATCTCATGTATGTGTTCAATCGCATTGAATTGCCTGAGAATTGCTTAAGAGTCAAGTAAGGCAGATATAGTAGATATATATACTCCGTACATGAGCATGTTATGCATGGCGAATTTCATGAGTATGCGTAGGTGGTGTGCGCCACCCAGAGGGGCCGCCAACAGCAGGGCCATCACCAGTGGGTAAGTGTGGGCTGTTAGATATGTAAGTGCTCATATATGTTTAAAAATGGCGGGCACCGCCTCTCGTAGGTCCGAAGGCTAACTCGGCTTCTTCCAAAGAGGAAAAAACAGATCGTGTGCGGGCAGCTACTCCCCATGCTCACCTATGATTTTACCCATATCTGTTGTAGTTGAGTTGCTTGAATCTCCGTAAACATTGGGAGGCGGCGTTGTTGGGTTCCGCAACTGCCAAACGTTCAGGGATTAGTGCGACAGGGGTGTTGTATATCCCTGTCGTGTTGCAATCGACCGTCGGATGCTGTACTGGTGACCACTTCCCATCTTCTACGAGCTTGACCAGCTCTGTGTGCCATGCCTTCTTGTGGTTGGAACTGGCGCTGTCGGCTGGGGTGGGTGACCTTGGTTTCCGGTGGTCGTCCCTGTCTCCGAACGAGATTTACTGGGCGTGTTGACCTCCAATTCACTCCTGATGTTGATATCCCCGGTCCTCAGTGCTCTCGCTGCCCAGCAGACCGACAAGTCATCCAGTTTTAACTCTAGGTATGGGTTCCACGCCAGCGATCCAGGCGTGCTTGCGGTGACTGCTCCCAAGGTAGGCTCCGGTGATCTTCCTTAGCGCTCTAACTATACCCAGGCTCTTGAAGGTGTCGAGCTGGCCGTTGGGTCGTGCTGGCCAGTGCCACAGATCCGCTCCCCAGGTGAAGACTGGGTGTATCATTCCTGTGTACATTGCCCTGCTCGCTTTACTGCTGATGCCGCCGTTGCTGTTTTAGTCGTTCCATGACCGAGAGTACATAGAGTAGCTGCCTTCTTAGCCTTCTTAGTTCGGATCTTGATGTGGTCGTGAAATTGGAGGCGTCTGTCTACCGTGATACCTAGGTTTTGATCGTGTTGGAGTGCTTTATCTATCCGTGTCTCCTTCTACTTATACCATTTGAGGTGGTATCTTTCCGCTGCTTCCTCGAGGAAAGGTAGACCGAAAAGCAGCGTACGAATCCGTGCAAGGACGCATCGCCGGGAGCCCGCCCTCAGACAGCCACTGCAGCGGGGATCAGTGAAGCTGCCAAAGCCAGGAGGACTAACGATCGGAACCGGGGTTCGGAGTCAACAGGTGCCTCTGGCCTAGACACGCCCTGTCCATTTACACCTGGCTATGGACAAACCAGGAACTCTTCGACAGCTGGCTACACGGCATCGGCAAGACAGACACTGCAACATGCCCCCTCACCGTGACCACCCAACAGAGGACGGCTACCACATCGCCTTCGTTTGCCTGTACCACCGCCAGCAGCGCCAGGAGCTGATGAAACTATAGTTTACTGCTTGAGCCATGACTTGCGAAGACCTGGACGCTCCGATATGGAAAAAGGAGGAAGGAGAGGAAGAGGAGTGGGACACGGTAGAGGCGTACTTCGCCTACCTCTACTGCCCCCTTGCTGGACGTTAAGGAAGACATCGGCGGCGCATATTTTTGTTCGCTCGTGTTTCGGGGTTTTTCGCACCTCTGCTCTCGCATACTCAGGTCCGAGACCAGCAGGGGCTGTTATGGGAGCTTTATTATTATTATTATTATTATTATTATACATAGCTCGCGCAGGGCGGACAGATTAACTTAACCGACCCTTGAATCCACCCGGGCTTCTGGGTGGCCCGACGTGCGACCTTTAAGGTTGTGCACACGAGTATTGAGTTCAAAAAAAAGCAAAAAAAGCAACAAAAAAAAGGAATGCCATATACATATATGTTCTGGTCCGTTGCGGAATTGCAGGGCCGTTCCAGAATGGCATATATGTGCACTCTAGTAATGTACAAAGGCAAATTGAGTGGAAACTGAGTCTGTTATTTTATACATAATTAAAGCTTAAAGCTCCGCATGTCCAAACCTCCACCTATTGAATTATACCTGCGCCTTGCCCCAAACCTCCACCTATTCAATCATACCTCCGCTTGCTCCAAAACTCCGTATATCTAAACCTCCACTTATTGAATTATACCTGCCCCAAACCTCCGCTTGCCCCAAACCTCCGCTTGCCCCAAACCTCCACTTTCTCTAAAACTCCGCATATCCAAACCTCCCCCTATTCACTTATACTTTCACTTTCCCCAAACCTCCATCTATTCAATTATACCTCCATATGCTTAAACTTCCACTTGTTCAATTAATCCATTGCTCAATACTTGGGCCAAATTAGAACATGAATGATGCCTTAAGCCAGTATGACAATGAGCAGTACATAAATGCCCTTCCTTTTTGCATTGGCAGTGACGGTCTGCACATTGGCCTTGCATTTGCAGCAAACTACAGATCTAGTAGACCCAAGGTGTGCAACTTCATGAAGAGACTTTGGCTTTTGCATTTGCCAACTCAAGGTAATTTGGTCTAATACTAGAAGGAAGCTGCTCCAATTCTCTAGTAGGTTAGTATTAATCCAATAACCCATACTCATAATATAGCTGATGTCGGTTAGAATAAGGCTTGTAGACAACTCTACCGAAAATTTGGCGATGGTCGGTTGAAGCTGGATCAATATTAGGAATGTGTAAGCTAACAAGATCACTCATTGTAAAGGTATCTATTTTGTAGAATCCACCACCGGGTTTCCGCTCAACACCGGGTTTCCGCTCACTTGCATATATTTCAAATAACGTACATAAAATAAGGGCAGATGCTATTTACGGAACCTAAGAGACCGCCTGACGCCACCAATAGACGGTGGAGGTATGCCAGAGAGCTGGCGTTGGATGCGGGGTGTCCTAGGGTTGGTTGAGGGACCAGGTGTAGGTATATGGGGGGGAGTGGGGGTTGCTGGCATGGTGAGGATAAGTGATTCTGAACAATCGTCAGACTCATTCTCGATCTCATAGTAGCTAGAGGAGTCACTGGGAATGTCGATTGGACTGGCTGCTTTTTAGGGTTTGGTCTGGGAGCGTTTGGTAGGATGTCTCTGATGGGATGTCTTAGCTGCACTCTTGCGTAATTTTGATGTCTGTGCACGCTGGTGTTTAGCAGCCTCCTGGGCAGCCTTTTTCGCAGCCTTTTCCAAATCCGCCTCCTTTCGTGCTTGATAAAGACTTGCAATTGCCTGACCATCAAGTATACGTCCTAACTTCAACTCTTTCTTGCCTAAGTGACGCCCATCATGCCCCGTATTTTTTGAATTGGCTGCCTGCCACTGCTCAAATGTTTGTTCAACCAACTGTTGATCTCGCTCCCGAGCAATCCCAAATCATGATAGCTGATGCACCACTCTAAAATATGCTCACGAGCTTCTGAATTAGTTTCCTGTGCTAGCAGAAGCTTTTGTTGGCGAACTAAATGAGTTATTTGACTAGAGTTCTTTAGTGTCGGAGGTGGTAGATTAGCTGTAATAGCTGCAGAAGAAATTTCTGTACGGTGTATTTGTTGTATAGTCTGAAGTTTATTCAGAACAACTCGAGGATTAAAGGGATATAGCCCGCAAGTCTCAAAGGCCTTCATAATAGATAACTGCAAATAAGTAGCTTGTCGTGCCTGCAGATATATTGGAAGAAAATTGCCTTTGTGAATACCATAAACTCCACGTCGAACATAATCATCCACCCATCCATCTGCAGATACACACTCAATTATAGTAAGTAGCTCCTGATTTCCATCATCCATCATTTAAAACCTACGTCCTTGATAAGTACATATTACTTTAAAACGTTCTGCTAATCCCATCAAAAACCCCTTTTCATCCATATTATATGTATTCTCTTGCTGAATCCCTTTGGATATCATGATTCATTTAACCTTAGCAAAGTGATCTCGAACAATACGTGGATTCTCCGCCTCCACTCCGCTCCGCTCTAGAGGGCTAGTTAATTTTGTTGCTAGCTTCGGATGTCGATTCAGAAACCGTGTAATCCAGTTTTCTCCAACAGCAGCTTTAATAATTAATTCTGCTGCTTGTCTAACATGCTCTATATGTGGTGGAAAACCGCAGTTCTCCAAATTCTGGATCCACCGTACTACAGATTTTTCATCTGTAGGTGTCAATAGCTGTTGTTCGGAGTGAGCTACAAAATGAGGTTTTGCACCCTTTTGTCTTCCGCGTAATGTTGAGTATGGTATCATGAATGCACTTTAAGCATCTCGGAGCGACATAGTACCAGTGTGGATTGCATTCAGCGCCTTCTGTATAGTGTCTTCATGCTTTGTTTGAGCCTTTGCAGCTTCTTCTCTAACTTTAACGCGCCCCATCTATATACCACCATTGCTGTTAGTACCTTATCACTATACTCGCACATATGACACTTACATTGTATATAGCGCTTCTATATGGTCTGGAGGATTGGGTAGAAGCGCTATGAAGAGGACTGTTCATTTTCATTGCACGAATACTTGCCCCGCTTCCGTATTTGATGTGCGATCAGCCGTAAAAAAAGCAAAAAAAGGCCTGAGCGGAAACCCGGTGCCGGATTTTTTTTTTTTTTTTTTTTTTTTTTAATTCAATACTCGCATAAGGCGTGACCCAGTGCCGGATTCTACTGTTGAAGATATCAATTTGCCATTTGCTTGCAAGCTATTGTAGTACGTTTGCGAACTTTTGCTAGTATAATATTGGTACTAGGAAGTTGAATTAGAGTAGATTGAGGTTTATCTTGATTATCTTCCTTATCACTCTCTTGCTCATCATTACTATGACGAATGCTTCAATTGTACTGCGAGATGGAGCGGAACCTAGGGGGTGAATTGATCCAGATCAATATCACTATTATCTTCTACCACTGACATTGTAGTGAGAGCGGAAATATCGCAGTATGCTGGTAATGTTGCGGTGTGCAGAGTATGTTGCGTTAAGGGGTATGTTGCGTTGAGGAGTACGGTATGTTGCGTTGAGGAGTACGGTATGTTGCGTTGAGGAGTATGTTGCATTAAAGATGTTGCGAAGAAAATTTTCACTAAGTAAAGGTTTCCATTCCGTAATGGACTGGTCCGTTATGGAATCCAGTCCATTCCGGTATAGACCGGTCCATTCTGGAATGGACCGAATTCCGCAACGGACCAGAACATATATATTAATATTTATGCACACAATTTTCGCGCGAGGAGTGGGCCACTCGCGAATGGCCTGGCTAGTGGGGAGCCGGGCCCCTCCCGGACTCGTCATACGACCCTTAAGGTTGTGCATACGAGTACTGAGTTCCAAAAAAAAAAAAAAAAAAAAAGGGCCCCTCCCGGAGCCCTAATTGAGTTCGTCAGGAGACCGGGCTTCACGGGAGTAAAGTAATTATTTCCTAACGAGGAAAAATGAAACTTGAATATCGACAAAATTTCGAAATTAACCAGGCAGAATTATCATGCATATACGAAGATGTGGATAGCCAAATATGGGACATGGAAATGACATTTAGATGCAATTGCAGCACGGATAGTACTATGGACATCTTCTTGATCAGAGTATGGATAAAGCTCGAACTCGGGCTGGGCTGGAATGATATAGGTATGTTGGTACATGTGAGGTATATTATAAATACAAATGAAAACAGGAATAGTAATGGGTTAACATTTGCTTTTAAATTTGCAATTAATTTTTACGTGTAGATATGTTAAAGTCTAAACAAATCCTAGTTGGGAATATGAGGGATTTGTTTAGCAGAAATTATTTTTCCCACTTTGTACTTGCGGTTTGTACACACCACGCATGTAATTGCATTCAATATGTACAGTACCCCGGCGAAAGTATTCGTGCACTCCCCTGCATAATATGCAGCGTTTACAGCACGAGGTAAGACATGTTGTTTAAGACATGCAGTGAGCACAGCTTATAACTTCGTGCGAGGTCAAGTGCGGTAGACAACACTCCTATATAGCAAAATGTCTTCAGTAGCAGTCCCGTTCCCATCGGATTTAGAAGCAACTGTAGCTAACCCAGTGCTAGCAGAACCATCGGGTAAAAGAAGAAGGCAGAACTGACTGTGTTTCAAAAAGGGTGGATTGTTGGTGCGCGAGCTTTTGGAGCTTCAATTAGGGAGATTGGAGAGCAGTTAGACAGAAATGAGTCCACTATACGGACATTTTTGAGGAGATATGATGAGAGGGGAAATCAGAAAATCAGACTCAGAGTGGGAGGCCTCTTAAGATTCAAGATGTTACTAGTGATCGAATATTGGAATTAATTAAAGGAGATTGATCTATCATGAAGCTTAATCTTTACACTCAAGTTGAGCTTGATGTACATCCACGAACTATTGACTAGTTTTTGAAAAAGAAAGGTAAGTTTTTACCTACCTCCTGTAGAGACTTAATACATGAAATCAACCTGTGATACAGCTCCAAGCACTAATCATGAACTCTCAGAACACATACTAAATCAATCCTGTTGCTTGCTCACAGTGTCGAAGACCCTTCGATCTAAAAGTATGGACATCTACACCAACAGGTGATAGTTTTTTTTTTTTTTTGAACTCAGTACTCGTATGCACAACCTTAAGGGTCATATGACGAGCCACCTGGAAACCCGGGTGGCCTCGTGATAGGTGGAGGTCCTGTGATAAGTGCAGAGTTGGAAAATGTATCGTTAGGTTGACAGGACGTTTCTTCGAGTATTCCATTCAATTGATATGGGATTGGAGCTAATACTATATATAAATCTATAGAGTAGTAAATGACGAGAAGAACTAGAGCAGCAGAAGCAAAAACCAACAATGGTTGGCACAGCTTCATCAACCATTACAGAGTATTGAGGCATCAAATCAACTAGAAGAGAAGTCACAGGATATCAGGTATATATGAGAGTCGTTATGCCTTATAACCCCTCTACACTAGGGGACTACTATTAATAGATCGAGCATCTAGCAGAATAAGAAAAAGGTTCACTTCAACCTCTATGTTATCTCTCCAGTCTTCTCCAGAATTGCCTTCCCAGCTAAGTTCAACCCCGTACGACGATGCCGGCGTACCATCCAATTCAGAACTTATGATAAAACAATCCATAATGGTTCTGAGTTCAATTCCCACTTTCACCTGCTGATTTTTTACCCTTATTTGTGATTTGCGATCGTTGCCAAATCAGGGTGACCACATCGTCGTCAACCTCAGTTACCTTGTAATGTGAACTGAAAGGTTACCGAAAGTGGATAGCGAAGAAAAGACCGCAGTTAACAGAGGCACATGCAGCTGCTCGTTAAAAATGGGCAGAAGAACGGAAGGATTGGACTGAGGAGTAGTGGGGACATTACATTTGGAGTGATAAATGCAGTGTCGAAAAGGGTAAAACAGGAGCTGTTAAGAAAAGGTTGACAGATTGCTTGTTAGAGGCTTGGAAAGAGATTCCATCTACTCCGTACGTTACTTGATTCTTTAATAAGATCTATGCCTCGCCGAGTGGCAGCTGTGATTAAGGCAGAGGGATGGTATACGAAATATTGAGATCGCTGGACCAGCAGGACCTTATAATGTATATATGTAGATTTAGCTAGACATGTCTTACCTGCATGACGTGGTTTCACATTGCTGCATATAAGCTGCATAAAATAGGGGGGGCGGATACTTTCGCCGGGGTACTGTATATGTTCATGGCCGTTCCGGAATTCAGGCCATTACGGAATGGCATATATATGTGCACTTCAAGCGTATGTATGAAAAGCGGATTAGGTGTCTATTGTTTCATACATAAGATAAGTATACATAACAAAGCTCCGCTTGCTCAATCCTTCACTTGCTCAATCCTTCACTTGCTCAACCACCCAACCCTCCACTTGCTCAATTCTTCACTTGCTCAACCAATCCTTCGCTTAATACTTAGGCTGAATTAGTACATGAATGATTCCTTGAGCCAGTATGGCAATGAGCAGTACACAAATGCAGTAGGGGCAAGCCGTGCAACTTCATGAAGTGACTTCGATTTTTAGGTTTGCCATGTTTATGGGATAGACTCAAGGTAGTTTGGTCTAATACTAGACAGAAGCCGCTCCAATTCTCTAGTAGGATAGTATCAATCTAACTGAGATTTTTCACGGGCTTGATAGACACGAGTTCGCAAGATAAGAACGTTGCGAATTCCGAATTGTTGCCTAACGATGCAGGTCTCAGAGCTTACAACCAGACTCTAGTCCACAGGTATAGGAATCTCTATGAGGTGGTACGTGACTAAGTCAACATTTGGCCTCCGGCTGTCTCCACAACTTCTTTATGGTCCCATGACCTAGGAGAAAGTACTGTAGGTTTCAATACCGGCTTTGAACATTGATAATGTTGGAGATGTGGGGTCATTCATGCGCTCAGCAGATATGGGAGAGTTTTACAAGGGGATTTATGGCCTCAGCTACGTATGCGAAATCCCGCAGAGCCTTTTTGCAGATTGAGCCTGCTATCCCAACTGCAATTTTATTACAAAAAGTAGATACTATAGCAGGCTTTCTTAGCTAGATTTCATTCTTGAAACCACTCTTTATTGGACAGCATAATCAGAACGCTCCTGTGTATGGAGTGAGGTAATATTGTTAACATGAATTCCTGAGTTGATAATTGGTGTTTGAGTCCTTTAAGGATTATGATAATATATATAATGATATCGGCAAGTGTATACAATATGTCCTAAGTATAATTCTAGGCTGTAAGTGTTGACATGAGGCCAGTTGTTAAGTAATTCCAAAATCACCTGTTAAACCTGAATAGTCTATCTCTTACAAATCTAACAATAACTATTAAAAGCTAAGCACTATCATGTTTGGATACATTGGGTTTACTGGTATATTCTCTAGAGAACATGGAATTTGAAGAAGCGGTAGGTATACATGCTCACGCAACAACACTCGGACACAGGAGGCTGCCCCAACTTTTGGAAATAGCACGACAACCAGGCCTCGCCAGGAGAAGCAGACAACGACATTTGGAAGCCCGCTCGGAGGGCTTCACGGGTATCTGATTTATTTCTCAGGTTTCGAACATCGCGACCCTTTCCCCCTCGAAAAACGTCCTTAGGACAACGGACAGGGAACACAAATATTGTAACCGCAGCACGAACCAGGCCTCGCCAGGAGAAGCAGACAACGACATTTGGAAGCCCGCTCGGAGGGCTTCACGGGTATCTGATTTATTTCTCGGTTTTCGAATATCGCGACCCTTTCCCCCTCGAAAAACGTCCGCAGGAGAGAGGGGAATCCTGCAGTTCTTCCCGGCCACACCGTGTCAATTGCGATCTGGTCCGAGGCAACGACTATAGCGCAACGGGCTAGTCAGCAATTTCGAAATTCCCACACCGGCTGCAGGTCATACATTTAGTCACACGCAGGGATCACGCCAATCAGGAAATTCAAAACTCCCACACCAACGCTAGTGGGACTGGACCCTCGCGAGCTAGGAATTACATGGAACCTCAGGGTAAGGAAGGGAGAGGGAGGCCGGGGTGGGAACAGAGGGGTGCAGGAGGACGCGTGCTGTTGGTGAAAGGGGGTGGGTCAATACGGGTATATCCGGTAGAGTCGCTCAGTTTGGGACAAAGGGTTGTGGCGATAATAGACAAAAAGTACTATCTGGTAGAGGCGGCATGGGATGCGGTTGGGGAAGACACAGTGGAAAGGGAGAGGTGCTTAATGTCGGCAGAGAGGGGGAGGCGCTGGTTGGAGAGCGAGGAGGGCGTGAGCAGGTTAGGGCAGGTGGAGTATGGAGGCAGTCAATGCATCCATAACGGGTTCACGGAGGAATTGGTGGCCACCATGAAGGGAACCGACGCCCTCCTTTTCGCGTTAGAACCAGCGGGCGAGCAAATGGCACATGCCATCCGGGTTGGGGGAGCACCGGCGGTAGACTGCGGGACGTGCCGGGTGGCTACTTTGAGCAGGGCAGCCAGCAGAGCGAGGGAGAGAACTGATGGGGAGGATAGTGCAAGCAGGCAGCTAAGGCAGGAGTCGGCAGAGGCGGAGGAGGGAGCAGCAGAGGTGGCAGTAGACAGGCAGCTTCGTCAAGAGTCGATGGAGCTAGACTGGCCCTTTTCGAGCTTGTCATCGCTCTCCCACACACCGAGCGTGGTCTTCGCTTCGATGATAGCCCTTCCTCCTCCCCCCCCAAGGGCGTCCACTGTCGAGAGGTATATGGCGGGCGAAGACGAGGAGTTTGCGGACTTGGACGACAGCAGCTCCGAGGGCTCGCTCACCCCCAGGCAGGTTCATGCGGAGGTAGTGGACTTGGTTACACCCGAGTTGACCCCGGAGCCACAGGGAGACCACGGGTATGGGGTCACGCAGTTAGTGGAGAATATAGACCGGATCGTCACGCAGTTTTTGGATGTCAGGAGTCAGATAGAGCAGCTGGAGGACAAATAGATGGGATTTGCGGGGCGAGTGGCAAGGTAGAGCAACGAATCCAGGAAGGGCTGGATGAGATACAGAGGGCAGTTGAGGAAGGAGAGAGGAGGATGAGAGCGGCGATGGAGCGGATCACTCCGATCACCCAACAGCAGATCGTACTGGCAGTCCGTAGACGATAAGAGAGGAGTTGCATGCGACCAGAGCAGAATGGACAGAGATGCTTCGACAGGCCAGCCAACAGTGTCCGCTACAGTCGCCGCCACCTCGCCCCCCCTTCCGGATTGCCCCCGAAAATGTTAGCATGCATGCACCCGCGCCTAGTGCCAACAGTCGTCACGCTACCTGCTAAGGGGTTGGACGCGATTGGCACCCAAGAGGGTAGCCTTGGCCCCACGCAAGTGCTCGAGTCTCAGCTCCCGGGCAGTTTTCCGGCGGAATCAGTACAGTCGGTTGGGGCAATAGTGCCTGGTAGTACCAGTAGTTGCGGCTTCGGTTGTGGTGAAATCAGCAAAGTCGGTAGGAGCAGTAAGGCCGGTAGTACCAGTAGGTTGCGACTCCAGTTGCAGCTTTAGCGGTGAGGGCAAGGATAGCACACAAGATGAGTTTCTCCTCTGACGAGCCAGACGCCAGCCGAGATGACCCGAGTTTTATTAGACGGGTCAGGCAGGAGTAGGAGGCAGGGAGTAGCACTCGAACACCCTCGTCCCTAGCTAGTGGAGTAGTCAGGGATTTAGGAAGGAGGTTAGAGGCAGCGAAAAGGGGTGACAGAGCTGCACCTGAGGACAGGCAACTCCGCTGTGACTTCACCCCCACACCTGGATACGGGGATAACACTGGGGGCTACGAAGCTGGGAGCCATCTGCTGGGTGGGGGGCACAGCATCTTCCTACGCATTAGCGATCCCAGATGATGCACCAGAGTCAGCGCAGCGATCTGAAGGAGAACAGCCCAGTGACCGGGAGAGAGAGCAGTCCGGCGGACACCTCCGGGGATATTTTCGTACCCCCGAGTGGGCCGAAAGCCTGGAGGGAGGCGAAGGCAAGGGCAAAGGGGAAAGGAAAGGGGGTGGTCGGAAAGGTCCTTCCTCCAGTTGGACCCAGGTCCAAGGCAAAGGCGGTTGTACAGAGGAACGGGAGAGAAGCAAGAGCAGCTATACAGGAGAAAGGGAAGGCGGTGGGAGGTAAAGTGATGGCTAGGGGAGGGGAGGGTAAAGGCGGGGTGGTATATGGACAGAAACTATGTGGAGAGTTTGGGGCAGGAGCGAAGAGACTCGAATTGAAGGGGAATGGCCGAAAGAGGATGCCAGAGGCTGGTGAAGTGTGGGTAGAGGTTTTAAACGCGAACCGGCCTCCATCTGGGAGAGATGACCGATGGAAGCAGCAGCTGGTACGCAACTTCAATGCTTTTGCAGAGCAAAAAGGGATCAGGGTAAGGGCTATAAAGGTGGAGTATGATGGCAGGTACCCGCAAGAGAGGAGAATCCAGCTGGAGCC
This sequence comes from Tirmania nivea, assembly GCA_015179035.1. Lineage (NCBI taxonomy): Eukaryota > Fungi > Ascomycota > Pezizomycetes > Pezizales > Pezizaceae > Tirmania > Tirmania nivea. The sequence continues at coordinate 294,504 of WHUY01000042.1, read as the reverse complement.
CCAGGAGGGTCTCACCTTCGCGTCAGTGGTAGAAAAGGCAAGGGTGGTCCTGGGACGAGTGTTTGGATACACATCGACTCTCGCACTGGACACACAAGAGATAGTAGTACCAGGCCTCCCCGGGGTACAAGGGGAGAAGGCAGTCAACAGGGCGAGGGCGATATGCCAGGACTCGGGTCTCTCGCTTGCGGCGAGAATACCAAAGTGGTTAACCGGGGGGCGAGGGGACACATACCAAGGACACAACTTGACGCTACGTTTCACGGTATACAATGGCGGATACGATATAGAACCGGACCCTCTACCAGAAACAGTGAAGGACGGTGGAATTGTGAGACGGTGTTATTTGTATTGCCAAAAGGGGGACATGGCCTGGTACCAAGACATCTTGGGCGAAGCGATTAACGAGGGACGACCATCACAATGGCGACCACAATAGTGGGCTCCGCGCAAGCCAGACAATAGAGATGCGAAGGGGTGCTGGAACTGTAGCGTATTCGGACATTGGTCGACGAAGTGTAAGAGGGACTCGGGTTGTCCATCTTGTGATCGTTGCTTCCAGTTGGGGCACTGGTGGGAGCATTATTGGATGACGAGGAGGGAAAAGGAGGACAAGAATAGGAGGATGCCAGATGATACCTCACCGCCGCGGGTAACTCGGGAGGACCCCGATTGGGAGCTCTATGCTTAAAGTCGCCTATCTGAACTCGAGGAAGGGGAGGAATATAGGGGACGTGGGATTACAAGAAGGGAGTGATGTAGGGGTGGACGTCATAGTGCTAGTGGAACCAGTAGAGCAAATGGATAGAAGGCAGACGCATCCCAGTTACAAGGTGGCATATCGTTCGAAGGAGTTGACGATATATGTGTCCAAGGAGATAGAGGTGTCGGTAAAGGGGAATGGCGAGTGGGTGCTAATTGGGGATAGAGTTGCAGCGACCTATATCCACCCTCAACGTATAGCAGCAGAGGTGGTGCGGAAGATGAATACGATGGCAGGTAGGGCAAACGTTATTATTGGGGATCTAAACTGCTGTGGGAAAAGAAAGAGAGAGGTGTTGGAAGAGTGGGTTGAGCAGAGAGAGTGGATGGATATTGGGGTAGAGGAGCACACACACGAGTGGGGACAGCACAAGTGCATCATCGATCGGGTATTAACAGGAGGGACTGGAAGTCCATGGAAGATCCCGAACGCCTGGGCTGCTAACAGTGATCACTGTATGGTCGGTGTCAGAGTGGCGGTGGAACGGAAAGAGATTAGGAGGAAGGAAATAGACTGGGTAAAAGTGAAGCAGTATGTATTGGGGGAGGAGAAGAAGCCAACAGAACAAGTCTTTGAATTTTTCGGGGATACTTATGTGGAGCTCCGGAGGAAGCTAGCAGAGGAGTGGACTAGGGAGGTCCGCTTGTGTGGAAGAAGTAAGAGATGGTGGAAGAAGGAGTGGAAGGACCTGCGGAGGAGGAGTAGGAGGTCAAAAGAGGCGAGAAAAGAATTAGGAAGAGAGGTCAAGAAGGCGAAGGCAGAAATGTGGAGCCAGTGGGTCTCAGAGGGGAAGAGCGTTTAGGACATTGCAAGGGTGTCACGCAACCCCTTCAGTATCAAACCTAGGTGCGGAGTTTTAATAGCGGAAGACGGAAGTGTGGCACACATAGAGGAAGAGAAACTGGCGGCGTTTAGCAACCATAATTTAGTAGATGATGATACAGAAAGGGAGAAAGGCAGCCTCGAGCCTCAGAAACTGCTGATAGGGAGGAAGAAGGTAGAAGGACGAATGCATGAACGGGTAAGGAGGGCGTTAAAGGCGACTAAGAATAGCAGTGCACCGGGGCCAGACGGCATCTCGTGGCGGCTCCTGAAAAAGATACAAGGGACGAATTTAGGGAAAGAGGTATTAAGAGATGTGGCACAGTGTGCCTCAGTGGATCTCGGCACGGCTCAGCCAAGGGAGTGGAGGGAAATGAAGATGGTAATGATCCCGAAGCCTGGTAAGGACCACTCAAAAGTCAAGGGTTGGCGGCCAATAGTATTGGCCAATACGGTTAGCAAACTCGCAGAGAAGATCATTGTGGAGGAGCTGCAAGAGATACCAGGATTGTGGCATGAGCTGGCTTTCGCTGGGAGGAAGGAGCGCGGTGCGATAGACAGTGTGATGTTAATGGACGAGGTGATAAAGGGTAATCCTAAGGCGAAGTTATATGGTTGAGATATCAAATTGGCTTTCAACCATCTGAGGCGGCAGGAGATGGGGAGGATACTGGAAGGACACGGACAGCTCCGCTGGTGGATCGATGCATTCCTACAACCAAGATCCTTTGCGGTGGAGGTCGATGGCAGATATATCGGGAGGGCAAGGATGACACAGGGGACACCACAAGGCTCGCCACTGAGCCCGTCCCTGTTCACGATATATATGTTAGCGATGATAAGGAGGGCAGAGGAAAAGGCAAGAGAGGGTGGCAGGACAGGGCTCCGCAAGCGTACGGAGAGGAGCACATTGTTAGTACCCCTGTCATACGTAGACGATGTCAACTCTGTATATGGGGGGAGTGAGAAGAGGCTAGATGTGATTCTGGGGGCAGCGGCAGATGAGTATGGGCTAGAGTGGGATAAAGGCAAGGGGTGGAAGGAGGGGGAGGCACCCCACCTGGGAGTCAACATGAAGTCAAGGAGGCGACACCAGGCATATCGGACAGCGAAGGGTAAGGCGGCATGGGAGCTAGTACGGCGACTAACCAAGCTACCGCCCAAGGGGAAAAAGCAGATAGTGTGCGGACAACTGCTTCCGATACTAACATATGGTGCCGAGCTGCATACAGAACCTTCAGAGGTGATGGAGAGGTTGAGCGCAGAGTGGGGAAGGTGGATATGCGGGGGGTGGAGGGGCAGTGCGAGGACGAAGATCGAGGATATCACTGGAATCCCAGATCTGAAAACATGGATGTGGACGAAGAGAATCCGGTGGGCAGCGTCGGTTTATGGGAGGGCACTGCCAGCGCTGAGGGAGACCGCGAAAGGGATACTGGAGGGAGTGTTGGAACCGGACGCGGTGCTCCACTGGATGTCTGGAGGGGACGAAACTGCGGGGAGGGAAGTGGATATTGCGGAGCTGGATGCTGGGGAAGTGACAGCATGGTCGGACGGGTCACGACAGGAAGGGGTGGCGGCGGCAGCAGCAGTGGGAGGAGAGGCGGGAGAGGAGTGGGAGGAGGGTGTATACTTGGGCTCTCTTGCCACGGTGATGGACGCTGAGATGCTGGGAGTGGTACGAGCATGGCAGGCGGGAAGGACGACAGTGGCACTTGATAGCCAGGGCGCCATCAGGCGACTGCAGAATCTACGCTTCGAACAGCCACGGTCGTGGATAGAGGAGTTGGCAGTGGGGGAGATGGTGAAGGGCCACAAGACGGTGATGTGGGTAAAAGGACATAGTGGAGTGGAAGGCAATGAGAGGGCAGACAGGAAGGCGAAGGAGGTGGCATGGGTGGGCAGGAGGATGCTACGACCTGACGTTATCACACCGGCAGGCATCCGACAGGCTTTTCCCATGGGGCGGCCGTCCAAGCAGACAAAGTGGAACCGGGAGGCCCTACGGGGGTTGACATACATGGTTACCGACCGCGGACCGCAGCGTTGGTGGCTACATAAGGTAGGCAGGGCGGATGACTCGTCGTGCGGGTTGTGTGGGGAGGGGGTGGCACAGAATGCTGCACACCTACTGCGCTGTCCTGGGGTGGCGGATGGCAAAGGGCGGGAATGGGAGCAGATATGGGAAGATCCGGAGTGGTGCGAGAAGCTGGCGGAGGCAGTCCGGGGGTGATTGGGGCAGTGATAGCGGGGTTGTGGTAGCTGAATTTCGCATGTACGTAGATACGGGGCAGGGAGCGGCCCAGTGGTTGGATAATCCCGTCAGGCTTAACCTGGGGGATGCGCTGCCTTGCCATAAGCGAGATGCTTCAATGCAAGTACTGATTTACCAAAAAAAAAAAAGGTATACATGCTGTGGCCATACGAATTTGTATGGCGTTTACCAGGTAAGGAAGAAATATAGATAAATCATATATATAAGCTCATGAGTTTGATAAGTCTCATTCTTAGTCACCACACGGTAAGTCCATTCGTGGTTTTGATGATATTTTTCAAAGTAAGTGTATTTTGGTATAAAAATCGGCCTCGTGCTATTACTTACGACCGCTGACTATACTACCTAAGTTATTAGTACGAATAAGAGAAAGGATGCAATGCAGATATAACAGAAATTTATGGGCCTCCCAGCCATGTCAACTTGATTATTAAGAAAGAAATACCTAATGCTTTGTCTCAACTTTACTTGTTCGACATCTGACTCAAAGAAAGAGTTGACTTGGAGACTGTAACCAATGATCACGAATACGTTATACATTAAATACAAGAGCAAGGTTCACCAGAACAGTCATTGATTTTCAGTACATACCAGTGCTTTCAATTCCATCATGTCAATACGTAAAGAATACTGGATAGTGATCAGCAATCTCCCCCAAAAAATATTATCACTGATCAACTTTATAATGTGTCTCTTTTGCCGATTTTATCGGCGAACAAAATACGGACTTTAGTTATCATGAGCTAATTGTGGTCATTGGTCCATTCGGTGGTAGGAAAATTAGGTAATATTCCGTGTCATCTCCGATATTAATTTTCGATTATTTTCCGATTACTGGAGGTGAGATGGAAGGGGGAAGCGACAGTATTTGTGAGTTTTTATCTCTAATGTGGGAACCATATCAGTATACAAGTACTGGACGCCGTATGGAGGAAACCACTGGTAGAGTACCTCAGGAATAGAAAGGAAAAACACCATGGGTGAACTGCTAAACTATGTGTAGGTTTGGAGGAAAAAGCCCATCCAGGATGCCGCATTGAAGAGAAGAGCCTCCATTCCGTGGTTTCCCAGGCTTATTTCATAGACAATTGATCAAACACCCAAGGTTCCGTCAGACATGACACTTCTCCTGGAAAGGGCTTGATTCCATTATCTAGCCCATATGATTTATATACAAACCCGGAATTCCAGAGAAGCTTTCCGGAACCAGTGGCATGGCCGAAGAATCCATGGTAGAAGCTCCTACTTAGATATTGGACCATAAGATATAGTGAAGGTTTAGTCCCGCAACAGTCTTTGTTTTGTAGAGTACAGTCACTTCGAGCCGCGTCACGGTCGCCATATTAAGTTTTGTTTTACTGCGGAGGACATTTATGTGCCTTGGCGCCAGAAAGAGGAAAGACTTTTGGCTTTTCTCCAGACTTTTGTCCCTTAATTTTGCCTAGTCTGGTTGCATTTTGCCATACAAAATTGTATATGTGCCCGTGCATGTGCCCCTGCTTATGAGGCACTTTTTAGTGCATTCGCCAGACTTTTGTCTGAGGTGAGTACATAGCGATAGATTCATTAGACCATAGACTACGAGTTCTAAAGCGCTATTGAGAGCAAAATCACTCCGATTATAATCTTTTTTTTATCCACAATCCTTCCATTAATAACTTTGTGATTCTTACAAGAAGCAATGGAAATATTGTTCTAAGACGCAGTTGCCTGGCTACTACTTTCGACTCTAAATCTCTCTAGAGAGTATGAATTCTTGTCCTCTGGCCATTAACCCAAGTCCCCTTCTCATGACCTGTCTTTGAGCAATGAATATCAAAGGAAAGGTTTACTAATAATAAGAGAAGCGCAGAACCAGACTAGAAGCGCAGCCCACTTTAGTAATCAAAAAAAAGCCTAGCTTAGCAATAGACAAGGACTATAATCCGGCAATCGATATCGTTAGGCCTAAAGCCCAACCGACTGGGAGCTGCCATGAAGGAAATATAGGTTCAGTAAATTGATTTTGTTTATATTCCAAAAATATTTTGAATGAAATTAACGTTCTAACCAAATTGAACTATTTCCTTTTAATAGTTCATATTATAATCACTAACTCGTAAGGGTTGACCAGGGACAGGCCTGAGTCCTAATCATGAGTAAAGTACGCTATAAGCTATTTTCTTCCCCTCCATAGATGGGAGAAAGACCGATTACAAAAGCTAAGTTATCTTCAGTAGAATTATTGTTTTCAAGCATTGATAAGTTACTATCGATATTGCAAGGGGAACATACTAACAAATAAATTACAGGTTGATCAACTTATTAACTTTTACTTCTGAATCAGCAAGCATCTTAGTTAATTTATTATTAATTAGTAATGCTGAGAAAGCCAGTTGATTATACTTTCAAAAGTTAGCTAATTCAGTCTCTAGATAGCTAGTTATTTAGCTAACCTTGCACTTCTAGACTAGCGGCTACCTAAGTAGAAGCAACCCGCGCCATCCACTTTAGTAGTCTGGTTGGCACAACGACCTCTGAATGTGTGCGCATCTGGGCGCATGCGCTCCGGCAAGAGTTTTTCATGAAACTTTGACCCAAAAAGATTTTATTTAGGAACTTGAGAACTGCACACTTTCAGTTAACGTTATCACAAGTCTTGGCACCCGTTGGGTATGGACATTAAGATGAGAGAAAATAACAATGGCAAAGGTCCTAGCAAATACCTGGGGATCTAATGTCAATGCACATATACCCAACTAGAGAGATATCATGGAGATAAAATCCCCAGTATTTCCCTACCACCGCACCTGGGGATATTGCCATGACAAATCCCTTGGGAATGCCCTGGACAGCTACTAAAACTCACTTTGAGATTTTCTCTAGGACATAAAGTCCCTAATAGTCCCTAAAATTGACGGATAAGACACCAGAATCCACTCTTATGGTACCCGATTTCCCAGCTTATAGTTCATAGGATTCGGGGTATGGACCCATAGCACTTTTTCTGCTGTTCTTTCTCGCCTATCTGTAATTGTGACAATACCCTGGAGGATATGGGAATGCATCGGTGTATATGCACATTATCGTCCATTGCCGCCCAGCATTTACACTACTTGTATAGATTTGACGGCAGCTTCCGGACCATCATAACCTAGACGTGCGGGCCCCGCTTTAACGACGTACATGCCAACCTCCATAAGTTACAAGTTACCATTAAATGTTAGGGAATCCCCAGACGATGAGACATGGGAGTCTGCAGCCTCGATTGATTGATGTACAATAATTACTCCAACGAATACACCCAGTGAAGCTGAAGCCCTGATATATGATATGAGGGTATACTGTTCGGCACGCCTCAAGCTTAGAGATCGCATGGACCAGTCAGGTGCTCACTAGCAAGAAATACATACTGGATCAAAATCCCATCGTCAATGCTGTTCAACTCAAGCATAGGGTCTTAATAACGCACGCCGGTCGAACCAGTCCCAATTGTCCTGATACTTTCATCCGTTAGTACCAGTTTGTCTGCTCAATTAGGGTTTACTTTCCAGAAAGCTCTTGGCCAAGGCGATTACTTTCTTGTTTTGACGAGAAACTTCTGGCCCAATGGCCAGTGTTGTTTTTTCCAGCACTCAATTATGACACAATCGTATTACATGATAATTGGGGGAACTATTCTCTGGTAGATAAAGACACATGTAAACTCACAATAATTGGGTTACGCACCAGTAGATTTGCATGCATGATTGTCTTAAACATGGGGATATTGGCACGTATGTTGAGCAGGTTTCGTGTGGGTGGTTCAACTGGTTTCCCTCGAGCCCAAAAGCACTGATGCGCAAAAGGCGCGAGGCCATGACTTGCTACAGGTAGTCTCGGTAAAACAAAACTCTGCGTAGACTAGAGCCTAACCAAACAAGTAACAGGCGACGATATACTATATACACACATTAACAGATCGTTCATATATTATAGTGCTCTGAATTTTCTTCCACTTTCTCCGCCATTTTGTAGATAATTGCCCTCGAAAATCCAGATATCTATAGTTCTAGGCCATCCTTGTTCGCACACCCCCCATTTTACACCAAAACTACCCATATTCATATATGCGTCAAAAATCAACCACGCAATCACTTCTAATGCGGCTGTAGAATTTAGTAGAAGGAGACTAGCACTGTCGTATTATATTACTGCAAGTATAGACAAAGGATGGCATGGTACTGTAGCTATCGATTAATATTATTTCTACTAGAAGCTCCGGCTGCGGTGCGGGGTCGGTACAGTTCGATCGCAGCTGGATTCATGCAGCAGGTGGCGGGATTACCGTAGCAAATCCTTGTCCATCCGTCACCGGTAGTGCATCCACATTTACTCTTTAATAGTTATCCTTGCATGCATGGATAATAATGGTCAAAGCAGGCTGGATTCATATTGTGAGCTACCCACATCTCCCGTATTTGTCTCTACATCTCAACGAGCAGCACAAGGTCACAGCCCTGCGTTCAATTGAAAAATTCCTTTTCACAATATAAAGTCTTCCAGCTTGCGCTTCCTGCATTGATTATTGCGATAGGTATATTGCCTAATCACCATTGCCCAAGATTACCAACTTGCGTCCGATGACACATTCAAGTTGATTTGATTAATTCCCTGTAGGTCACAGCGGGGATATAAAATACAACGAGGCGCTGGAGAGTATGAAAGATGGTATGCGGGGCACTAAGAACATTTTCATATAAATTTTACAATTCATTATCTGATCCTATACCAACACTATTAAGTGGTTACATGTGCACCCATCAATGTTTACGTGATATAAGTATGGAGGCATATAACTGTAGGTTACAACCATTGTCACAGTTGTGTGAGGATATATCTCCATCCGCAATGTTACGTATGTAGTTGTGGTGTCACCACGCAATTTGAATTTGACCGGTTCTACTGAGGTATAGGAACGTAAGTTTCAGGCCGCAGGCCTGGCATTAATTTTCTTTCTGTACTCGCAGTCAGCTCAAGATATGGGGAGACCCTGATGGTTCCAAGCCCTATACCCTCGGAAGCACGCTAAGGTTGGTGAGCTGTACAGCGATTACTTTCGAACCTCTCTGGCCCTGTACCACGACCCCTGCAAACTTAATCCCTGCGACCTCACATTTCATAACCTTGGAGCGCCCGACATTAATATGAATGGAAGAGTTCTCAACTCGTATAAAGAAGCACCATTTTTATCTTTTATTTTTTATTTCATTTCTTTTTCCCCTCAAAACTCATTATTCTTATCAGAAATTCAAGAGTGCGGCAAGTTAGCCTGCCCTGTTGGAGCTATATAAAGAAAAAGTAAAAAAAAAAAAAAAAAAAAAAAAAAAACAGAACGATAGAAAGCCATCCCGTGCCTTATTCTCTTCTCACTCGTCTCTCTTATGCTGCTCGGGACTTCCGTCCTCGCCCCACGAGAGACCGAGAGGAGGGTGAAGAAAGCCTCTACCGCGTCACACTCGTCTTACTATCCTGCTCTCTTTTTCTGTAACGGTAGTTGATGTCTGGTGCTACGTACTCTAGCACTCTACATCAGCTTAAACTCACTCATTTAGTTATCAGTGTGTTCGCCAACGCAGCATGCAATTAATTTTGTCATGATCACGATATACATATAGCCCCCTTGACTCTTGAGAGACATTGGGCAGCGTCTATAGTTTTTGATTTTCCCAGGCGATGGCATAGCACAAGCTGATATGATGGTTTGTTTGGCCATGGTTGATGGCCAGTAATATCTCGGAGTTAAAGCATAGCCTTGCACTTAAACGCATATCAACTCAGTCACAATAAGAGACATCTCCTTTCCACGCATGTGTATTCAGCCAGCGTTACCCATTGCCAATCCCTCAGCTTCTGTTCATTAGTAATAGGAGCCTAACAGGTCAATGTTAATATAATGGCATTGCCCTGGTGCTCACTGACGTGTTTCGAACTAGGTAGAGCATGGACGCGCAGCCTTATTCTCAAGGCAGTTACTAGTCTGGCTGGCATGACTCGTCTCAGAAAGTGTGATTGTGATTCAAAACCTTTTTTTTTTTGAGTATCGGCAGCATGGAAAATGATAGATTGAGATTATAGCCTATGACAAGGCGGCATACCTCCTGAGTAAGTTCCAGGCGATTCTCTACCCAACCGAGGCTGCTCCCTGCCCCGCATATCTTTGTATAAGACCAAATATCCCCTGAGAAAAAAACAAAAGCATAATAACAAACTCGCGCAGGTGAGGTAACAAGATCTGCGGATAGAAGCACTCATTATTAGACACGTATGTGGAAAAAATATGAGCTCCCACGTAGGCCCTTATCCTAAGCCATATAATTCCCATCACATTCTTCCTGCACCTCCCTTCATCCGCCCTTGCCTATCCTAGTGCATTTTGACTCCTCGGGTATCCCAACAGGACTCGTAACAGTTGAGACTATCAGAGTGTGTAGACGACGAGTTGCTACTCTTGAAGGGTGGAGCATGAGTCTCGTTGAGGCCAGCCCTGGCTTTACGCACAACCTCGTTTGTCTGAAACTATTTCTTTTACATGAGAGTGTGAAAGATGCGTAACTATGCTCGAAAACCGCACCTCAATCAAGCATTTTTGATGCGAGGACACCGAATTTTGCCCAGATAGTCTGAATGTGAGTACTAATTCAAAATAAAAACAATGGACTATTAGTAGCTATAGACCACCACGTGACTCTTGCACAAATCTATGTGTCCTGTAGTTACGTAATTGCTGATGCGGGGTCTTGGATTAACCGCTCGAATTTTGTATGAATCTATGCTGCAAGTGCTAACGCAGCTAGTGACACACGAAATTATGATAAAAAGTAATTTTATATGCACACTTTATATCCAGCAAGGTACTATAAGTTTGAGAACGTAATTGGCATGCCTGGAGCTTGTTTAATCAGACTAACTCATGTCATGATATGGGTGGGGTCCCAAAGTCTTAGCTGTGGGCGGGCCTTAAACTAAGGGGTACGTATTTTATAACACTTTAACCTAGACAGATTTTACGTTGACTAAGTACTCTTCATTTGTATGGTACAATATTCATGTAACATCTCCTCTGATTGCACTTCTCACTGGAAAGTCTCAATCGAAGATATAGTGTAGACATTCCATTCATCTAGAACGTTATGTAGCCTCGTCGTCTATTAAATACACTGGACGCTGCACGTACCATACGAATATCGCCAACCTAACATCCATCAAAGCCTCACTCCAGCGCTAGAGGAATAAGGACTAGCAGCCACTCATTTCTTTAGTAATTAGTTGAAAGAAACTTTAGTTGTCTATTATTATGTAGGCCGAAACTGGGATTTTTTGGTGCATGTGGGGGTCTATTTCGAAAATTTCGCGCCCCGAATGTATGAGGCAATTTGCTTGATCATGATGATTATTCCCGCGAACTACACCAAAGCCTGGCAATAGTGCTTTCATTTACTAGTGGTCATGAGGCACCCACACATATGATCTACCCATTGTATTAAGTTAGTCTTAAACAGTTCTTATATGCAGCTACCGGGTGCTTACATGTAAGAATACCGTATTTGCTTTTAGGCCGGCATGTACAGCTCTATAATCCCTCCACGGCTAGGCATGGATGTGGGCAATTCTCAGCACTGTAGCAAACCTATAAAGAAGACCGAGGGAGCCATGGAGTGGGCTGTAACTCCTAGTGATCCTAGTTCCTCATAACCCAATCAACCCTCATAACCAACAACGATTCTCACAACATGCGTCAGGCCTGCTCACCTTGTTATAAAACCGAGCTTATTGAATGGGCTCCAATTCCACACACTTCGTTAACAGCACTACGTGATCCCCATGCGCGTGCTGATCGTGTTTACTACCAAGGGCTTAATGGAATAGTCTATGGCATTGTTGAAGAGTACGACAAGCCATTGGTGCCCATGCCTCCCTTCGTCAGAGGAGGCACGCTCGGGACACTTGCACCTCTAGCAGTGATAGATGCTGCGGGAGCCGTTGGGCCTGGGCCTAACCTTAAGGGTACACTTGACCCTGAACAAGTACGTGACCTCGTTCGTTTTTCCGTTCTTGTGCGCCTACGTACTATATCTACTTTAGGCTTGTACAAAGGATCCTAGGACTTGCAGGCCTAGATAGTGTCAAACCCATTGCTAATATTACACCTCAAATTAACTCTACAGCTTTTTTACTTGGATACCAATGCGATTCTTACTAAAGCTACGCTTAAGCACGTCGAGGAATATCCAATTCCCGTGGAAATTGATACTATCGATTGGCTTAATGTGCAAGCTAATCGCGCATCCAAGCTTGCTGCGATTGCTGTACCATTGTCCAATGACGGGCAATCACATGGTGGGAGATGGGTCTATTATCAAAGGCACGTATGCCATGGCATATAGGAATCGCATCAAACAGCCCTGAATATTAATCTATAAGCACATAGTGGCGGTGAAAAGGCAATCAGGGAATTGTGGATCAGGACCACGCGCACGACCCCAGGAACGGATGACAACCTCACCCGCCAGAGCCAAGATCTAAGATATACAATCTTCACTTCGCAGGAAATTCTCATGGGGACAAGCCTTGCATCCAATGTCCTTTGGCTGAAAGGCCATCCAAATGCAGTGGGAGCATTCTACTATCAGCGGCAGGATGGTAGCATTTGGAGAAACTTATGGCTCCCAGTTGTAGGCTGGCAGGGTAACTAGATCCATGCTAGCTAACTGTAAATGCTTTGTGGATTTTCTAACTTAAACAGAAACCGAGGTTGTAAAACCAAAAAATGCTGCATTCCATACTGCGCTTGCGGTTGCCTACTCAACTATGATGCAGACGGAATTCCTCTTCTTCATTTCAGTCGATGGAAAGATTTGTGAACTCCGGATCGATGTCAGGCTTCCAGCGGCTCGCGTTTATGGAGCTCGATATATTATTTATGATCCCCAATATCCCCCTCTCGGAGGAACATCACTAGCGGCCACAGCTATTGATGATTGCGAGACCTGCAGCGTGCATTTATATTATCAGGACACGAACGGTTGTATCCAACGCTTATTTTCTGGGAAATTTGAAGGGGAATCGGGCTGCTGTGAGCTCGTCAGCATTTGATTCGAAGCCAGACAGGCACAGGCGAATGAGGCGGTGAAGTCATAGGAAATGGGTGGTATGGAATTTAGTCTAAGAAATTGGTGGTGTTTTGAGAGTACGGGTTTGAACGAGAAGATTTTCCTCCGTGATTGTGATAATTCTCGTTGCTAGGATTCAGTTCAAGGGATCGTCACTCACTTACAAATTGAAACGAATCAATTGCTCTATATTTTGTCCGTAACCGTAGTGACAAAACATCTGAAACCCACAACAGGTTCTGTAACGGTGCATGATCCAACCTCAGTACGTGGATAAATTGTTGTGCATGCAGCTTCAGGTAGCTCGTTCTCAAACTAGACTACAATTATTCACGGACAGGCCAATGAGTTTTACTCTGCAGGCTGCATGCACCGCATTCAGAATAGCCATACACGCTCGCGCCACCTACCTCGTTTCCAAGCTCTACGATGATAGGAGTATTGGAGTTGGTCATGTTAAACATACCGTATTAATTCGCGAGTAAGAATGCTGTCTTACTAACAAACGGGCGGTCGGAGGGGCCTTAAATTTACTGTCTTATACACGATACTAGCTTAAACACGGGGTACTTTCTTATAAAAGAAGGGGGGGGGGGGGGGGAAGGGAAAAAAAAAATTTCCGCAACAAAAAAAAAATTCCGGAACAACACCGACAGTAGCAATATTGATATCTAGTTACACGATCTCCTCACCAAGCGTAATCGTAGCATATTGAACAGCCTCTTCTTCAGTAATGTAATCTCCATGCTCATTGTCACTTCCATCCGCTTCCTCCTCATCATCCACAATCTCAACGTCAGAATTGTCATCCTCCGTGTCTGTTGGCAGGTCGGGTTGGTCTTCAGACTCAGGAGGTAGTTGCCAATCAGGGACTGTATAGTTTGAGATTCCTTCAATATGGATCTCCGAGTCTGCTGTGCCATCGATCGGGACAGTAATTCCACATTTGCGAACTGAGCGAGTCTAAGAGGTATTAGCTAAGTATACGTGGTTGCTTCCTTTCCAGCCTCACGTAAGGCATTGAAGTGTACAATGTCTTGTGCCACATCAGGTCCTTCGGAATCCGCCTCTGATAGTGCTGGAATGGCTGTCCGCCTGCTAGAGTTCTGCAGTTGCAATACTGAGGTTGTGCGAGGTCTTTGGCTGGTGGTTTGCGCACTGGGTCCAGCACGAGGTGCCAGCGGAATTGACATTGTACGATGGTAATGAGTGAAAGAAGCCGGTTGTGCGAGTCAACATCGACATTACTGTACTACTGTCTTATAAGAAAAATTTGCTGTCTTAAACATGATTTGGATATCTTGGCCAAAATTAGGCTGTTTTACCCCTGTCTTATACACGAATACTGTCCTGCCGAGTAGTACTTTCTTACTCGCGAATTAATACGGTACCTATGTTCATGTCATACGTGCGTGCATACCAGCCTATACCTACCACCGACAACTACTTTGACGAATCCAGCGAAAGGTCAGAACTGAACAACCAGAGCAGCTACAGACAAGCGGACAGCATCACGAGATAGCCCTCGTTGCCCACAATAAGAATATCTACTCAAACCTCGGGGGAACAACTTTCGCGAACCTTTTCCCCTCGTTTGAAGGCTTTCGAGCGCTTTTTCTCTCCGTACCTACCTCGAACGGGCATTGGTCACGACAATGTCGAGAGCACCAATGGCGGGCAAGATAATTCCCACACCGCGACGCCACTGGACGCAACTACCATCCATCACCGGGATGCGGATCACCACAGGGATGTGGATCAGCATGGCGCTAACTAAATTTCGGGCGAGATCGAGCTGTACAAGAGCCCAGAGTGGACGGAATTGAATTAACACGAATCAAAGACCTCCGAGAGCTCCCTGTGAGAGGTGAAGGGCGGGTGCGAGGGATTGTGCCCCGCTGAAAGAGGGGTAATGTGGCTACCACACGGATAACAAACTAGGTGAAGTAGCAAGTGATAAACTACTCAGATATATATCCCATATCCCTAATCAATGATTAGATATCCCGACATGTATTTGAGATTAAATTGTAACCATTGAGGCCATAGTAGAGTGACTCAGTGTTGCCTAAACCCCTCCTATTTAACATGCTTTTCCTTTGTAGCCAGAGACCGCTTTATATCTGCTCTCTCTAACTATAAATACAAGCTAGTCAATATCTTATCACAGAAACTCCACTATAACCATTCTCAAATTTGCCTCTGATCTTATTAAACAGCCAGGTTTACTATTTCCGATCATTAGTGGTGGTAGCTTGCTAAGGGTGCTAATACTGACCCACAATAATTCTAAAGCGCTTTAAGCATTCAAAAGTTCTGCTTTACCCATAGGAGGACTATTCCGTAACATTACCTTGGTATATTAACTATCGCAGACACAGGATTAGTTGATCAGTGTTACTATTATAGTGTGTAGAGGAGGCGATGATAATTCTAAGACATATCCTATGCAGTATCTTGGCAACTATATTTTCGACATTAAACCAGTACCACATATTGCTCTATTATCTTATTATAGTCATATCCCTTCTTAAACTTTACCAAATAGTGGAAGGAAGCTTCTTGTCTTTATTACAGCTATAGAATAAGAGAATCCAGTTTCCACAAGCAGAAAGGAGGGAGACTCAGGCAAGTGAAAGCTTAACTTGCTCCCGCCAATTTATCTATACATACCGTGCATCATAGCTTAGTCTTGTGGAGTGATTACTACTTAGTAGCTTTTATAACACCCAACTCGAGCACCTGTATATTATACAATCCTAAAAATATATTAGCCAAGCTATTGCACAGACATGTCTCAGAATCATCATCACCTCCTCTGTGCCTACTATGATAGCAGTGCTCCTGCCTTTGCGACAGTTAATAGGCCAAAGTAATATTATGGAATAGTTCTCCTATGGGTAAAGCAGAACTTTTGAATGCTTAAAGCGCTTTAGAATTATTGTGGGTCAGTATTAGCACCTTTAGCAAGCTACCACCACTAATGATCGGAAATAGTAAACCTGGCTGTTTAATAAGATTAGAGGCAAATTTGAGAATGGTTATGGTGGAGTTTCTGATGATAAGATATTGACTAGCTTGTATTTATAGTTAGAGAGAGCAGATATAAAGCGGTCTCTGGCTACAAAGGAAAAGCATGTTAAATAGGAGGGGTTTAGGCAACACTGAGTCACTCTACTATGGCCTCAATGGTTACAATTTAATCTCAAATACATGTCGGGATATCTAATGATTGATTAGGGATTTTGGATATATATCTGAGTAGTTTATCACTTGCTACTTCACCTGGTTTGTTATCCATGTGGTAGCCACATTACCCCCCTTTCAGCGGGGTACAATCCCTCGCACCCGCCCTTCACCTCTCACAGGGAGCTCTCGGAGGTCTTTGGTTCGTGTTAATTCAATTCCGTCCACTCTGGGCTCTCGTACAGCTCGATCTCGCCCGAAATGCAGTTAGCGCTATGCTGATCCACATCCCTGTGGTGATCCGCATCCCGGTGATGGATGGTAGCCACATAGCCAAGCCAATATCTAGCAGCCATTCTAACGGTATGCCGAATAAAGGAAAAAGGAAGGAGGGCGACACGAGCATGACCATGGCACTGAGGAATGACCAACGGAATAAGATAATAAGTGCTATCAAGACAATATCCACTATTATTCCTGGCATATTCCGCACGGAAAGACAGGTCGAGCGGTAGACTTATCATCTCAAGAATCTTACCGGTACCCTGGCGCTCGATAATGTCTGCCACTTCCGATGGAGTCCAGAGGCAGACGAAAAGGCAGCGAAACACCATGTAAGACTATTCCAAATATCACGTAGGACAGAAGCAGCAACTCAGACCCCACCACCCCCAGCAACTCCCACCGTAGAAATGCAGTCTGGCAGGGAGATAGTAATATTGGCAGCCACAGACCTCCAAACCGACGAAATAGCTTCCCAGTCTCAGACTATAACCCCACTAGTGGTAGTGACACGAGGGAAGGGACAGGGAGCACACCGGCAAGCACTACTACCAAGGAGAGAGGCATCACCCCCGGCATCATCCGAAGCCAGTACTCCTAACCCCCTATTGCCTCCAGCCAGAGCACAGGCTATAGTCCTGCACGGCACTCCAACCAAGCATAAGCCAGGGCAGATGAGAAGGTGGATTGAGGAAGACAATAAAGGTGTGGAAGTCATATGAATCAGATGGCTATTGGAACAGCATGAACCAGGAAAGATGGCATCCTCCCTGGTCATCTACACTAAGTCAGCGGAGGATGTGGAAGGACTGCGGATGGGAAAGGAGGCTTTTCCGCACCACAAAGTATGATTGGAATCGACCGCCTGACAGTGGGAGAATGGTCGGCATCGGCAAAGGGAAACAAAGAGACGCATCACCTACCAACTCAACGCACAACACAGATACATCGGAGACTTACAGGCTATGTGAAGGAGGAGAGAGGAGATGCCCTGTCTGTAAAGGAAATGGACGGGTATATGTATTAGATGTGCTACCATGAATTTGTCAGAATTTTCTACTTGCGCAGACATCTTTGTTTATTCCTACCGGCGAGAGAGTTTTGAGATAAATAAGAGCAAATTAATTTTTGTGCGGTTTTTCACTTGAAAACTTTATCTACCTGCGTGATTTTGTATATTTCCTTAGGGGGTATCTGGTCGTGTACGTAGATATGGGGCAGGGAGCGGCTCAGGGGTTGGATAATGCCATCAGGCTTAACCTGGCGGGATGCGCTGCCTCGCCATAAGCAAGTAGCTTCAATACGAGTTACTGATTTATTTTTAAAAAAAAAAAAAAAAATGGGACGCGTTCGAGGCCTACTCTGCCTACCAGCATCTCCTACTCGATGGACGCAGTCATTAGGAGCCGAAGGAACGGGAGAATACAATGGGAGTCCCCTATACACTGTTTTTCTTTTTTTTGGGGGGAGTTTTGTACATAGCATCGGGCTGGCAGATTAACTTGCCTGTCCGCTCGGTTAAGACAACACTTCCGAATCAGTCCTTCTATATATATGTTCAGAGTCGTTCCGGAATCCGGGCCGTACCGGAATGGTCTGGATTCTGCAACGGCCCAGGCCGCTGCAGAATTAAAATTTTTCGCACTTGTTGAATCTTTCATCACGGTACGCAACGCATTGCAACACCACGACCTCACAATTCTCACCAGCGCTTTGCTTGATCAATGTCAGTTGCAGAAGATAATGACGGGATTGATCTGGACTAGTTTCATCCCTTAGGTTCCGCTCCATCTATAAGCGCACTTGAAGCATTCTCTAGCACTGCTCGTACCAAGTTTGAAGAGTATTTGCATACACTAACAAATTTCGGTTGACCTTTGGGAAGTAATTCCCTAGATTTTAATTCAAATATTATATATGGTAGCTAATAGAGACTAGGTATCGCAAGATTAAAGCATACCTCCGACACCCAAATTTGAAGGCCCCAGCAGGTGATTTTCCAGCAATTAAGCTGCGATGGAAGGCATTAAATGAATATGAGCTGTAATAATGCACTATATTCTATTTCTGGTAAAAATAATATTGGAAAAAGAGTAGTTTTAGAGCATGATGTATTTGATGTTATTGCATATGTTCATGACATGTACTCCATGCAGGAAAGAACAAAACTTATGCTACTATTAATGAAAAGTATCATGAAATTACTTGGAATGAAGTATAAATTTAATCTATTTGTACTATATTATATTAATATTTTATAGATGTTATTGAACTTTTACAATACTATTAGCTTTGTGTCCATAATAAACCAAGGTCCACTACAACCAATAGTTGTGAACAACTTATAAAAAAGAGTACAAATTGATCTTCTTGATATATGAGTTGATATTGATAGTGAATACCAATGGATTTTACATATCCGAGATCATTTAAGCAAATATTCTTGTGCTTATCCTTTAAAATCTAAGGAAAGTACTGAAGTTGCTTCTGTTCTTAAATATGAATCAGACAATTTAGTTCACCAAAATTCTGCAATATGATAATGGCAATAAATTTAAAGATGATGTACTTATTATAGTTGAATATCATGAAATATCTTTAAGAATGTCTATACTATCCACAGATACAAGGATTGATTGAACAAGCAAATACTATATTAAAGCAAAAGATTTGAACGGTAAAAGCTAAAACAGGTAAAAAACGCTGGGTACAATTTTTACCTATTGTAATTTTAGCTATGAATCAACAGGTAATTATTCTTAATACTTGTATTAGTAATATACTACTAAAGCTAGTAATATTAGATTCATTCTACAGCTAGATATAGCCCAAGTTGTATTTAAGCAAAAAGTATATGATTTACCAGCTCGTTTACCTTAGATTCTAAATAAAGATAATGAGTATAGTGAAGATGAGCAAGAGAATAATAGTGAGGATGAGCAATTTGAGGAGGATAATAGCCATGATGAACCTCTACCTACTACTTCAATTCACCTTCCGAATACCAACATTATACTAGCAAATGTCCGCGAATGTACTACAAAAGCTCACAAGCAAATGGCGAGTCGATATGCACAACAGCATAAAATAGATACCTTTGCAATAGGTGATTTTGTTAGCTTACGAATTCCTAGTATTGACTAGCTTCTACCGACCATCGCCGGATTATTTTGCCGGGTTGTCAATAAGCCTCATCCTGACCGATATCAGCTATATTGTGAATATGGCCTATTAGAAGAAAATTGTACGTTACGAGTTTGAGTACGAGGTCCGAACGAGTTCAGTAACAGATTTTGATACTACTGTTCCTTAAGCCAACGGAACCTTAGTGACTAAATCGATATACTAGATTGCTATAATATAACAAG
This sequence comes from Tirmania nivea, assembly GCA_015179035.1. Taxonomy (NCBI): domain Eukaryota; kingdom Fungi; phylum Ascomycota; class Pezizomycetes; order Pezizales; family Pezizaceae; genus Tirmania; species Tirmania nivea. The sequence goes on along the minus strand of WHUY01000042.1, from coordinate 274,677 downwards.
TACTGACCCCAACCGATTCTAAGCGGGAGTGTGGTATGACCGATGGATGATGTCAATCGTTCAAACGATAAAAGCCTATATAGTTACCATTTTGTATTTTAGTTGAGAAGGCAAGACCCAAGCACTGTTCTGTTCAGAGCAGTCCTTCCGAAGCTGCACTATTTGAGCTGCAATTACAGATCCTTTGCCTTGCTTTGTCTAATATCTATTCTCTTTCTATTAGATATCAGCTTCTCAGAATACACTTCTATTTTTCTTTTATTATAGATATTGAAGTCTTAAAGCAAAGGTCGTACTCGTACTCATACGGTAACTATCCGAACTGGTAATATTTCGTTCCATCCGATCCATAGGTTCGTCCCTATAATATTGTAGAATTTTACAGAGCACTTTTTGTAGGATATTTCGACCCGATATCACTTCCCAATTTGGTTCAATGAGTAAATCTTCTGACTAATTAAGCAAATTAAGGCCTTATACAAACCCCACGACTAATCCCGCAATTTGTGTTGGTTTTGGCGATCGTGATTTGACGGACAATTCCCCTAGCATGTGTCCCGTGCTGACTAACACCCAACCAAAGTAGACGTTTGAAATCAACCTATAATAAAGGGGGCCGAAGCATATTATATAACAAGCATACATTCCGACATATCCCACTAACCAATGAAAGTCCAGTCTAAACTTGAAATTAAAAATCGACAGCCTATAGAACTTTGCCCAATTTGCTCCGTTTCATAATCGTCCTCAGCCTATCATCTACCCACTCCACTTCGTCTACCCCAGTCTCAAATATCCCCATGCTCATCCTAATCGATATCGAGCATCGTCTCCTCAATTACCTCATCGGAGACAGTCTCTGTAGTCACCGGCATATCTGTCCGCGCCGGTGACTCCAACTCCGACATCGCATTTCTCGGCCCAAACAGCATTGAGTTCAAACTACTAGCTATTATATCCGCACTAGATCTAGATCTAGAGCGGTCGGTGTGTAGGGAGGCTTCAGTTGAGGGGCGGAAGATGGAGATTGCGGGCTCGGCGAGGCTATGGCCACCTATTTGTGGAGTGAAGGCAGTCAGAACTGGTACTTATCACGACAAGCAACTTAATCATGACGGATAATAAACAACAATGGGATATGCAAGAATAAATCAGTGTACTTGTAAGTGAAGGTAAATGTTGTATATATGCATTAGGGGGGTAGGAACACGTACTCCCAACTCTCCTCACTTCCTCCTCCTGTGTTTCCGATTCACTATCACCCGAAAGTTGTAGTCGCCTCTGTGTCCCACTATCAACATCCATGCTTTCACTTCCTCCATCGCCTTCATCGTCCCCCTGTTCCCCAGGATCCTCCGTGGTCATCACCTCCGTTCCTTCAATGTCTGTCTGACTCTGGCTCCGCGGCACATGCGACATATTCATCCAAGGGCCTAAGCATGGGGGAATTTTCGGCCCCGTAACCTGGGCACCAGTGAGGTGAATCATGCTTCCATCAGATGATTTCTTCCTTTTGTGCTCGAAGGGAAATCCAAGCCCCGGTTCACTCACGAAGGACACTCCCCTACGTTTCTTCGAGTCCGCAAAAGCCGTATCATCACGCTCTTCCCAATCAGAAGAATGAGAATCATCTGACATTATAGCGGTACGAGAAGCAACATCTTTGATTTTCTGTTCCATTTCTGCTTTTTTTCTGCCTTCTTCCGCAGCGGCATCGTAATCCACTAGTTCCTCCATCGGTACCTGTGCCTGCGGCCGTGGCACAGGACGAGGGGGTGGAGATGGAAGTGGAGGTGGAACCAATTGTGTGGGGAGTCGAACAGTTCGTGTGCTCCTTTCTCTCTCTAATTCTCTCTCGTTCAACACCTCCAAGATCTTATACTCTTCTGTTTCTGGTCTGTACATCGTGCTTACCAATCCTAACCCTATTTCCATTCCAATTCTGGCTCGAAGTTCCTCATCAGTGTAGGTGGAATAATCATGGGCCATCTCTTTGTTACTGTCAGGGCTGTCCTTCTCTGTTGTCGATCCATCCGATGTACCTTTCCCTTCGCCTTTTTTCTTTCCTTTATTATCCTCTGAACTACCCCCGAGAGAAAACTTGCGTGCTGGTCGGTCCTTTTGGCCTGCCCGCGGACTCCCGCTCCGAAGACTACGGGCCCCGGGATGAACTGGGGAAAGAAGACTCTCTGATGCCGGGGCAATTGGAAGTACTTGGGATACCTCAGTTGGAGGACTGGTTGGAGGATTGGTTTGAAGACTGGTTGTAGATGACCCAGTGGTGGCAGGATGGGTAATCGCCAGAGATTCCGGCAGAGAAGTATTTCCAAAGTTCATATTCACAGTGAGTTCCATTTTTCGTACCGTAGGTAATACCAAATGGTTTACTGATTGTAACAGAGTCGTCTGATCGGACTGTTTTCCTAATTTTATCTTTTCATCATCATGTTCATCAAGTGAGACCCCATGTCCCTCTGCGAGCATTTCTGTCATGCTCTGCATCTTCCTTTGTTCCTGAGCCCGGTGTTGAGGTGTCTGATGCTCTGGCGGGAGTTGGCAAAACCCTGTTGGAAGAGGCATGGCCGGTATAAGGCCACGGAAGCGTTCTCTGCGTGCCGTTGGTATTGGCATAATAGCGCGGACAATGCCACCGGTTCCTGACCCACCTGGCCTATCCTCTTCATTGCGGGTAGAAGAATGGCTGATTGATGAGATGTCCGATGAGTCGCCATCACCCTTGCCCTCTGCGCCCTGATCCTCTTGATTCCCTTGCGTACTTGTGTTATCGCCCGTGATTTCTGAGCCATCATGCTCCTTTGTGCCGGCATGCCATGCTCCCATAGATTTCGGCCGCATGATGAGCGCACACCGCTCAATCTCGGCTCTCTCCCGCTCCTCTTCCGAGGATGCCTCATCAGCAGGGTCCCTCTGCAGCTCGACATGGACCTCGCCATCGTCTGGGGTGGCTGATCTTACTCTCGTTCGTCGTCCCCTTGAGCCCGTTCCCCCCGGTGCACTTGCGGCTCTTGTCGGTAGGTGGAAGTCCCCCTCCTCTACAACTGGCGGGGCCTGCGCCCTCCCCAACTGATTCACGGGAATTATCTCTAATAACCACGGGTACCTATCCTCTACTGTAACCTCTGGGAGCGCCCCCCATAACCGGACCTGACCCTGAAGAAAAGTAGTCCTACACGGGTGGAGGCTCCAATCCATTGAACCAAGTTCGCCCTCCATCATCTTGACACGAATGAATTTTTGCACCTCTCTAAGAACACACCACCAGGTGTATGGGTCCTCAGGCCCTTCGGGCCCATCGAAGTTTCTCCGCAGCCAGTCTTGAAACGGGCGCTCTGTAACCACCTTTTTCAGGGCATCAGCACCAGGCAATTCAAGGGGATCAAAGCGTGGGTATATTGATGTGATGCCTGCGGTAGCTGTCATGGTAGTTGCAGCTTGCGCAGTCTCCCCGTCGCGCCTTCTCCTTTGCTCCTCACGTTCCCTTCCTATCTTTCTTGCTTCCCTTCCTGCTTGTTCTCTAAAATTGTCGACTCGGCGCCTTTCCGCAACTGCGGCTTCATTTTCATCAACACTGGTTTGCCGTTCCTCGCATTCTTGACGATCGCGGCTTTGTTGCTCCTGCTGCTCGCTTTCTCGCAAACGCCGCTCTTCTCCCTCCTTCGCTTCCGTTTGGGCTTGTGATTGACTTTCCTCTTCGCCAATTCCAGTTTGTTGATCCTCCATACCTCGTCCCATGCCTGACTTCTCTATTTCCCGCGCCCCCAGAGACACTTTAGTTTGTAGTCTCTCTCCCACCGCTTGTTGATATGCCTCAGTTTCCAGTTGCAAGCGATCTGCTCCCTTCGCTTCTTCCTTATCCCGTTGACTCGTTGCCTCCTCTACCTGTCCCTCTTGCTGCAGGATGGACTGTTGCTGCTGGGTGGACAAAAACGTCAACCAATCTCGCCTAGTTGCCTTTGTATCTGGAGCCTGAGTTCCCTGAACGGTTTGAGACTGGGTTTCTTGACCAGCTTGGGCCTGATTTACCTGACCAGCTAGGGCCTGATTTCCCTGACCAGCTTGGGCCTCCTTAACTGTTCGCTCATGTGCTAATTGCGTTATTGGTGAAGGTTCGTTCTGGGATGATTTCTTCTCTTGCCGCGCTGCTTCCTGTCCCTGTTTCTGCTGCTGCCGGGAGGGCAGAAACCGCGAATAATCTCGCCCAGCTGCCTGTGTCCCGCCCTGTGAACCTAGAAGCTGAGTTTCCTGACCAACCTGAGCACGAGTTTCTTGACCAGCTAGAGCCTGAGATTTCTGACTAGCTTGTGCCTCCTTAGCTGTTCGCTCATGTGCTAATTGCGCTATTGGTGAAGGCTCGTTCTGGAATGATTTCTCCTCTTGCCGCGCTGCTTCCTGTCCCTGTTTCTGCTGCTGCCAGGAAGGCAGAAGCCGCGAATAATCTTGCCTAGCTGCCTGTGTTCCGCCCTGTGAACCTAGAGGCTGAGTTTCCTGACCAACCTGAGACTGAGTTTCTTTACCAGCTTGGGCCAGATTTCCCTGACCAGCTAGAGCCTGAAACCCCTGATTAGCCTGAGTCTCCTTAGTTGTTGGTTCTTGTACCACTTGACTCAATAATTGCATCACTGAGGCCTTGGGCCCGATTCTGCTTTTAGGTTTCAAGATCCGTCGCGCAGCCTGTCCCTCCTGAGCCCCTTGGGGCTGTATTTGAGGAGTATATTGGCGTGGCCGTTCCTGCACATGCTCTAGGGACTGTTGTTGCTGTTGGTATTGTTCCTGTGAGTGTGTAGCTGTATTATCTAGCATCATGGTATCCTTGCCACTGCGCTCTCCTTCAGTCCAGTCCATATCCTCACCGCAATCTGACCAGGGTATAGATTCATCCGTATCTAGACCCTCGTCAATTTCCATAGAGTCCCAGTATTCCCGATCGTCCTCTGCTTGCGAGTAATTTTTTTCCCGCTGCCACTGCATGTAGCCCTCATGGTAATCCTCATACGACTGCTGTAGGTCCTCAAGCTTCTTCTGTTCTTCAGTGTCAATTTCCATCCTCGTTTCATCGAATATACGCTTGATTGCCTTTTCGAACTCTTGACCTGTGTCTTGTATATACTTCTCTATCATTCGCTCGAACTTCGTCATGTCTATCTCCTGTTGAAACCTGTCCGTATCCATCTCTATAGCCGTCGTTTCCCTTTTCAAACACGAACTCCACAGATGCCCTGATTCCGAACAAAATAAACACAAATTAGCTATTCGCCTCCGTTCTACCTCCTCCATACTCGGTCTGCCAGAGATAGGACATATTCCATTCCCTAAATACGGATACACTGTATCCTCCACGGAGAAGATCGGGGTAGTCCGAAGTGAAGCGGTTTTCCGCCGAATTTTCAACCTTGCAGCTTCTCTACGACTAATGAAAAAGGGATCTTCCCCATGCTGCGACATCCACTCCCATAACGCTACTCTATCCATTTCTGTGGCCCTCACCACTCTATACCAACACAGAGCCATATTCTTATGGTCCTCTGCTGCGCAGAATGGGCAGAGGCCCAATTGCTCTCTCCGCTTTTTTTCATCTTCAGTGGGTCGCATTGTTCCTGGGTCGATAGACGGTCCAACAAAAGGCAACACATCTTGGCGATGAAATTTGCTCAAATCAAATGTTACCGGCGCTGGCAGTTGTATCGGACGCAAGGCTAACGGCCATCCCCATTGCCGAATTTGGCTGACAGTCGCGGTACCTATACGTGCGAACCGATTATCGTCCCAGTCTCCCAACTCGGCTAACTTGTGTACCGGGCATTCCATGAGTGCTTCAAGCTGTACCCAGGACCACAGAGCTATATTCCTTCCCTTGGGAGCTCCATGTGGCGCAGCGAACCAAGCATCTAGAGCAGCGCGTTTCTCGTCGGTTATAAGCGTGTTTAGGTAAAGCTTACACACATGCTCAAGTGCCCGTACTGCAGCCTGTACTGCAGCCTTTTGCTCAACACCCCTCGCGACCTGTTCCTGTTGTGGAAGAGTCACGTACGCTGGCGTCCCTCCTTTGGCGCCTTCTTTCTCGAGCCTTTTTTGCAATTGATACTTTTCAATATCCGCTATAGCGATTGACTGGGCTGCAACAAAATCCCTACGAGCTTTGTCCACCCCCTTGCTATGTAATACCAGTGCCTCAAGTGCCTCCAATCCCAACACGCCGCCTGCCTGATGCTGCCCTGTTGCCGCTGCTGTTTCCTCCTCTGTTTGTGCTCTAACCTGTACACTCCCTGATGCTTTCGCTGCCCTGCATGAAGCGAACTTCAACTGCAACCTGGCCAGCTTGTCAGTAATGACCTGCACCTGTTTCTCACGCCGAGCCCACCGTTTGGCCATTGCCAAAGCTGCGTCTACTCTACGCTGTGTTCGCTCGCGGAAATGGGTTCTAGGCGTTTTGGGTGTTTTGGGTGTTTTGGGCAGACTCCTGTGCTTACTCGCCCCCAAGATAGCACTAAATGCAAGAGCCGAGATAAGGAAATATCCACCACCACTATCACTGCCACCACCACTCTCCTTGTCCTCTACCTTCCGTCCTTCCTCCTTCCGTTCCATTCCCTGTTCCTTCTGCCCTCCCTTCCGCCCTTCTTTCTCACGAACCTTCCCCTGTTCCTTCCCTCCTTGCTTGTCCCTTTCCTTACGCGCGTCCTTCTTCCGTTCCTTTCCCTGTTCCTTCTCCCCTCCCTCCCCCGCTTCTTTCTCTCGTTCCTTCCCTCGTTCCTTCGCCCTTCCCTCCTCCCCTTCCCCCTTACCTTCCTTCTCCTGTCCCTTTCCCCGCTCTGATATTATCCCTGAGGCTGGCGCATCACGCTGCGTAATTGACTCTGGTAAACTGGGTTGGGCAAGACCCAGCAACCATTGGACGGCGTCATAATCTGATTTGTATTCGGGTGGCCTTCGATGGCCCCTGGGCCAGCTGAGCGCGTGCTGCCCACTATGAACCCCCAAATTTCGGTTGATCTCGTCATGCAAGTCCTGTAATGGTGTAGGTAAGGTTTCCCACTCCGGCTTGTTTTCTTCCCACTGGTCGGAACATGTCCTTAGCCAGATGTTGGTCATCAACTCCCTAGATAAAATAATGCTAGCCGATGATCCAGATTCGAACCCGCGCCTTCCCCTCGTCGCATAATCAACCATTCGTGTTCGTAAAGCTGTGTCTGCCTTTGCCACTTGCTTGTCAGCCATCCCCCCTTGCCCTGTGTATGATTGAGAAGATCCTGGCTTCTGTGTTTGCCCTTCTAGACCCTCTTCCCGATAGAATTCTGACAACAACGCTGGTCCAGCGGTCCTGCTGCGCCAACTAACGACGCTTGGTCTTTCTTCAAACGGATATTTCCATTGAGGTGTGCCACCATTCTGGAACTCAGCAGGATCCCATGGCTGACCCCAGAATCTGGAGGACGCCGCTGCCCAGTTAATCCGCCCTATCTCATCATACTTCCCAAAAGTTTTCCTCCAATAGTCTGCATGATGCTTAAAAAAACGCTCTCTTTCCTGGCGACATCTCGTAACATCAGGACCTTGAAGGTTTCGTTCATTATCTGCTAACCACTTCTGATATTGGTCTGTTTCTTGGTATTGTGGCACAGGTTTGGTCAACATATGTACCGGCAAGTCTGCTGGTCGTTGTGTGCTTGCCTCTGTAGTTGTATTTTGTTGTGTACCTCCTGTCCTTCCAGGCTGTTGTATCTCCGTTATCCCCGCCGTCAACGTTTCTGGGCTGCGGCGAAACTGTGAGCGGGATGATATTGGCTGTTCCGGCTGTGCTTTAAGTACTGTACCGCCGGGGCCCGTTTTTGCACCCAGGCCACCGCCACTCCCTGCCCCGCCCAGAACTTGATTACCCTTGCCAGTGATCCAGATCAGTGGGTTACTCCTACTGAAAGTCGAGCCAGTTTCGTCGATATTTTCTTGCACGTTTACTAACGGAGCGGCAATTTGAAATTGTGAGGCTCCAGAGGATGGTGAGATCAATGAGAGGCGTGTACGAAACCGACTAGCCCTTGATGCTTCATCTGCTACGAATTCAGCAGCGCCCGAGGTTTGTTGCGTCTCGTCTGTCTCCAACTCTTTCGAACCGGCAGTCTCGAACCACTCTTCCCCTTCCCCTTCACCACTACTATCGCTTCGAACTTCATTTCCATCCTTAGACTCGGCAGCTGCCTGTTTCTGCCTTCGGCGCTTCCCACTACCTGCTGTTCCTCGTCTTCCCAAGTACTTGAGTCGAGCTGCAACACCCTGGTCATATGGATAGACCCAAGGTATCTCATAAAGTTGTCCACTTTTGTTAGTGTGGAGTTTCATCGCCTGGCGTTCATCTAATTTGATTCTCACATGAGGGGGGTTGGAAATCTGCGTAACTACTTCAATTAGGTTTGTAAGTCCATCGTGAAGCATGCGCAGCCCGTTCGTGCGTGGCTGCTCCTGGTATTCCCCTTTCCCAGGTTTTGCCCATTTGAATTTACGATCTGTTGGCCCTCGCAAGGCGAACCAAAGTGACTTCCAAACTCTATACGCTTCCCGAGCCTGCTCGAGCTCTTCCAAACCCCACTGATTGCCCCGGCTAATATAAATGTCTAACGACGAAATAGTCGCACTCCGTTTTTTGAGAATGACGAGGATCTTCTTCTTTCGGTCTTCTGCGTTAAGGCCTCCCCAACCTCTCCTCGGTTCCACTGGATCTTTTTGCGGAATATCCTCCACTTTCAGCTTCCAGGCCTTAGGTAAGAATTTACAAGTTGAATCCTTAGGGTCCCAGCTCCGAATTCCACTTAATGATGCACGTCCACTACTGTCGTCACTTTCGGGCTCTGGGTCTGAACTTTCGTTCCCCTCCAGTTTCTCATCTTCAAGTGATGCGCGATGTGATTGTGGTTCTAATATTTTTCGCGCCCCGCCTATCTCTTCACTCAATGTTCCCAGTCCATGGAGGGCTCGCAACCTTTCCAATAAGGTATCGTCAACCATAATCGGCCCTTGAACTGACCATCGCCGTTGCCCTCGCGGGATCAATGGATCCAGCAACTGGTAAGCTGATCCCAGGCGACCAGGCGGGTGGGATTGTTGTTGTCCGGGGTCGAGCCCAGACCAACCTTTAATGAAGCTTTGATCGCTGGCAGTCCCGGCCACCTCTCCAAGTGAGGACTTGAATTGCTCGATTGCGACCGCCGTGCTGTCAGCTGCTTTCGCTGCTCTTTGCGCTGCATTCACCGCGATGTTTTGAATGGTGATCAGATTGGAGTTCAACATAACTGCCTCTTTTACCTTAGGTACAAAGTCCTCAAAAAGCTTTTGCCAATATGCGATGTCAGCATCAGGGTTCTTTGGTGGTCCTCCTTGCAGACCTCGCTCGTAGCCACTTTGAAGTTTTTTGACCTCCTCTAGAATGCCACGGCTGTCCTCCAGAGCCTTCTCCGCCGCTGCTTGAGCTGCCAAAGCTTTAGTTGTTGCCTGCTCGGCACTAGCACCCTGTTCTTGAGTCGCTCTCCCGGCACCAGCAGCTTCCAGCTGGATGTCACCTTCCTTACCGTCTCGAAACCTTTTCATCTCTTCAAGCACAATATAGGCATCATCCTGTGCCTTCTTCGTCCCCGCCGTGATTGCCTTCTGTAGTGCGTGTATCTGTGTTTGCATTTTTTCTGCCGCAATCTGAGCTGCAACCACTTTCGTTAATGCCGCCTCAGCACTGGCAGCTTCTTTTTCCACCTCATCGCGGGCTTTCATTGCTGCCACCCGAGCCTCCTCAGCCCTCTGGGATGCCTCCTCAGTTCTTCCCCGTCCTGCCAGAGCTTCATGTGCATGGCCAGCAGTCTCAGCGGCGTGCTCAGCGGTTACTTCATCACGAGCAGTTTGAGCTGCCGTCTGTGCTTCCACCGCACGATCCCGTGCATCTTGGGCATCTCTGGCAGAATTGTTACATAGGTTTTGCAGTCGCTCAATATATTGAAAGTCCTTCCTTACCCCTGCTATCAAACTCTCGTATCTCTGTAGATCGGCCTTGGGGCGACTCAATGAATTAATCCGCACTAGCCAGGTTAACAAACAAGTTGAAGTCAGCGTAACGCCTTAGGTAATGATCAAAATCCAGCTGACTCACAGAGCAGAAACAGATAAAAGCAGTAGCGGAGATATTGCCAAATGCTCCATCCTGCAATTACGAATATAATAGCCTCTTCGTGCCTGGGTTTCACGACAAGTCATTAGCATCTTAAGGGACCTTCAGATATTCCACACAACGGCCCCCTTGCAGTAAATGAATCCAAAGTCCTTCTCATCTATCATTTAGTAGTTCACCCGCCAGGTGCATCCCTCACTTAGCTAATTAGGCAAATGCGCGGTTTCGGAAGTGGAAACCTACGCGTATGGATTAAACGGCTGAAACTCCGCTATCATCGAGTCGGTGAAGTATAATTCTCTCAATATAGGAGTTATATCTGTCAATAATTGTAATATCCACCACACAATTACCCAACTTGACCATATTATTGAGCCTATTAATCCTCCCAAATTACGCCAGACGTGCGCAACAAGTGCGATAATGCGTTGTCCGACTGTGGTAGCTTCAGTTGGGTCCGGTATTGGGCGAGACGTAGGGACAGATAGCAGGTCAACATCAATAGCACCTCCGAACAGAACGCCTGAGGCGGTATTCACCTCGCGTGCGAGAACATCGCTCTCGTCTGCCATTGTTTCTGAAGGCTCCTACTTCCTTCAGACTTCGGATTAGTGTTTGAATTGTTATGCTAATAGTGAGGAGAAGTTGGAATGTCAGGTACGAAATTATTGAACTCCGAAAAATCTCCCTAAGCGAGAGCCCAACCGACACTCTACCCAGCACTGGGCAGTCTGTTAATCATTTGACTTGCAAGGTGCACCATTCCCAGTGCAGAATACTAGAGATCCGGTGCCAGCTGGAGTATCACGAACCTTGTGGGCTACCTTAATATGATCTGTAACCTCACCAGAAATTGCGGCAGGTGAGGGTAATTTCCCGGGAGTCTTCAGCGCCTGGCACAATGGATTGTAATCCTGCTCTTGAAAACCTAAAAATTGCGGTTAAATTGCGGCCTCTAAAGATATTAGAAACGGGTTGCTATGGAGGTTCCAAGCTGGCACCCTAGCCGGGGCAGTGCCGACGGTTTTATTCTTTTTCTCACAATGGAAACGATTGTCCATAGCACACATGCTAAGTCACCCTTCAACGCAACGTCCAAACAAATCAGCCAATCTAGCGTTTTGGGATGGTGGGTGATGGGTCCTCAGACCAGCGATTTACCCGCGCAATGACCTACAATGACCTTGCGATGTGTACTTCCCAAGACGCAAAAATCAACTCAACGCAGCAGTGGGCTTCCATTATGGAACCTATATGGAGATGCAATGTCTCTTGGGTATTGCCTTATTGCACAAAACGTAGGAACATTAGGGCCCATGATACAATATACATAGACCAATGGTGTGATACATCCTGTCACCCCAAGATCAGTATTTACTAGAAAAGAGCTAAATCTTGTGGCAGCACTATGAGACGATATATGCCGTTAGCATGCATGTGCGTGTGAACCAGGTTTTTCAGGAAATAGCCTTACCCGGTGGATTCTAGCGGCAGACCCAGCCTGAGTTGCCTCATACCTCGTGCCGATTGTGACCACGGCTTCTCTTGTTCTTTGTCAATCTGCAAAGCCTTTGTCAAACTACCCCATATCCACACACAAGCTCCAAGAGTGGTGTCCAATGAAATACATCGGAGACAGACAATGAATAGCTCCACAACACTAACCCCAGTTTTTAGCAACCGCCATGGGTTGATGTCAGTCTCCGGGAATGTAAATTGAAATCGCACACAATTTCATAACAAAGGCAATTCCATATTGCTGAAATAAAATGAAGATCAGTTGGTGATGACCAGTGAACAAGGATTACAAACACATCTTTTTTGTTATCCAAATTCAACCCATATTATATATCCATACACCCCCAAAATGGGTGCCACTGAGTGAATAAAGGCTTCTGGAAGCTATTATCCCATTGCCTCCCCATCCCTCGACGCCAGCTTTGCTGCGCTTTCTTTGTTCAACGCTTTTGATTGAAAATAAGGTCGGCAATGCAATCAATCGCCCAATCAAACCTTCCTTGATCCTAGTTATTGAATATAAATATCGATTATAGAGACCACCGAACCAAATGCTTCTGAACTCACATACCTCTTAAGGTTTCCTTTATATAGTTACATGTGTCCAGGCGAGATATGTGCCCGCCCCCATTAGTGGGTTTTGGTTGTTTTTGATTTTCATGTCCGCTTTCCTTGCCGCCATAGTCTATTACACATTACCAAAGGCATTTTCATCCAACCTAATACCGATATTTTGTTTCCGAAATTGCCGGAGTGGAGCGAATGGATTTCCTTTTCCAATTTAATAACTGTTCATCCTATCCAGCTACGACCTGTAGGTGCCGTCCCAGTTGAGTGGATACGAGGTGAAGGTCGGTTCCCACATCGCTGGTGTCTGAGAATACTGCTGCAAAGCGAAATTCTTGCCACCGAAAATTATCAAAAAGATTTGGAAGTCTTGACAGCTGGTTCAGTTGAAAATGTAGATCCTTATCAGGATACCGACGCTAAGCCTGTTATGCCAACCAGACTACCCGAGTGTCTCAGCAAGTACCTGTCCCCGCCGGACTAGGTAGTCTACGGCAACTGCTCTGCGCAACCAGGCTATCGGTACCGGTATACCAGTAACATGTATGCACGCAATTAGCTATATAGCATAGATGTAGTTACGACTTGGCACTTATGTAGAGACTTGCTGTCGCGGAAGTATGTGCTACTATACTACGGATACTTGTGAGTCATTTTTTTTCCAAGACTACCAGTAGCGATTCTCATGTAGGTATGTACTTAGTTGGTACCTTAGGGACCAATTACCATCTTCACCTCAATATCTTTGGCCAAACGACGTCACCGCTAAATTACTTTTCATAGTGTCAAACAATAATTAATCGCAATAGCAGGAGCTACAAGATAAGTTTCGGCTACGGTATTGGCGACTTCCTCCAACTCGCGTTGACCTTCTAGGTATAACTGATACACATACTTCTCTACAAGTTTCAACGCATCCAAAATCCTTGTTTTTGGAGGTCGTGTATTTCCATATCGAGCTTTATGCCGAGACGAATCAGCCTCACTATCAACTTGACTATATTGTGCGGGGCTGTATAAGGGTGTTGGCGGACCTGGAGGGGGTGCTGCACCGCCGCCGGAGCTTGGGGGTTCTTCGTGTGCAAAAAAGCAGGAAGGCAAAAACGGTTGTGATAGACACGGTAGGCCTAGCGCGCGGGGCGAGAGACGGTGGTGACAAAGTCGATGGCAACCACGCAAGCTCGCAACGCCCAACAGACTCAAGAGTGCGAATGGTCACTATAAATGTCACAAGCCACGGAAGGTTACTTCAGCAGCGGCTGACGAATCAGAGTGTCTTCGGTTTGTCCAGCGAAGTGGAAATTCCGAAGGGTTACGCATGCTACTGGTTGTGGAGGCAGCAGATAAGGGGGGAATGTGGGAAGGGCTTCGAGGGTAAAGGCTGTTTATCGTCACATCTGACATTTTGCAAAGCTGTGGGAATGCATCCAGAAGACTTGCCTAAGGAAAATCAATGGGAAGAGCATGGACGGATAGTATGTATGTACTTAATTGCTTTTTTTCGGTGGTTAACCCAATAATTGTACATAGGATACAAATGTAGCAGCAATGCGACCAAAGCTCACAACATCGCACAGAGGTGTTTTTAAAGCTAAAGAAAGCATAAAAGTGCTATCTAGAGATAAAGACAAAGGAATTGTTTCATTTGGACGGGAAGAAGCGGAACGAAAGGTAGTGAAGGGTTAAAGCATTGGAAAGCGGGAGTATAACGAAGGGTCGGAATTACACGGGGGGCGATTTTACGTCTCAGCACGTATATAGTGCTAGTCCGCTCTATGTTGCTGTATGGGAAGGGCAGATCGAGGTTGTGGGGTTATTGATTGAGGACGCCTCAATGGCTCTGTGGTTGACATGCCAGATATGGGCAGTGATTGTGCATATTGCTGTGTATCGGTGGGTTGGAGATGTTGAAATTGCTAGTGGTAGGGCAAGGATGAATGAACCCATATTCGGAGTTTTCCTTTGACTCTCGACTGGGCAACCATCCTGTCATAATTACCCACACTGGCCTTTTGTATTCCTGCGCCCTCCCTACTTTATATTGCCGTTCTCCATTTAAACTGATATCTTCGTGAACGCACATACTCAACTAATACCACAACATTATCCACTGCAGCTAGTTTGCAGCTACTAGTTTCGCGAGATCATTGAGAATCCCTCTCGCATATCCACCTGCACATCTATCCAATACCGAAGTCGCTATGACGGCGGTACATTACCATATATCTTCGGGATGCCAAGATATCGTATAACACATTATGACCAAGTTGGATATTATATCCCATGTAAAGACCCAGATAGCAGAGTCTAGGGGATGGATCGGACAAATCAATTAATTCCGTATAGAGGGTAATTGAGGCCCTTTACTTTGATATGCTGGCTGTGAGATATTGACCTTCTACAGGAAGGGGGTAATAACATTAGGGTGGCCGAACATACACAGACCTTTATATTTGTCTCATGTAACTGGGTTATGGTGGTGTTGTAATTTATTCCTGAGGCGCCAAGACCACGCATGGACTTTTGGGTGCACCTCCGATGATAGGAGAAATAGAAGTAGTGAACAGAATAAATATCCTTCGTGCATACCAGGACTGGAATAGTCTTGAAAAGATTGAATAGATATAAGGAACAAACGTCTTCAATACCACGACTGCAGGGGTCGAAATGCTAGACTACCACGACGATCAAAGAACTCAAAACTATAGAATTCAACGGTGCGCAAGATTAGAACACAATGTATGAACTAACCTAGATGAAGGAATTACTAGTACAATAGAAATAAAAAAAATAGGGGAAATATTTTCTAGAAAATAAAGATATCGTGATATCAATTGCAACTCACCTGTACTATTTCTCTATACCAAAATGGCAGCTTTACATACTTTATCAGACATACCAGAACTGGGCCAGTGTTATGATACTTTTGATACACTGAAACGATGTATGCAAGATTGGGCAATTAGGGATAAGTTTCATTATCGTATTACACATAAAGATCAGTCACGAGTGATTTATGTATGCCAAAAAGCCCCTGATTGTGAGTAAAGGTTAAGAGGAAATCGTACATCAGAAGATGATATTAAAGTTACTGTATATGGACCAGTACATACATGTATAGCTGGATTTGAAACGCGTTCAGTCTCCTCTATAGTAACATGGTTACTAAATCGAATTCCACAACATCTGCAAATTATGAAACAAACTACTCCTGCAGCAATTATTGAGACTATGAGGATTAATTATGGTGAAATTGTCCCATATACATCAGCTTTACAAGCAAAGACGACACTTCTTCACGATACGATACATGCACATCGAGATAGCTTTACCTCTATTCCAGCATATTTCAACTCCCTCCGAGCCAGCAATGAACATGCATATACCCATCTTGAAACTACACCTATTGGTCAATTCAAGCGACTATTTATTTGCCCAGCAGAGAGTGCAATATCATTTATATATTGCCGTCCATTCATTGCTATTGATGGAATATTTGTTAAGACTCACTTTGTTCAGACATTGTTATTAGCTGCTGCATTAGATGCAAATAACAATATTGTGCCATTAGCATGGAGTGTGGTGGAGTCTGAGAATGCAGCTTCATGGGAATACTTTTTGCGTCATTTAGTTGCTGCATTACCTATTATGGCAACCCGATGTACAACCATAATGAGTGATCGTGATAAGGGAATTGCAACTGCGGAGGAGGCAATTATGGGATTAGTTCCTATCCATCGGGCTTATTGTTGCTTTCACTTAAAGGAGAACTTTACCACTAAGTATTCTCGATCTTTAAGTGACCATTTTTGGAAGGTAGCTCGTGCAAATACAGTTGAGATTTACGAGTTAGAGTTGAACCGGCTTTCCCAAATCAACCCCAATGCAGCTCAATACCTACAACAAATTCCTCCTCAGTTTTATTGCCGAGCTCATTTTCCTGGACATCGGTTCAATCAAGATACCTCCAATATTGTTGAACGTCTTAATGAATACTTCAAAACTGAGCGAGAGCTACCTATTGTTACTATGTTGGATGAGATTTGGCACAAAATTATGAAGGACCGCTTGGAAAGACAACGAATGGCACTTGCATATACACAGACATTTACGCCATTTTGCTTGCAAGAGCTCCGAGATGTTGGGTTAAAGGCACGCCAACATAGAGTTCATGGAGCATCAGCAATTGAGGCTCGAGTTATTGAAGCAATGGCATTGGGGGATATGGTTCATATTGTGAACCTACAACGTCAGTGGTGTACTTGTCGGAAGTATCAAGAAAACAACATTCCATGCTCCCATAGTTTAGCATTAATTCTTCATCTTCAATATCCACCACAACTATTTTTACCGCTCATGTTGTCAACAGAAACATGGCGACAAACATATATCAACAACTTCCGACCTGTGCTTCCTCCTCCACCTCCCGTGCATCTTGAAAATCTCAACAATCAGCCAGATGATGTTTGTCTGCCGCCACAAACTCGAGTGCCTCGTGGTCGCCCAAAAAAGCAAAGGCTTAAGCGAGGAGAAGGCCGACATAATATTGAAGGTATCGGTAACCTTCAAAAGTGTTCTACCTGTGGCCTCGTTGGTCATAATGCTAGAACCTGTAAACAGCCACATGTTTAAGCTGGCTATTTCTACTGCTCTGAGGTTACACCGTTTCTCCTGTTCTGTGTCGCGCTGTTTCTCCTGTTCTGTGTCGTGCTGTTTCTACTGTTTTATATCGCACTGTTTCTTATTATGTTACTTGTTAATTATGCATTTCCTAATTATATCTGATCGAGTTCTTATTCAATACCTGCTTCCTTTTATTATACATTTTGTCGCACGCTTTAATTGTGTTCTGTGTTTCAGTGGACGTGTGGTGGGTGTGGTAGTCGTGCATTGGGCACTGTGGTAGTCTAGCATTTCGACCCCTGCAGTCGTGGTATTGAAGACGTTTGTTCTAGATATAAGATGTAATTATGCGTCAAGGGACTTTAGTTCAAACATGATATCTATACGTGAGCTATAGCTTCCTTCTCAGTTACCGGTACATACTGTATGTGACTGACTAGGTGAATGAAACCAGACTAGATCAATATCCTGAAGAGTTAGACTGAAGAGGAAGGATTGGTCGCCTAATAACGAAGAGGATTCAGAATGCGCGATCGCCGAGAATGGATCGCTAGCAAGACAAAGGTTACATGTACCACGGACTGAGTCGGGGTACTGTCCCAAACACTTGTTAGCATATGTGCGTGTACATATGCACTAGTCTGGTTGCATGACCACTCCGTAGGAGGCATATGCACATTGTTTCAATACAACCTAGTCTGGTTACACTACATACCCCTCGCCAGGGGTAGTGCAACCAGATCTAACTAAGTACACAACCCCTCTGTAGGAGGTTCGTGAGTTACCTATGTCTCATAGAGCTTAACTCTATTGTGATGACTTATGGTAGCCAACTAGACTACTTTATGGTAAAGGAACACATGCGTGGCTCGTGAAGCCATGGTCACCAATGTGCCCATAATGTAAGGTAGTGAACTCTTGAACTATATTGCTTGACATCTATCGGTTCAGATCAGTACAATACATACGAGTCTCTACCTGCTCTCTCACTGTGAAGTCTTCTTAACTGGACCCACCTGGTTCGCACTGCCTCATAGGATATCCAACAACACTGACTTACTAAAGTAAGCATCTACTATAAGAATACAATTATAGTATTATGATGAGAACTATAGTACTGTACTTACGTCCTTATTCAAAAATCATCCGGACGCAAATATGGGGCCGAGCACAAATACTGGCCTGGGTCCGACCTACGCAGGATAGCTGCGCTTGGCCTGCTTCAGCCTGAGACATGCAGGGCTTTATGCATCCCTTTGCATCGTGGATATCTGCTGAATGGGACTTCCTTAGAATACGCCTAGATTTCAATGCATGTCCAAATCAATGTTCACAACCCTCCCCAGTAGGCGAGTCTACAGCATGTAGAAACTACCACATTAATAGCTACAGTAAAATCCACGTGCGCGTGTATTCATGGAATAAGCACCTGACATATTTTCATGTATATATGTACAAAGATTTGTCCACCAAAACGGGATTATGTATTTGACACATTCAAAATTTGCCCAAATTCCCATTCATTTACGTAATGTCATTTTGTAAGGTTAGAAAGACATCCAACACAAAAATGGTAGCTAGTGCCGGATTTTTAGGTTCAGACTGCCAGAGACTTTGAAACATACTCATTGCACAGCTGCAATATCCTCAATTGTTTCACTTACCGACTGAAACTGGTAACACAACTTCAAACATCACTCCCACTTTTCAAATAAGAGTTCATGAAATAAAATTAGCATAACATGTGCTTATTTGGGCTCATGTTCGATCTATATACCCCTAATAAATATTGCCGAGCTGCTTCCCATATGGGATGTCTAACATACATCGCGCCATGGTATACACACCACATTCACCCTACCTAGGTCGCTAAGTTTCTTCTATATCTGCGGAGGAACGTTTCGTTGCCGATCGGCGCTCAAGGAGATATCCGATCTACATCTCGCTGGGAGGCTTACCCGTCACATTGGCCGAGAGAGCAACAAAATTTGCATTAGCAGTCTGGGGACCAATCTCTCACGCGCCATTAGGTCAGACCACATATCTGATATTGGAAGGTGCCATCTTCTCGAGTCGTGATCACTTTCACGGGTAAGTACCTAGCACCTCGTGGGTGGGAATATTCTCCCGCTGCCGTGGTCTCAACCTACTTACTGCAGTACTCTCCTGGTATACGACATGGCAATTATCTGATTAAGGCTAACAGCGTCAACGTCAATACTGGTATCTCAACTCTCTGGTGGGCATTATAATAAGGTTTCGACTCGATACATTCCTAAACGAACACGTCACCGGCGCCTCCACTGCTAGATTCTCCTGCATCCTGCTCCTGTTCCTAATTGTCGCAGTAATATTTGGATTTCGTGTCCATTCCGCATAGGCCGAGAAATTCCGCACTGTTTCACTGTCACGCCACGCGCTCAGTGGCGTGATACTAGCAAACGAATTTCCTCCCCGACAATAATCCCATGATGTATATAAAGCCTCCAGTTATCCTTGGCCCCTAACTCTAATACCGTTCTCAGCACTCCCTCACCAATTTTAATCAACAGTCTTTTCACCCAACCAGAACCACTGATCACCAATATTCCTACCCTCAAGCTCTCCACAATAGCAACAGTTATGTGCAACGTCATCACCTGGTACTGCCCTGCCTGCAGGCAAACTACTTCAATCAAAACCGTCCAATGCGCTAAACCCGGGTCACAATCCTGTTGGAAGAGTACAACGAGGAAGTCGGGGGGGGAATGTGTGCCTTGTAAGAAGACGAAGTGAGTCTAAGGACTAGCTTGGACCTGTACAGGATGGAGGGGGAGGAAGATATGGCGGAGTGGATATATTTTTTAATGCCATCGGAGTGTTATTGCTATGGTTGGACCAGTATAGCCTAAGATTTACATTTTATTACTCCTTGATAATACACGTTTTTTGACATTCGATATTTGAGAATTGTGTTCAAGATCTACGTACAAATAAATACTACTCGAAGCAATAAGATATCCACCCTATGTAGCGGCGGGTCTGTAACAAGGACTGTGGTCAGGCTCCAGGGAGCGCTGCGATGGCCAATGACTATGACAAAGAGGTTCAAGGAGGAACGGGATGTATTTAGTACGACTAGAATACAAGTCGTTGCGTGGAGAAGAAGGAGAGGAAAGGAAGGAGAACAGGAGATAGCCAGTCTATATATACGTATCCCAATGCCTACTATTGCCACCTAATTCTCCTTGCCACCCGTTACTACCCGAGGGTTATCCCCTTGTTGCCCTATGTGTGCGCTCTGGTGCATCCTGCGGTTCCTCCTGCATGCACGCAGCCCTCCTGTGCCTTTCGATCGCCTATGGGGTTAGGGCCGTGACACCCTATAACGTACCTAATTAAGTATCTGCACTGATATAGAGGCTGCTTGGGGGGATGCTTCAATCAACTCTATTTACCTAACCAATTTGTTGGGTTGGTCCACTGTTAAAGACCCGCTGGTTACCCTGAAGTGGATGCTATATCCATATATATGTTCTGGTCCGTTACGGGATTAAATTGTTCAATGTCACGGATAGCAACAAGGATTTACCACAACACTACAGCGGCCACAGCGGCCACAGCGACATTAAAATTACTAAATAGGGACATATCCGATATGAAGGTAATTTTGTAGCAACATTTGGTCAAAGAACATCGGAGATAATATAAGTGACCTATCGAAGAAAATACTCAGTAGAGGTATACCCGAAATGAAGGTTATTATGTCAACCTTTAAACCTCGTGCAGGACGAGCCCACTTGGTCGATCTCAATAACCAAAGGGTTTCCGACGTCGGGGAAAACAGCAAAAGATACAGCGGTTCGAGCAGAGCAAGAATATCTACTTTTCTTGTTCATTTACAGAGAGCTACATAATCCCCCAGAGGTTCGAGTTTTGCCACGACTCGTTCTTATTCCGGGAGATTTTTCCAACGTTGCAAAACAGCATACTTGGAGGCTCAGGCGACAGGTTAGAGCAGCACGTTGCAACCCATTAAGCAGCGTAAGACCTTGGTAACCACGGGAGTGGGAAGGAGTGAAATTTTTGGGGAATTTCGAGTTACTTCAATATGCCGCGCAACCGTAAGGCTAATAGGCCAAGGTACGAGACTCCGGATCCTGGCCAGCTACCAACACCCAAGCAGACGCCTGGTGCTGGTTCTTCGGCGAAAAAGGGTCCGCGGAAATTAGAGGAATCGCTCGAGCAGGAACGACAGAAGAGGGAGGTGAAGGAACTTGATGAGACTCTTAGAGAAAGAGCAAGGGAGCATCGGGAGCAAGGAGGAGATACTGATGATGAGGTAGGCATTGGACCGTGGGAGGCGAAAGGAAATCCGGCGGGGTATTTGGACTCTGAAGATGAGGAGATGCTTGACGAGTGGGGAAGGAGGAATGAGTCGGAGGTTTTTTGCAAGATGGGAGTACAAGATTGGAAGACGGTGGCTATTTTCTTGCTTGAGCATGTAGTCCGCCTGGTGGAAGGGGTGGGCTTGGAGGAAGCCTCGCCAGGTACTGGCCTTTCTTATGTTCAAGCAATTTTAGGGGAGGATGGATCGGTAGTGTTTGAGGGGAGAGAGGAGTTGTCGAAGAACATCATCACCATTATTGGGGGGAGGGAAGCACTCCAATCTGAGGTAGATGAGTTGGAGGATAAGGTTGGGGAGTTACTACAGGAGCTGTCTCGTAAGGAGGAAGCTTATCCCGAGACGGCTAGGGAACTCTCGAAGATAGAAAGGGGGTATACAATTGCGATGAATGCAGCGGTCGAAGAGAATTTGGATCTGAAGAAGCAGTTGGTGGAGGCACAGTTAGCTAAGTTCGGAGCGGAGACTAAGTGGAAGCAGTGGGCTGAACGAGAGGTACAAGGGAAGAGAGAAGAGGTGGAGACAGGGGCAGAGGATGGCTCAAAAAGGGAGAGGGAGCAGAAGTTGGAGAAGGAGATACAGGTTAGGGCTGGGAAGTTAGTGGCAGCAGAAAGAAAAAAATGGCAGGCGAAGGGTAAAGCACGGTCGATTGAGACGACGTCAGTGGGTACTCAGTCTGACCTTTTTGTTGAGGATGAGAAGAAGCCACAGGTGGAAGTTGCGGTACAGACAGAGGAAGAATCTACAGTACAGATGAAGACTCTGGAAGGGAAGAAGGAGGGAGCAATAGACCTAGACGTCGTTATGGAAGACAGGTCGGACATGTATGAAGACCTGTCAGGATATGAGGATGAAGAAGGAATGGTGGCCTCCCCAGCCACACGAAAACAGAAGGTCACTAAGAGATCCCGAGTGACCAAGAACAAGAGGACAATATGTCCACTGCCTTCCGGAAAGAAGGTTAGCACTTCGGCATTTGTTGTCCACGGTATTCCGACAATGAGACCCATGTCGGAAACAATACAGGATGTGAAGAAGACTGGATTAACTGGGGTCGTAGGAGCAAGGTGGCTTCTAGGGGAATACAGGAGGGTGGGGAAATTGACATCATCCTTGGTCATTTTTCTCGACCCAAAGGCCAAGGTCACGTTCGATGAAGCAGGTAGCTGGATCAAGTTGCGAGGGAGAAAGCTGTCTGTGGATGCATACGATTTTGACAGGGGCAAACATACAGGACCGGGGGAACCTCGGGGTAGATAGGTGTCTCTCTCATACAGTCGAGTAAATTTCTTGGGACTTAGTACAGTTATTGTTATAAGGGCAATAAATAGCCCCTCGCCATGGTAGAGCTATATGCGAGTATTGATAAAAAAAAAAAAAAAAAAAAAAAGGTTATTATGTAGAGAAACATTAGGTCAAAGAACAAGAGGTTGTAGCATGCGCAATAGTAGCCTTTAAAGATCACGATACCATAACTTCTTTGCAACAAACACAAGAGTTTTAACCATCGCTTTGCTTAATTACACTCTTACTGGTCTCTACAATATTACACTCTTACCAATCTCTACCAATGTCTATCGTTCAAGATCATACTGAGACTGATCTTGACCAGTTTCATCCTCTAGGGTCCGCTCCATCTCCAAGCGCTATTGAAGCATTCTCTGGTACTGCCCGTACCAACTTTGAAGAGTATTTGTATACAACAAGTAACAAATCTCGCTTGACTTTTGAGAAGTAATAACCCTGAAATTATCTAGTATAATAGTGACTAATAAATGCTACCTAGGTATCGCAAAATTAAAGCATACCTTCGAGATCCAAATCTGAAGGCTGCTAAAGGCAATACAACAGAAATAAAGCTACGATCAAAGGCACTCAAGGAATATGAGCTACGAAATAATGCTTTATATTTTATTGCTGGGAAAAATAATCAACGAGTAGTCTTAGAGCATGACGTATTTGACGTTATTGCACATACTCATGATGCATTAATGCAAGCGGGGGATTGGGTAAGCAGAGGATTAAGCAAGCGGGGGATGGCAGAGCTTTTCTTATGTATATATCTTATGTATAAGCTACATTATTAGTCTCGATAACTACATATGTGATATTTATGCCATCCCGGAACGGCCCGGCAATCTCGCAACGGCCCGGTCCATACCGGTATGGCCTGGAATCCCCGAACGGACCAGAACATATAAATGTCATCTAGTGGTTAATGGTTTTTCTAATAACCATAGGGTTATTCTTGCTTTAAGAGGAGGTATATTGCAAGTTTTATAGTTTTGGAACTCGACATATACTCAACCCATCTTTTTCTATCGTACGTAGTTGCCAGTGTATCTGAGTCTTTTGTGATTCAAGGGCGGTGGAAAATTGTCTCCCCTGAAGTAACGTGAAGGTCAAGATGCTACTAGGAGCATAGTAAGCCACGTGCGTATAGAGGATGCGGGGGAAGCACCTAAAGATGTGCGTGTAGCAGGATGTGAACATATTTGACCAGGGCATGAAGCACTTCGGAAATGTAGGTATCAAATTATGTAAAAGTCCAATCATCATACAAATAGGTTCAAAGTAAAAGGTTATGTGAGGTGGTAAGATTCAATGAAAACCTTGTAGATTCTTTATTAAAAATTGCGTAGTCCTATGCTGTAGGATTACTCACTTGACATCAGCAAAAAATTATACCAGTCACCCTCAACTCTGCCAGCACAACCTCATGCTATCCCCACCCTACTTGTCACTGGTTGTCCATGAACATTAAGATTGGAAAACTAAAAGTTTATATGTATATACACCCCATATAAAGCTTGCTTGATTGCCAATATCTCTCTAGTATGTAATCTTTTCCGAATATTTAACTACCAATCTTCCTCTACTAGATAATACCTCACACACAGACTACGAGATATTGAGCCAAACATTCCAAGCATCACATGATTAAGTTCCAGTACACAGTAAAAGCCGATGAAATGTAGATGTAAAAGAATAGAGCTGGTATAGGTCATAGGTATGGTCTGCCTTTACGCTGAGTGTTTTCTTTTGGTCACTATCAGTAGTCTTTATTTAAAGTGACCTATGTTTCTATTCGGAGGTAGTCCTTTTGAAGAGCAATGAAACGCTCTGCCTAACCAAGATGTTAGTTCTTCTCCAGCAATCAGAGCTAGCAAATATATAGCACCATCTCTCAGTAGCAAACATGCAAACCTAGTCCCCCGGATCATATGCCAATTCTTCCGTAGAGCAGCTCAAAGACTTTTTTGGAGCTCCAGAGAGTACATAGTAAATATAGGCTCAGCTTCTGCGCTAACACATCCATAAGGTGACACTTCTGAATCAGCAGTAAGAGACGCTACAATTAAGCCAAGCAGACCACTTAGCAGACCATATCGTAGAATACCACAGTAAGTAGATAAAAATGCCGAGCTCAGGGTAACTACGACTTGTAACCAGTCGGGAATACCTCAACATTAAGAAAATGTTGCCCCATTTCATTTCCATAATTATCCCAGATTAATTCACAAATTCTCCAGCACTAATTAGGTAGTTGAGTGGCCAGTAAGATACTACCTGTTTAGGACATCCCGTAATGGTACCACATTGGCTACTACCCACTAACTGCTGTCTTGTCAATGAGACCGATTATCCAGCCCCATAGTATCGCCTACAAATAGTGGTATGCCGCTATTTTATAGTGAAGGGGAGAAGCTGGTAGCAAATGGACGAGTAAAGAAAGGAGACAAGGAAGCTGTGGTAGAAATGCAACCACATCGACCCGTTGGTCCGAATGCATCAGGTACCGAAAAGTCCTTAATAGAACTATGCAAGATCTTACGCTATTATAGGGATTTTACACATCCTGGTCAGTCATTAAGCATGTCGTTATGCACAACAGGGCTCGCCTGTCTAGCTAACCAGCTTAGACTTTAGTTCTATCTTCTCAAAATGTCCAGTATCAGTATGGACAAACAACAGCGGCAGCGCCTTATGCTAGTATTGATGATATGATGCTTCAGAGAATGCTAAAGTGGCAGCGCACATTGTTGCTAACCTTCAACAGCTCGGTCCACCCCCGTTATGCTATTCTTCCAGCTTGAAGTGGTGTTGTTTGGACATTTTAATAAGCTCTATTATTGTTTCGTTCTTTGTTTAAATCCTCATGACAATGACAGTGCAGTGACATGCAGGAATTTTTTTCTATCACTATTAATGACTGACTAGTAGAGGACTATCATTAAGCAGTCTAACTCACTTAGTAACGTTGCCATGGAAACTGCACTAGATAAGAGATATCATGACTGACTAGGATGTGCAAAATCCCTAATAATTGCGAAGACTAACCAAGAAAATCACAGTGGTATACCTTAGTGCGGCTACAGGCATGATTCTAACGAGAATTGTCCAGTCCTGTTGTATCTACAGTCAAGGTCTTAATATTCGCTTCCTGGAGTTCGAAATTGGGGTCTCTAAATAAGTCGAACAAACAGTTGAGAGATGATAGATATGTTGGCAGGCATTTCCAATTGTGTTGTGGAACTAATTATGTATAATAGTCGGGGTATAGGTAGCCCTAATTAAGTTAATCTTTTGGAGAAACAGCCGTCAGGGTACCTCGGGCTGTATGTGTGAGCAGCTTAGATATATACAGAATGCAGCGGCGAAAGGTATTACTAATAAGTGCGCTGCATAAACACTGGTCGACCTGGAAGAGCACGGGAAGGAGATAATAGCGTTCTCGTTTGTAGGTAAGCACAGCTGCTCTCCAACTCAACAATACTTACTACGCTTTTGCATGTCGATTATGTAAGGTACAGAGATCACTCGTTACAAGCATACCCTCCTATATGTTTATATCTAGAGAAAATAGAAACAAAGGTAGAGCGAGCGTGGAAAGGTTACATAATGGGATAATCAATATCAGACATGCATGCAAATAACAAATAGACAGAGAAGCAAGCGGAAGGGATATTAGGAGGACGGGGCCGGACCCGGCAGAAAGTCAGTGGTCCTACGTTGAACATGCTGACTTCTGCGCTGAACCTCAAGAGTCTCAATGCGTTTTTCTCACGCAGTGGTATTGGCTGTGGGTTTTGTTTGGATTCTGTGATTCAAACCAACGTTTGATATATCGCCAGGTCGTCCCGGAGTTTTCAGTGGCATAGGTTCGAATATCTTGTCGCTCGATCTCCGACCATGCTTGTCGTTGTGGAGCATGCGCAGATCCTTTGAAAGAAGTCATCAGAGGCTGATACCGTTAGATTCCGCTTTGCTTGTGTATGAGTAGTCTAGTCATGCTGCACAAGCCCCTCCGTAGAGTAGTCCTTGTTGTGTTGAATTCAGCTGTTACGATGGCTTAACAGATCGTGTGGGGTTATTTCTTATCGATAAGCATACCTAATGTACGTAGTAAAGTGCATCTCTTGTTATAAGAATATGTATGGTGACTAAGCAGAAACAATAACAATATGTCTATAGTCTCATGCCAAGACCCTCTGTAGGGTCTTGGCGTGAGACTAACAAAAATATGCTTATTTTAAGTGTGTGGGACATGCTTGTAATCAATATAAGCTTATATCTAGTATGCTTGAAATAAGAGATCTTTGCATGAACATGTGCTAACTATTTACCGTTGTATGGCGAATATGAACTGCCCACGCATACTGCGCGAACCGACTCACCGAGACTTTGTTATTGGACTATACTGATATGTGCAATGACTGGATCCTAAATGTGAATTCTGAATGCATACCTATATTCTGCTTTGATACCTAACCCATCGTCCATACAGTCCATGAAAGTCTTGGTAAGACAGTCACAATCGACGTGCAGTTTTGCGGCACGGTGGCACACCACATCAATTTAAGATTCGTTGGTCCATTTTCATTGGTCAGCCTCGTTTGACCTCTGAACTTAAGTACAGCCCTCGCTTCCTTCGACTCGACGTCCATTCCGTCCCGTGCCCATATTGTCAACAACTAAGCACTACTTCACAATCCAAACGTCAACTCACCATGAATGCAATTCCAAGTGCCATACGTAGCGGAGGCGGCCGCCTTACCTTTCCCCTACATATCGACATCAACCAGAAGCTCATTATCCCAGATCACGGCTTTTCCGAGTTGAAATCATTCTCAGAGGATACTCTGCAACTCCATTTGCAGACCCTTCCTGGTCAGCTTGACGAATATTTCAAGCATGTTGGGGACGAAATCAAGAAGAATATGGATTATATTATTTCACGGGTAAAGGAAATTGATTGGACAGATAAGCAGTCCATCATGGATGGATTGCAGCCCATCTTGGATTATTTGAAGCCAGTGTTTGATTTTGTGAAGGAGCATCCGTGGATTCTCATCCCGCTTATCATCCCTGTGCTTGAATTGTTCATCGGATTATTGGGGTTCGGAGTTGAAGGCGTGATTGCTAGTATGTTTCGGTAGCTCGTTATAATTACCCCGTTTATTCCGAATATTGTACTCCATCCGTGTTTGCAGGCTGGGATGATGCTGCTCATTGCACTAACATAAAATGGTTGCCTACCCTAAATAGATTCCCTCGCTGCCGTTCTACAGTCCCGTATCCGCAACGTTGAAAAAGGGTCTATCTTCGCTTTCTTACAATCCGTCGGTGCCGGAGGGTGGGGGCAGGCGGCTTTGCGGAGGACGAACATGTTCGTTACGATCGCTGTTCTCATTGCAGCAGTAGGAGCGTTCCTTATTGAGCAAGGGATCATTGATCCGGATGCCATCAGGAGGGCTATGGAAGGGGCATGGAATAGGGAAGTGGAAAAATTCGATCCTCCTCCGATTTCAAGCGTAGGGAGTCAAGTTACAGTTCTGAACCTCGATGGTGGATTCATTCGGTATGGACTGTTGGCTTGGGTGTTGATGTACGGTGCTGTCTGTGCTGGAGAAGGAGGGGTATTCTAGGTGAAGCAAGTGACTTGGGCCCTGAATAAGGGGATACAAATTTCCCAACTTCTGATTTTGTTATGTTGTTATGCCAGGAATTCTATCTTGAAAGTAGGACAAGATCCTATGGTTACGGATATCTCAAAGCTTGTACGATGAGTGCACGATCAAATTTAAACTACTTTCAAATTTTAAGATGTTCTTGACAGGCCTGTAAGATCTGTTAGGACATCCCGGAATGGCTGTGTTCGTAAAACCAGATTAGCGAGCCCCATAGTACCAGCTGTAAAGAGTGGTATGTTGTGAAGGGGAGCTGGAAGCAAATGGTTGGTTTTAAAGGACACGACGAAAAACGGGCGGTATGGCACGAGATTTCTTAGGTTGAAAAGCTGGTCTACCATTTGTGTTAGGCACCTGTTGTACAGCGTCACATGCCGCCCATCCAAAGCCTTGCCAGTAGATCGTATGCATTTGTTAGTTAGAGCATTCATGCACGCTGGGATGTGTTTCACCAGGCCAAGGAATGAAGAGTTTGCAGACTGCTCTGTCCTCATCACGCAAATGTATGACGGCATGCATCCTAGGGTAACG
Source organism: Tirmania nivea (assembly GCA_015179035.1). Classification (NCBI taxonomy): domain Eukaryota; kingdom Fungi; phylum Ascomycota; class Pezizomycetes; order Pezizales; family Pezizaceae; genus Tirmania; species Tirmania nivea. The sequence goes on along the minus strand of WHUY01000042.1, from coordinate 245,918 downwards.
GTTCCCAATTTCGTTGCACACCTTGGCACAACCCAGAGAATACATAATCCAATTACACAAGGAATTGGTTCGACATTATTGGGGCCACCAAATAAGCTGAACGAAAAGTTTGCTATATGTTAGCATGCCTTTTCATTAAAACTAAAAGGTAGGTGTAGGTAGTTGCATATACACCTGTAGAGCTGATTGAACCCTAGTGAAGAGGGAAATTCAGATCAGCGTGAGTCTATCGAATTCAAGCGCTGCAAGAATTTACATTCCCAAGCCGAAAGTATTGGTGAGACAATGCTTTAGCCACAATCGGTCTGAGAATGCTGGAGGCCTGACGCACAGTGGCAAACAGCATCACCTTCGGTTGCACATTTATAGCTCCACTCCACTTATTTCATAATTCTCTCTATTTTATGTACCTCTACCAACACTTCGTACTCTGTAATTCGAACGTTAACGCACCATGGATGCAGTCCCAAGTTCCATACGTAGTAGAGACGCCGGTCTCACCTTTCCACTGCATCTCGACATCACTGAGAAGCTCATCGTCCCAAAGCTCGACCTTCCCTGGTTGAAATCGATGTCAAAAGATACATTGCAGCTCCATATACAGACACTCCCCAGTCAATTCGATGAATATTTCAAGCATGTTGCAGACGAAATCAAGGAGAATATGGATTATATCGTTTTGCAGGTGAAGGAAATTGATTGGACAGATAAGCAGTCCATCATGGATGGATTGCAGCCTATCTTGGATTATTTGAAGCCAGTGTTTGATTTTGTGAAGGACCATCCGTGGATTCTCATCCCGCTTATCATCCCTGCCCTTGAATTGTTCATCGGGTTATTGGGGTTCGGAGCTACAGGTGTTGTTGCTGGTATGTTTCGGTAGTTCGTTATTCGTTTAACTACTCCCTTTATTCCAAGCATTGTACGTGTTCAATGTTTGCACAGTGGGATTGACGATTATACTGCCTGTTTTACTGCTGGCCCATTGGACTAACATTAAGGTATCTACCCCAAATAGGCTCCCTCGCTGCGGCTCTGCACTCCTATATTGGCAACGTTCCAAAAGGTTCAATTTTTGCTTTCTTACAATCTGTCGGTGCCGGTGGGTGGGGCCAGGCGGCTTTGCAGATGACCAACATGTACGTTACTATTGCTGTTATCATTGCAGCAGTAGGAGCGTTCCTTATTCAGCAAGGGATCATTGAGCCGGATGCGATCAGCAAGGCTATGGAAGAGGCGTGGAATAGGGAGGTGGAAAAATTCGATCGTCCTATGTCAAGCGTAGGGAGTCAGGTTATGGTTCTCAATTTCGATGGTGGATTCGTTCGGTATGGACTGTTGGCTGGGGTGTTGATGTACGGTGCTGTTTGTGCTGGAGAAGGGCTATTCTAGGTGAAGCAAGTGGCACTGGATAAGGGGGCTAAAAAAGTTTCCAACCTTTGATTTTCTGTTACGTTGTGATCCAGTATATCGTCTTGAAAGTTGGCACAATTCACGGAGGCAGACATTTTATGGTTTCGATATCTCAAAGCTTGTGTGATATGTTCATGATCTTCAAAATTTACATTTATTTATATGATCCAGCTTAAATCCATTTTTGCGCTTGGTACATCCATGTGATGAGTAAATATGGTCATGCACATACGAATCTGTACCATGTCTATTCAGTGTGACCGTGGGTATATAAACAGAGCTGTGTCCGGTGTTTGGTATCCGATGTACTAAGTACAAGATATCATCACTGGTTGCGACTTCGTAGTCTTGTTATGGCTTCAGAGGTTATATGTTATCCCATGATCGCCAAGTCACATCCCATCAAGGTTAAAAGGTAACATAAGTAAGATGTACTTGCCTGTGGGTATGGACTAGCGTCAATCCATTTCAGACTGACCAGTAGACCTGTGTATGGTATCGTAACCTTACTATGTATATCAATCTAGCATAGGTACTAGCCGGCTTGTTAATATAGCAGTAACATTTTAGATTCCCTACACTACGATAACGTGCTAACCTTACACGATACTGTAGTTGTAACTGCAGTGGCCATCTTCCACGACCAAGGCCATTTGAGACAAAACTCAGGATACATTCTGTAGAGCTAATATAGCTTTGAGCATCAAATGTTGGCATGGTGATTTATTTGTGCAAGTGAGTGACACTTCCTACAATATAGGAATACAGCTAGCTACAAATAGAGCTTTGGTATACGCAGTTCCCGTATAAAGATAAATTCGCAATAACAACGAAGTCCAACATACAAGGTAGGAGGGCCTACAGTATAATCTCTGTAAGAATATTTTAAAACAATAATCTTACAAGAATACGTGATTGCACACTAGGTATTCGAATAATCTCTTGATCATCATGATCAGTCGATGACCCAATTATCCCGTCTCAGCCTTTCTCCAGTATCACTTAAACTAATCCAATATGCTATGCTCTTCTGCAAGCGGTTTTGAAACCAGACTATGCTCCGCTCCGCTCCAACCTTCGCCATTCGGTCGCTTTCATGTACGTTACGCTTCCTTCGCTTGTTGATGTCTAAACTATTTGTTAACCAGTCAGAAAAACTTCTCGAAAGTAATAGGTACGAACCAGAAAAGCGAAAGTTCGAGTAGATTACGTCCTACTTCACATCCCTCTTTGGCGCAGAGAAGAAATAAGGTTTTGAGGTTCAGTCACTCAAAGTGGTTTCCATTGGTGTTATAATGGCACCTGGCAGGGATAGTATGGGAAGCTTTTTGAAGATACAGCGGGAGATGATATGGTCAAGACTATGAAAGCGAAGATATAAAAACATCGTGGATCATCTTGAGTTTGAGGATATCCTTCAGACTCAACTGTGGACTTCAGCGAGGGCAATGTCATTAATTTGCTATATGCCATCTGTCTTGTTTGAGGCACATAATGGGAACAGACTTACGTATGCGGAGGGAGAAAGAGGTTGATTCCGTGGATGATGAGACCGGTGGAAGAGAGGAATTTGTTATTATGAATGTGGATTCAGTGGCGGAACGAAATTACGTTCTTATGGTGGAGGGGAAGAAGGTATCAATCGGAGAGGGCCATAAAGCAGTGTCTGCTTTCGATGAAGATATGTGGGATATGTAGTAGCGACGATGGAGAAGTCTACGAGTTTGTCACGACAGTGGAAAGTTGGTGAATGTTTAGACATGACGGCGTATGGTTAGAGGAGTCACGGAAGATCGACATATTATTCTTGGGAACGGAGACCCGGGGGAATGGATGACGAAGTATTCGGCTTTAGTAGATTGCCTGACAAGGTAACTGAGGCCGCATAGGCCTGATATGGCAACGATCCCTAGGAATATTAGAGCACCAAAGAACAAAGAAAAAAAAAAATCACGCCAGGAATTGAACCTCAGACCAGCCGCTAGATTATATAATAACTCATTCATTCTGATATATGCATGATGTACGAGAGCTAACATCATAGCCTCAATAGGTGTCAGCATCCCTAATCTATCCAATTCAGGTGGTATTTGCCCTAGGGACATGTCGTTTTCAGCTGAAAACTTATGGATTCCCGACCAAGAAAAAGCAGACCACTCGCATTCACCATGCTCACAAATCCCTATCTCCTACTGCCTAAATCTTTGTCCAATTCCGGCCTCCTCACAAACTGTACACTTCCCTAATTGAAGATCTGCTATTGATTTGGCAAAATCCTCCAAAGTTCTTGTATACGAAGCGAATTCTCGTTGCCGGTGGAGATCGAGAGGGGGAGGAGGAGAAGCACGGTGGGGAGGAGGAGAAGCACGGTGGGGAGGAGGAGAAGCAGCGGTGAGGAGGAGGAGAAGCACGGTGAGGAGGAGGAGCACGGTGAGGAGGAGGAGAACGGTGAGGAGGAGGGTAACGGTGGGTAGGAGGAGAAGGATAAGAATACAGGAGAGGTTCAATACTTGAGGAAGTTTGCCAGCCACGGGAAGGTGTTACTGATCTTAATCTTCGTATATTCCTTTCTGTTCGTCTCACTGATACATAGGAAGTATCATCCTCAGCTCTCAAGCTCTTTACTCTCAATCTCTACTCTTTCAAAGTCTCTTCTCTCTGCCACTGCAAACCGGTTAGTTAGATCAATATAGTACATATTTTACATAAAGTCCCTCACCGTCATCTTCACGATTCTCGAGATCTCTTGCTCCTACACGGATTGCATGTCCTCATACGTACGCCATCCTGAGTTAGTATCCAGAGAGCTGAGTCATATTTACAATAACAACAGGCGCAGCAAATTGAATCCAAGAGTAGATATTGGATACGGTAGGGTTGAAGATTTGATTGCTAGAGAGAAGAGTTGTAAAGTAATCAAGTACGCTGCGCATCAATGTACAGAACATGAAGGTCACATGCATAAAGTCACGCGATCTGACAATCTTGGTAGAGCCAAGCAATAAGAGTCTACCTAAAACAAGGTAACGGAGGCCCGCGCAGGCCTAATGCATTATTAATATCAATGTGGCACCAAATGTGGATACTCCGTACACTTTCGTCAAACCGACTCTCCTATCAAAGAACTTTTCCAACGCAAACCCCCCATGTAACGGGGCTCAAATATCCTAATCTAGAAGTATTCCCTCACAATGGCAGAATAATATCTCCCGGCCCTATGAAAACCCTCGCAATGCAAGGTCACTTTGATGTTTGTTGCATTGCAACATACCACCAAATCAAGTTTTATATTACGGGCGCTCTCAACCGTAATATATGCAGCTTCATTCGAAATCACCCTGAGCTGATGTTCATAGTTACTCACACCTCCCAACCTATAAGTCGTCCCGTATTATATGGCAACGATCCCTAGGAATAAGAATAAAAAACTAATTGAATCACCTGGGAATTGAACCCATCATGGCCTCCATAGGACTTGGTATTCCTAAGACAGCCAATTCAGGTGGTATCTCACTTGGAAACATATTATTTCCAGCTGAGAATTTATAGGTGTATCTACAGGAGAGTACAGAACATTTCACGATTATAGCACTCGCATATCCATATATCTTCTATTACCCAAACTTTTGTTTCAACTCCACTCTCCTTACATATTGAATACTCAGCTATTTGAAGGTCTTTTATACGGGAGGTTATCTGGTCACGTGTACGTAGATACGGGGCAGGGAGCGGCCCAGTGGTAGGACAATCCCGTCAGGCTTAACCTGAGGGGATGCGCTGCCTCGTCATAAGCGAGAGCTTCAATACGAGTACTGATTTACCAAAAAAAAAAAAAAAGGTCTTTTATGAACTTGCTGAAGCCTTCCAAGTGCTTTATATATAGTTGTTAGTGAGGAAGGCTAGGAAGAGGAGAAGGTTAGGAAGGTGGAAAGGAACCACTATTTGGAGAAAGTGCCCAGTTCTATGCCCGGCTCCATACTCCACTCTATACTTGGCTCCGATACTGATTTCGATGCTGATTGTCTATAGAAGCTACTCTATGTTCTGGCCTATTCAGCAATCATGGCAATTTGTCAATCGGTCGACCTATTGACAAAAGGGGCGCTATTTACAGTTGGGGCGCACCGCTCAGCAATGGTGATGTTAGCGCGATCCATTCATCAATCGAGCCATTAGCGCCAACAAAATGCTGCGAAATCATTCAACTGCATAATCTAGCACTTTTAGGTACATGCAACTGCGTAATATAAGCCGGTTCAACAGCAGAATTTAGTATGAACTGACGATAGGCATGGCGCAGTGGTAAGTACTTTACTTTACGGTCATGGTTACTTCGGAAGCAGCCTATATGAGCCATTGGAACAGGCTTATATGAATTGCTCGGAAGTAGCTTATATGAATTGCTCAGAATCAATAATACTAATTTAAAATACTAGGTACTATTGTGCAGTAGGTTTTAGGTTGCGGCAGAACAAGTTTAATTTGAGCTAGATAGATTTATTTGAGGTTGGGTAGATTAGTAGGAATATGGCGGGTTGGTTTAACTAAGACCAGCTAAGTTTAATTAAAGCCAGGTGAAGTTAATTTAACTTGGGCAGGTGGGTTTGATTTAACTTGAGTGGGATCATAGGCAAGTTTGATTTAACTTAGGCAGGGTGCTTGAGCTAGATCTCATATAGGTTTTCATATATATTATGCTTGCTAAGATTGTTTTTTATATTATATTTACCTTCCTATTTGTTCTGGCAATTTATTAGTCTGGTTGACAATTTATATAAGCCTGTTATAAGCCTGCTCCCAATAGCTCGTATAATCTGCTTCCGAGCAATTCATATAAGCCTGTTCCAATGGCTCATATTGGCTCATATAGGCTGCTTCCGAAGTAACCATGACCGTAAAGTAGAGTACTTACCACTGCGCCATACCTACCGTCAGTTCATGCTAAATTCTGCAGAATCGGCTTATATTATGCAGTTGCATGTACCCAAAAGTGCTATATTATGCAGTTGAATGATTTCGCAGCATTTTGTTGGCGCTATGTAACGGCTCGATTGATGAATGGATCGCGCTAACATCACTGAGTGGTGCGCCCCAACTGTAAATAGCGCCCCTTTTGTCAATGGGTCGACCGATTGACAAATTGCCATGATTGCTGAATGGGCCAGAACAATAATTCAGCACAGTAGTGAAGAATTAATAGATAGGACGAGTGAGAAGGTCACGTGTTGCTAACACCTTCACTTAGAAAGCAGGTTACGTCATCCACATCACGCGATCTGACAATTCTTGGCAATGCCAAGGAATTAGAGTCTAATATCATACAAGGTAACGGAGGCCCGCGCAGGCCTGATATGGCAACGATCCCTAGGAATAAGAACGAAAAACTAATTGAATCACCTGGGAATTGAACCTCAAATCAGCAGCCAGATTATTTAATCACTTCTATTTGAAGGTCTTCCATGGACTTGATGAAGTCTTCCAAACGCTTTATATATAGTTGTTGGTGATAGGCATGCCCTGTCGGCCTACATCTGGCTGCGCACCAACAGGGGCCCTCAGAACTACTGGCTTCACTATGTCCGCAGGGTTGACTCTCCGACCTGCCCCAACTGCGACCACCCCTCGGAGGACGGCTATCACATCACTTTTGACTGCCCTCATCACCGCCAGCAACGCCAGGAGTTAATCGGGATGCCAGGACATGGGAGGATTTAGACACACCAATATGGAGGAAGGAGGAGGGGGAGGAGGGGGAGGAGGAGGAGTGGGATGCGGTGGAGGCATATTTCACCTACCTCTACTGCTCCCTCGCTGGATGATAGGGGGTGCACATAATTGAGATTTGCTGCGTTTCTTTGTCCCTTTTGATCTTGTACCTAGCCTTCCCAGGGTGTCAGATTAACTTGACTGACCCTTGAATCCACCCGGGTTTCCGGGTGTCTCGTCATACGACCCTTAAGGTTGTGCATACGAGTACTGAGCTAAAAAAAAAAAAAAGAAAAAAAGTTGTTGGTAAGGAAGGTGGGGAGGAGAAGATGGTCAGGAAGGCGGAAGGGAACCAATGTTTGGAGAAGGTGCCCGGTTCTGTGCCCGGCTCCGTACCCCGCTCTGTACTTGGCTCCGACGCTGATTTCGATACTGATTGTCTATAGAAGCTACTCTATCACGTGGAGACCTCCTAGGTGAAAAACTCTGTCCACGGGGAGCTGTCAGAGATCTTGACCTCCGAGTATTTTGCCCCCTCTGCGCTTGTATTGCTGACATATGGGAATCAGTACCATGCTCCGCCCTTAACTGCTTTTCTCACTTTCGCTACAATAGAATATTGATCAGTTAAACTGCTATACTACAGATACTATACAGAATTCTCACTGTTATCTTGACAATCCTTTTGCTCCTACACGCATTGCAGGTCTTCATACGTATACCATCCTGAGTCAACGCCCATAGTGCTGGATCATAGTTAGGATAGCAGCGAGCACAGCAAATAGGATCTATGAATGTAGTAAGAGTTGATAATGTGGTTGAGGGGTTGACGGTTTAGGAGTTGATAATGCAGTTGAGGGGTTCACGGTTGGGGGGTTGACGGTTGAGGGGTTGATGGTTGAAGGTTGACGATTGAGGGGTTGACGGTTGAGGGGTTGACGGTTGAGGGGTTGATATAATTTAGTACAGTAGTGAAGAATGTGTTGCTAACACCTTCACTTAGCAAGCAGATTACGTAATCAAGGTCACGCGATCTGACAATTCTTGGCAATGCCAAGGAATTCGAGTCTACCTATACAAACAAAATATAGTACACTTCGTTTCAATTTCTAGAAATTGGCAACGAAGTTGCCAATAAAGAACACTTCATTCCAATTTCAAGAAAAAAAATTGCGTTGATAAAAGGAGGTATTGTGAAGAATAAGAAGGACGTGGTTGTTGGAAAGAACGTGGCTGTGGGAAGACGAAGGCAAAGAACATTGAAGGAATTCATAGGATATATTCCCTTTAAACGCATTCCGGTATAAGTATAGATATTCGTTACAAGGTAACTGAGGCCGACTTCAATGCCGCCCTGATTTGGCAACGTCCCTAGGGAAAAAAAAAAGGCACAGATAATTCATCCAAGCCCTGACTCGATGAACATTAATCTTAGATTCCTTCAATGGCGTAGGTGGTTCCTAAGCACCATGTTGCCCAGCCTTTCGTATTCGTAAAATTTCCATAGGAATCTCCTCAAGTAGTTGGGGAATAATATGGAAAACCTCTGTCAGATCTTGAGGAAAGTTTATCACATGTACCTTTCACCCTTATATTGGTCATATCCACGGACCTTGTAAATTCGAATAACTGGATGGATTAAGGTGAGAATCATTACTTCCATCGCAGTAGGCTTCTCCAAAATACTCAACTGTACTGGCATCACCCCCAGTGACATATCATTTTGTGCACTGAATCGATATGTCCCACTCCATCCCTGATGTGATCATTCTCGAATATATCACTAAGGCCACAATACCATCAATATTGTACACCTTTAGGTCTATTCTCACTTCTTCATATATTGTATATTCCGCTATACTTATCTCAGACATAACTTCTGCGAATGAAGTAAGAGTGAGAATGATATGCTGAGACCTCAAACTGCCAAGTACCAGTGATCGTGCTCGTATATTTTGATATTGTGGTTATAAATCTTGATGTTGAGGTAAGAGTTGAAGGGATAGAGGCTGCCGGAGATGAGGTGAAGATTGAGGAGATAAAGGCTGCCGGAGATGAGGTGAAGATTGAGGAGATAAAGGCCGCTAAAGATGAGGTGAGGGTGGAGGGTATAGAGGCCGCCAGGAATTAACAGTAGATGTTGGGTGGACATTCCCACTATCTTGACGATTGGTTTCTCCTACACGCAACTGCTCTAGGTGCTCCTCACGCTTGGCCTGTATAGCTTACTATTAGTCTATAATTACTATTTGAATAGCTACTCACTGTCAGTTTATTCCCACTATTTTGACGATTGGTTTCTCATACACGCAACTGCTCTAGTTGCTCTTCACGCCTGGCCTATATAGCTCACTGTTAGACTATGATTACTATTTGAATAGCTACTCACTGTCAGTTTGACAATACGCTTCGAGCGACAACTATTACAGGTCATACTTTGACCCTTATGCTGTGTACTTGTCTAGTGATTGGGATCGTACCAGCGTAGGCATTGGGAACAGGCGATGGGATTCATTATAGTGGATGGTTTTTTTTTTTTTTTTTTCCCATTTCAATACTCGCATATAGGTATTCCCATGGCGAGTTATAGCGGATGGTTGTTGTTGTTCTGCCGAATGGATTGTTGTTGATAGTCCTATTCTTAGTAAGCTTAATGATCACGGGACTGCCATCAGGTGACTGCCAAGACGCAAAATGTCTACCCTAATGTCAACTTCGTAACCAATTTAAAAATTGTTGCCAATAAGAATACCGTATTAATTCGCGAGTAAGAAAGTACTACTCGGCAGGACAGTATTCGTGTATAAGACAGGGGTAAAACAGACTAATTTTGGCCAAGATATCCGAATCGTGTTTAAGACAGCAAATTTTTCCTATAAGACAGTAGTATAGTAATGTCGATGTTGACTCGCACAACCGGCTTCTTTCACTCATCACCATCACTTGTACAAAATATGCCAATTCCGCAGGCACCTTGGAAGTCAGTATCTGCCAATCGTGATATTATTGTAAGCTTCCCCTTTTACCCTACCTTATAGATCCTTCTATATGTATCCTTAGCTAATACCTCCTAGACTCGCTCATTCCGCAAATGTGGAATTACTGTCCCGATTGATGGTACAGCAGACTCGGAGATCAATATTGAAGGAATCTCAAACTATACAGTCCCTGATTGGCAACTACCTCCTGAGTCTGAAGACCAACCCGATCTGCCAACAGATACAGAGGATGAAAGTTCTGACGTTGAGATTGTGGATGATGAGGAGGAAGCGGATGGAAGTGACAATGAGCACGGAGATTACATTACTGAAGAAGAGGCTGTTCAATATGCTACGATTACGCTTGGTGAGGAGATCATGTAACTAGATATCAATTTTGCTACTGTCGGTGTTGTTCCGAAATTTTTTTTTGTTGCGAAATCTTTTTTTCTCTTACCCCCCCCTTTCTTTTATAAGAAAGTACCCCGTGTTTAAGCTAGTACCGTGTATAAGACAGTAAATTTAAGGCCCCTCCGACCGCCCGTTTGTTAGTAAGACAGCATTCTTACTCGCGAATTAATACGGGTAGGTCTCGACCGCTGCGTTTTACTGTAACAGCAACAAGTCAACACACATGTACTGTACATTTCAAGTTACTACACAACGACCTATTCCTAGTCTTGCAGTCCAGAAACCAAGGCCAACCAGACTACCCTAAGGCAGGCCAACGACAATCACTGCGCACACGGGCAGGGAGTGGCCCAAGGATTGGATAGTCTCCCAAGCTAATCTTGGAAGATGCGATGTCCTCGCTAATTCAATGCCAATAATGATTCACCGAAAAACAAGATGCGTACGAAGGTTTGTATTATGCTCAATTCTGTCCCTCCTTCCCCAAACTAAAACAGAAAATAGCACCTTGATAAAGTAGCTACCCATACAAGGTTCAAAATTCCAAGCACCACACCATCTCTCCAGCCCCCACCTTTGGATTACATCATCTTTAGCATTCCAAAGCCCAGCTACTCTAAAGACCCAAGCTACAGGCCACACACTCTAAAACTCCCCCCCACAGGCTATCAGCTGGTTCGTCGCCTTACATTGTCCTGAAAAATCTCCATAGCATGAACTATCAGAATTCCCGCCCCAAATAATAATGTATGTGCATTACTGTGGAGAAAATTGATTGCACTATAGACTACAACCTACATGTGCTCTTGCTGAAGGTATACGGGGTATTCTCCGTGTATTGCATCACTCTCTCTTCATTCATTACGCTTCTCTCCACTACACTTCGCACTAACCCTGACCCTGCATGTCTCCGCTCACGAACCGCGTTCCTTCGGTCACCTAACCACTAAGCGCTCTGCGTCCCGGAGGCGGCTCTTGGTACGTTACGCTCCGCTTCACTCCCGGTAGTTTGTTGAGTCTAAGGTTAGTTTTTTCTTTTGGTTTGTGAATTTAGGTATATGTCTTGAGTTATTTGTACACCTGTTAGGAGTCCAGTATGGCAGGTAGCGAAGCAGTTGACAATGCCAACCAACGAGTGGGCCACCGACTGCGCAGAGGAACCGATTGCTTACAGGGAAGTTAGGTGCGAAGAAGAGATTGTTTAAAGAAGTCAAGAACTAGGTTGAGAGTTCTTTATTGGGTTGGCTCAGGTTGTATGCAGCAGGATGGTGAGATGGATAATCCGGGCTCATAACCTGATAGAATGCTAGTCTCATGCCAAGACCCATTAGAACGCATCTCTATTCGTCCTGTCATGAGATCTCTCTGGGATCATATTCACATATTATCTACATCATGCCAAGCCCGCCAACCTAGTTGACTCTGCCATATACAGTAGATGTAGATGTAGTACCAATACCTCTCTCACCCTAACTCTCTGTGTTGCGCTTCCCGCTTCACTCCGTTATTGCTAGGAAGCTCTTGGTACAGTACGTTACGCTTTGCTTCACTCCCCGTATTGAGGTGTAGTTAATATAATCAATTTGTTTATGTTTCGCAGCGAAGTGACTAGCCCGCCCTAGACTACGAAGTGACTGGAGCGAAGCATAAGGGGGGAACACCTCGAAAATACCCCCTAGACAAGGAACACCCCTAGTGTGGTTGCACGTAGTCTCGTGCCCAGACCTAATCTGGTTGCACTACTCCTCGCGACTACCCTCTACGTAGTCTGGTTGCATGGGCTATGACGGTGTTGTGCCAACCAGACTAGTTGCACGACCCGCCAGAAACATCCCAGTGTCGACTAGTCTGGCAAGTGCCAACAAGTACTTCCTCATTATTAGTGGGGCTGTTGTGCCAACCACACTACAAGTACTTATGTAATGTAGTGTAGTGCAGCCAGACTAGTAGTGTAAGGAAGTCTATAGTCTAGTTGCTTAGGTCGAGCGAGTGTTCACTAGGCTGGCGAGACTCCTGTCTAACAGGGACGCTAAAATGTCTGGCACTGTTTTAGCTGCATAGGCGACCAGGCTACGTTAGGAAGGTCACTAACCCCAAATAGTAATTGCTGGGATTGAGAGCAGCCAGAGTCCTCATCGAATTTAAAGCACCTTTATTTTGACAAAAAAGCTTCAAGTATACTCAAGCTATCATGGTTCTCGTATTCAGAAGAATAATTTTGCAATAGCTCGTTACCCCGCGCTGCTAAAATCATTCAAACATTAAAAGCCCAAACCTCAATGTTGAATGACAAATGTCAAAGCCGAAGCCGAAAGTATGAATCCCTCCCTCCTCCCTTAGCCTTCACATCGCAAGTAAGCACCCTCAGAAATTCAAAAATAGGAAATCAAAAGAAAAATCCTCGAATTACATCAATCGATCGGGATCCAATATTTCCTCCAAGGGGACTAGATTACCCGACCATGCACCGAGGCATATATAGCAGGGTAAACAAGAAAGCTCATAGCCTTATCATCAGCATATATCCACAGCAAAATTGCATAAGCTTCTTCCACTCCTTCCCCTGAACATGCAGTATAATAGCAAAATACGCAAGTACTATTGTGATGCTATCATTAGCATATATCAACAGCAAACCTTACCACAACTTCCTGTTCTTATCCTTCCTTCCTCTTCTCCCCTTTTTGCCCACTTCCTCTTCAACTTTCCTCACTAACCCCGCTTGCCATCACCCTGTCAAAGCCATTCATAACTAATTTAGTCCAACTCCATCCTTTTCTTTTCTTTCCCACTACCAACTGCGTCAGCAGCTGTGTCATTAGTTGTTTCAACACTTGTGACTGAAGGAACCTTCCTCCAAGCGCATTCCCTATCTAAGAAGGTCTTCGGAATGCGAAATTCAGGCTCTAGTTCCATCCCCATATCAGAAGCATCATAATACACCCTCATAAACTCCTCTCCGTCAAACAAACACTTGACTACTGTCTTCATTTCTGAAAGGAGGCGGAGTGTGGCACGGAAATCCCTCCGGAGGTCGAAGCACGTGGTGATCGAGTTGGTTTGCTCTTCATCGAGGTGCAAGAAAGATGGGGGATTGAAGGCTGGGAGGCCATGAGAGGGATCTGCACCTTCGGTGGAGCTTTTGGTGGTGGTTTTAGTTGGATTCTTAGAGTTTTTGGCGGAAGCCGCAGTGGAGTCAGATCTACCAAGAGCAAATCGACCCAACCTCTTCATCATCTTACTTATCATGCTCTTCCTTCTCTCCGTCGAAGTTCGTTGTGGCTTAGCCGACTTATCTGTACCAAAAAACTTCTTAATCGGAGAAGACGGTTCAGAAGGAGAAAGAAGGGCATCAATTAACTCTTCATTTTTCTTTCTGTCTTTGTCCATCTGTTTCATCTGCCAATATACTCTAGCAACCGAGCTCCCCGGAACACTGAATGGCTTCATTTTTTGTTCCTCCATTGCAGCAGCATAAAACCTCAGGACGTCTTCCAGAGAAAAGTTCTCGTCCAAGAGAGTCTTCGCGGGGCCATCAGTCTTACGCATGTAAACAAGATTTTCTTCCTGGCTTTGAAGGACCATTCCTCTTGACTGAACTGCCAATGCGGCAGCTGGCCAAATTTTCTGTGGTGGGCCTGCGAGGTGTTCCAACCCGCTGATTTGTGTGGGGAGACTAAATTCGGTATTCCTCTGGGGACCTGTATTATCACCTTCGAGGAGGCGTTGGCTCGCTTGGGTAAGCTGTGGGATTGGATCGAAGGTCGGCAAAGAATCCTTCGTGGGAAGTGAACACTTTGGTGCGAGTTCGTTTGCAGGGGGAATGGGGATAAGCTTGAATGAAAACTTGTGTTTGAAAGATCCTGGACGTCCAGAACTTTCGGCAGGGCCCTTACCCTTCTTAGTCGAACTAGTGGTATTGATAGTGTTCAGAATGGTACTAGTGCTAACATCGCTGTTAGCCCTAGAGAGATTCTCTCCTGGACGCATTCCAAGGAGCGCATAGTTGACGATGTTCTGATCCCGCATGCTAACGCGGCCTTCCAGTGACTCCCATCCCCCGACAGTAAGACATATTTCTCTCCAAACCACCCATCCACTGAGTAGCTTGTCAGCATGAGTAAGCATAGTTCCGCGAGTATACGCCCCAATCTCCAGGAAAAAAGGAAGAAGGAACTTCGGGTCGATGATCTCAAGATTGGGCGTGAGGTATCTTTGGAAAAACGCGACGGACAACGTGAAGTCGGTCAGATATGAAAGGATTTGTTTCTCCTCCTGGTGGAATGTTGAAGTTTCAATATCCTCGCTGTTGGTGGAGATGTGAAGGTAAGAGGTTGGTAGAGTGATTATGTGCTTGTCGTCTGGGAGGCGGAGCTGACGGAGAGCGAGGATAATGTGGGTAAGCGTGCCGATAATAATAATGCGCTTGTCGTGAGTCGTATGAGGAGGGTGATTTTGTTCTCCTTCCGCTTGCTCATCCGCTTCAGCTTCTTGGCGAAGACCTTTGTAGATGGGGCCACACTCCATAACACCAAGGAGCTCCTTAGTATGCCATTGCAAACTCATTAGGTTGTTTTGCATTCTGGATGCAAAATTGCGGGTTAGCAAGGAAAGTTCCTTGGCCTGAAATTTGATCTCGACCGCAGTTCTGAAAATGGTTCTGACTAAATTGGCCATGGCTTTTCTCGAGGCATCCTCAGGGATGATTTCCTCGAGGGCGGTGGCACTTGGGAACTCCCGTGTGAGGAGCTGTGCAAGAGTATTGTAGATGGGGAGGTATTGGGGTAGCAGATGGTCTAAGGTGGTTAATCTGCCGACGCGTGTGTCAGAATCTACTGTGTGGAATACCTAAGGGACATGCAGGAGAGGGAGGAGATTAGGACATACTGCGCGACGGCGTCCCATTGCAAGGCCCTCTTCAGCTTTTCATCGTAGTCGGTCGCCCAAAAGTCTGCATCAGAGAGACTCGGCAGGTATTCCACGCTATTGCGCAGTGTGGCCGCGGATTTCTCGAGAGGCCCGAGAAGGGAGCGGAGCTAGATGGCCATTGATAATAGTCAGCACGCTTAGACGCCTCACGAGTGGCAGGTGCACAGCGAGTATTTTAATAAATCAGTACGCATCATGCACAGGGAGAAGACACACCGAGGACAGCAACTTTTTGCCTTCCTCCTCCATGTCAGAAAGCCATTTTTCTGCATGCTCTGCAAGCCTCCTCTTCTGCTTCGCCTTGTCTCCGTTGCTTTTGTCATCATCCTTTTCGAAGAGACTCGCCTTATGCTTACGGTCAGTGTCGGAGTCATCCCACTCCGACGTCTGCTTCGACTCGGCTAGCGCTGCAGTTCTATCCAAAGCCTGAATCCTCTTGATGCAAAGCTGGTATTTATTGGCCTTAGCACCGAATAGGCTGACACCCGCGAGTACCTCTTCCACTATCATCGCTAGCGTGTATGTTTGGCCTTTCAGATACAAGTCCCTGAGGTTCGGCTCGTTTGATTCCTCAACAGGCAAATCACCTGGAAATTCGAAATTTGGTTCCGTGACAGGAGAACCACGCGGAGTTTCTGACGAAGGCCCAGCTGCACACGCTGGGCTCGTCACGCGGCCAATGTCAGTCTCATATACCTTAGGACATAGACTAGCCTTTGATTTCCGAATTTCAGGCTGTGGTAGGGCTGAATTCTGGAAGGTAGCTTGACTCTGCTGTGAGAGCTCACTCTGTGTGCAAGTATCAGGAGTTTTCCAGCTCGATGGGAGCGCTGGCTGGCCATTCGTCTGGGCTGGGCGGGGACGATTCGTAGGGAACCTGAAGGTAAGGTTGGGGTTTGAAGTCACCTCGTTGGGGGATTGGGATGGGGAAAGAGGGAGAGACATATTGAAAGATAGAATGATAGAGATCCTTGTATGACGGATTGAATGTGCTTGAAATGTCACTAGAGTGGTAGAGAAATGCTGTCCTCGATGGATGGAAAAGCGATGAGAGAAGTATGGCTGGCAGGTTTGACACGATGGAGGAGTTTTACAAGTTTGACACGATGGAGGAGTAGATAAGGGCACCCGATAAGCAGCCCACCAACACGTGGCTCACACAAACCATCTGATAGACAATATTACCCTGAAGGATTGGAAAAGACACATCTAGAAAGTCACCCACAACACCAAGGCTTGCATCAACAACATCGAGATGGAACTGTATTCTCCCTACATTCTTCAGATCCATTCTTCCGATTGGGTAATGTCAAGCCAGCTCCGAAGAATGGCCAGAGGCGTTTCAGGCCAACAAGTGGAGACTACACTTTCTAGGGGGAACTCAGTACTCGTGTGCGCATAGTCTGGCTTTAGAGGGTGTTGTGCCAACCAGACTAGTGTTCGCAACCTTAAGGGTCGCATGACGAGCCACAGCGACATCCCAGGTGGATTCATGGGTCGGTCAAGTTAATCTGTCCGCCCTGCGCGAGCTATGTACAAAATAGATAGATAATAAAAAGAAAAAAAAAAAAAAACAATACGCAGAAACAAAGTATCAATATGCGCGACCGTTGTCTTCCTTAGCGTCCAGCAAGGAGGCGGTAGAGGTAGGCGAAATACGCCTCCACCGCTTCCCACTCTTCTTCCTCTTAGTCTGGTTGGCACAACACCCTCCTTTGCTATCTTCATCTCCCTCTTCCTTCTTCCAGATCGGTGTGTCTAGCTCCTACCATGTCGAAGCGTCCCCTACCAGCTCCTGGCGCTGTTGGCGGTGGTGTGTGTTGGCGGTGGTGTGGGCAGTCGAAGGTGATGTGGTAACCATCCTCCGAGGGGTGGTCATGCCGGTGAGTCTACCTTGCCGATGAAATGCAGCCAGCTGTAGAACGGGCCCAGAAAGGTGTAGGTGGATAGGCGTGTCTGTGCCAGACGCACCTGTTGACTCCGAGCCCTGGTTCGGATCTCTGATCCTTCCTCCTGGCTTTTGCCGCTGCTCTGATTCCTGCCACAATGACTATATGTCTGCTGCTGGTGATGCGTCCTAGGGCTGACGAGACTTCACTCTTACTAGCTCTGGTTATAGCGACGCTGGAAAAGCCACATATACAGATTCTTTTAATGGGTTGTGCAACCAGGTTCCATATACTTCACCTCTCCAATTGGGAATGCTAAGTTTGCCTAAAGAGAGGTCAGTTTTAAAGAAGTAAATATCACCCTCCCTCCTGCGTTGCGAGTAGTCGTTTTGAACTTTATAGTAACTCGAACATTGTAGCTGGAGGCATGATTAGATCGGGCTTCATATATATCTAGACTCTATTCAGGTTCCTCTATGTTCGGACATTCACCATCAGAATCTAGATGGTGTAATGGAATGGTTCGAGCCCCAGTTGGAGCACATTGAATTGCCCCAGCGCTTAACCTAACAAGGTGGTGGGGCGAGGTGATAATCACTGTATGCCCTTTGGTACTTTGTGTCGGTTTTCCTTTTTGAATTGAGACTGAAATGCACAACAATTGATAGCTTCATTCCTACGAAATTCCATGTACGCGTATGTAAGTATGTATACTGCCCCAGCATCCATATCTAACGAGAGGCCGGTGCCCGCCAGACTAAGCTATCCAGTTCATCGACCAGACTACCTACCAATTCAGACACCTTTACATACCCTTGATCTCTTACGTTAGCCTTACCTTAATATTTCTTCGCTCAGGCCCAGTTCGGGGAGGTAACTGCCTCCTCGTCTCCACTCTCGTGCGCGATCCCATTCTCTTCATCCTTCTCCTCCCAAACAGGTTTGCGAACCCATTCCCGCCAAGTTTCCTTCTGCGGCGTCAAATACACCTCCTTCCTCTTGGGGCTTAACCCGGGGATGCGCTCCCTCGCCATAAGCGAGATGCTTCAATGCGAGTACTGATTCACAAAAAAAATAAAACAACACCTCCTTTGAGTTTGGACATTGTTGGCTAACCTTGAATAAGTGGAGTGTTGAGGAAGCGACTACCAACTATTGCTTGAGCTCTGAGTTTGATCATTTGGTGTGGGGCGTGGTATGGAGATGAGGATGGAGAGGGAGATATAGTTACGCGTACACCTTTGTGCGTCTGGCTGTTCAACTCGTTTTTGAGCTCGGAATGGTGTGTGGGTGGGTGAATTGGGCCGTTTGGGAGTGGGAGAGGGCTTCTGGGGCATGCATAGAGGGGTTTTAGGTCTATTCATGAGATTACTAGAGGTGATCATTGGAATCTTTGTCATTAGTGGAGATTTGGAGAATGAATGCTTATTTGCTTTCATAGGCGGTTTTTCATCCGAAATAGTACTTGGCCAGGCTGCTCCAACCATCATTGTCGTCCGTCTGGGTAAGTCATTACACCATCATTCGCCTCCCGAACCTGTGATGCTTTGACACTATGTCTACGGCAGGTGTATACTTATTGATGCGAGCTGATTCGGCTACTTTCAGGGCAAATTGACTTGACTCGTGTAATTGAGCAGGGCGGCCATGTTTATCTGCTCACCATTCTTAAAGGCTAAAACAACAGCCACCATGGCCAAATCAACATTATCACATACCAGCAAACCCCCAAACACAATTCGCAACACTTTTGATTCAATAGGTACAGCAGAATTCCCACATATTCCGCCCATCAGTTCCCCCGTCTCAAATTAACCTACCCAGATAGCTGAGCCGGGCGCGGTGTAGAAGGTTGGCTAAGTCACACCAAAGGTCAGTCCATAATCCCCGAACTTTAGAAAAGAAGCTATCTATAACACTCATCACTGGGTAATAGATGTTTATCTTGATGTTTGGCTAAGTCGGGCTGTAGGCACCTGGCAGCGAAACCAAGGAACCTGGAGTTCCATTTCCTCCTTGCACATTCAACTGCGCACAGCTGATGTAAAACTGGGCACCATTGGTGTTGGAGGCAGAGTGGAGACCAATATGCTCAAACCTAAGCAAATACTGTCCACTTGGTAAACTGGATGGCAACCGGAACGTCCACTGGCTGTTAGTATCATCCCACTTCATCCCCGAGCTGCTAACCCTTCTCCCAGATCCTGAACCAGCTCGCACCGCTACCATCCCAGTTCTGAACGTTTCCTAGAGCTTTTCCGAGCCAGGCATTGAATGGACCGGGGTGGCCAACGACGCCATCAGCGACGAATCCAACGTAGCTCCAGCGTAGACGGTGAGTACTTCAGTGGAGGGGCCGTAGGTGTGGCCATTGAGGTTGCAGCGGATATTGGCGGAGGTGACGTCCTCGAGGGGGCCGCGGGAGTTGATGTTGTCATACTGGTGAATGTACTTCCATTCCGGGTAGGTGTGCCACCGATGAGCTTGGTGAAGCGGTCTATGTGGGGTTGTGAGTCAGTTTGTCACTTTCTCGACCTCAGAGGGTAATTAGGATAGTTATGGAGGACGGAGGCAGGATACAATGTGCAGCAACTTCACCGAATGAAAAGTTGGCGGCCACGAGGGCAAGGGGGAGTGCGTTGAGTTGCATGATTGAAGGACAGAATGAACTCGAGAGCTGGGTTGCTAGCGAGATGATGCGAATTAAGGAGGAGGAACGGCTAGGCTTTATATTCCCCATCCAGAGCTACTTACATATTGCGAAGGCCTTTTGATATGATTGCACCTACGTGCTACTTTCGACCATGTTGATCTTACGTCCAGATGAACAGCTATATCCATATAGCTTGAACCTAGCCCAGGTTCAATACCGAATCCAGTATAAGACATTCTCTTGGAAAGTACAAATCATCAAGAGGCATATTTCACAACGGAATTCCCAAGGTCCTATCAAGGAGATCTAACATTTTATTGCAACTTCCCCAGCTAACCAAGACGTTATTTCGGTTTTACTGGTACAACTTATCAGTCGGGAATTTAATACATATCACTCCGACGTTGAGATGAATTTAACCGGCGTCGCGGCTAGGGAAAACGCGGGTCCCCGGTCCGCCGGCGAAGAACCCGAAAGTTATGAGTGCATAGCCGAAGAAGTAATATACCTTAAAGCAACCACATCCGATCCGAAATATATTATGAGCTAACTTACGTCAAGGACGTCGATCCTCGTTTAGGTACCCATCTCTGCATGCATCTTGCCTTTAAGAGGTCCATATAGGTATTGTAGTTCTATTTGGTTGATAGCTTAGTTGCGTACATATCAGATTCACCAAGGGAGTGACTTAGCACAACTAAGATATACAAGGACTGTCATCGACGTGCAATCAATGCGGTACCGGTTGAATTAATAATATTTCCGGACATCGACTTCACGGCCACCAATGTGATGTACTGGTGGGAAAGACTCGCTCTCAGTTTTGGAGCCTTTGCTTGAAGGCTTCCTACAACTGCACCCTTCAACGTCTACCTAAGCCCAAACATGTATGTACTAATATATCGTATTCGCATTTACAGGGAAGTTTAGACCTTGGGTCACTTCAACGCAGTGGAGCTTATTCCGTGAGCCAGTTGCCATCGATATAAAGTACAGTACGTGTGCCGATCAGTACAGACTAATCGAGACATATGCTCTCCTCTCTACTCCTCTTAGGTATCCTTAGGTGTCAGTTTGTGCCATCAATCCCAATAGATGGTACAAACAATACATCCTTACTATTTCAATACCTCCTGAGGTTTGGATTATTAGGCTCGCGCTATGGTTTACATACTTCTGCTTTACGTACAACCAGAGGCATCTACCAAACACCAATTGCACGTGCGCTAGTTCGCTCCAGGTGCGCGAGCCTCCTTGGGCAGTGAGAAAAAGCCTAGTTTGTTAGTTTGGAGGGTGTTGTGCCAACCAGACTACTAGTTTTGTACTCGATCCTAGCTGTTATGTTTGGTTTACCTAGAGTCGCGCTAGGGCTTTCTTCCAATTCCTACTGTATTGATTTTATTACCGTTATGTACTTTTCGAAATTCCCAGCGCTGAGAGTATCTAAGGAAGCACGGCTATACTAAGAGACGTTGTTGCATACGGGGACAGGCGTGTTTATTTCTTGGTAATTCAAATATTTGCCGAAAGCAGATATAATTGGCAACGAAGTTGTCAATTTTAATTGAAACGAAGTTTGTTTTTAATTCAAGAAGTATCCAACCCCCCTAGCGAAATCTTGGCGCGGGCAGGCCATGTGACTTGAGAGCAGCCACATGATTGTGTTTGTGTGAGCAGTTGAACTGTTTACTCATCCGTTGAACTCTTTGTCTCATACCCTCACCGTTACTAGTCTCATGCCAAGATGGGTATATACACTACGTGCAGAATGCGCGCTTTCGCAGCTTATATGTATGGTATATATTTTAAATCTATCGAGGCGTTGCCACACCAGGACAACTCCGCGTTGGCCTCAGTTACCTTGTATGCTTAAGCATACTAATAGGATATCAATTCTAATTGGGCAATAAAGCGCCCGACTAGAGAGAAGATATCAAAGAAAGACTGGTTGAAACTTACTTGCGTGCATAAGCTTTCCAATGACAGTGATAGGAAGTCGTATACAGGTCATGCGTCCGTACTACTAAAGTTTACGAGCAAGAGTCTTGGTCAAATAAATCTTTGATCTACAAGCTGGAGTGATGCACGTCATCTTGCATTTGGTTTCCTCATGCTGTATACAGGTGCATGCGTCCGTACTACTAAAGTTTACGAGCAAGAGTCTTGGTCAAAATAAATCTTTGATCTACAAGCTGGAGTGATGCATGTCATCTTGCAATTTGTTTCGCACTTTGACCAAGATTCTGGCAGGTACGTTTCACAGCATTTAGTTATGGTTCATGACGCTTTTCCAAATGTAACGGTAAAGTCCAGGAATAACTCACCCACCTATGGCGCTTCAGATGATGTTATCTTGCCAATTCCACCGATATTCAATGGGCTCAAAGGGCGGAGATCTACACATGTGGGGAATTGGCCGAAAAAGATCCCCGGGTGATTGCCTTTGTGCAGAGTTCTGCAAGTACTTGCAGATTAACAAAGTGAGCTGTACAACTAGAGAAGTACTGACATGAGTGACGAGCTTCGTGTGATTTAGTTAGATGCTCGCTCCATATATACCCTTTACGTACGTTTGAATATTTAGCAGAATTCCATGGGGAAATCAACACTGTGTCGGGAGTTTTGTCTATATCGGTGTATAAGTATGTAAGAGAAAGCATTGATTTGATAAATCAGGTAGGTGTTGTACTCTCCAGCCATCATAAAATGATGTCCCAGTTAGAGACAGAACCTAGAACCTAAATTTAGAAACTTGCTTTTGGAGGTACACCAAAAGTTCTTTGCCTCCTTCCTATTTTGGAAGCCCACGCTTTTTAGGTGTGGATTGGCGCCAAGACTCATGGAACTTAGATTCAACTATCGTTCATCTAGGGCCCGTGAAACTGGTAAATTTACCCGTACTGTGCTCATAAAGTCAACAGAGTCTCAACGCTAATACCAGGAAAGAAATGCAAAGAACCTCAAGTTGATGTCTGGGAAATTTCCCCAGCATGGGACAATCCTAAAATTGAATTTAATGCTCCCAGGCCCAGAATAGTCACAGAATGACCATAGTGCTTTTAATAAGCCGGAGTTGTTAGTTTGTTATATTTCCTGGCCGCTTAGTTGTATGTAAGCATATTCTTGCCTACTTTAGCTAGCTTGAAGCGCCCCTTCGCTTCCAATTCCGAAACCCGCGCAATGAGGGTGATTGTCAGGCTGCTAAGTTAGATAATTTGTTTTTGCACCGCGTATAACATGTATATGTGTATCCTTAAGTTGAGACACGACAAAACATTCCTTTTGACAAAATTTGCCTACACGATGTTGATTAACATGGGCTATATGACGGATATTTGGTCTTCAAGTTTTGGTTTTGAAATTGGGCCATACCCCAGGCTACACATATCGGACTCGATAAATCTACTTGGAAATTCTATGCTAGTGGCTAATGAGCGCCATTAGTCCCGAGTCCCTGGTTTACTCATTGAGATGACTGTATGATAACCCAACTGCCTCTAGTTCGCCGAGGCCTAGATCCATAAATATTATGAAAGGCAAAACGCCATTGCAGGACTCTAACCCAGATTGCCTTGTTCACCTCGTCAGATGGCACCAATTTATTTGTTACCTTTTCTGCTACATATGCATGACTTTTAGCCTTGGTCTATTTACACAGTCTTTCGAAAAATTATGCCGGAACCCGGCGTTGTCGTTGGTTTTGTTATATATCGTGCTGCACAAAACACAAAATGGATTCTCCAAAAATAGCATCTTCTGCAGCATAGTATTGGCGCACACTGGTCTCACTATGAGTAAGGTTCAGTCTTTTTTGTCAGCTAACTATACTGGCTTACAACTCTCCGTACACGCACGAGAGGCGGCACTTTCGCTAGAAATCGCTCACGGCTCGATCAGCACTCAATGCACAGGCAACGACCCCGCTATGTAAATCCCATATCTCTACAAGAATTGAGCGGATGAAAACCTGATTCCGCTAATCATGCATGCACAGATACTCACTCGGCGTCGCCGATATAGATAGGTCCCTTTAACTGTCATTCCGCACCAGCTGCGCCGTCCATGGTATGGCAGCCCAGGTCTTTACCCCCCTCTCTCCAACATAGATACTTCAGTATGTGTTGCTCTAGGATATACACAAAACCAATGCATCCATCCCCAAACGGAAAAAAACAAATCCCAATATGTCCACCACCACCTCTGCCACCGCTAATGGAGGGATTTCTGGGCACAGTTCGCCATGTTGCATGGGCTGCAGGGGGGGCAGCAGCGGCAGAAGAAGGAGAAGGCAGTACAGGCGAAATGACGATGATGATGATTGGTACTAAGATAGTGAAGATATAGTTGTCGAGCTTCGAAATCAGCGCACGAGGAACCGTACGGGAGAGGAGTGAGAGTAGGTAAGGAGGACTGTGAAATAACTCAATATTCCAAATATCATTCCCAGATCCATAAAGAACTTCACTCAATTTTGCCCGAAGTTATTCCAAACTTAATCCAGAACTATTCCCCCATTACCCCACAACTGTATGCTAGATTAGGCTGCCAGAAGCTGAGAATGTTTCCGGAATCTTGTCAGGCTATTCCATACTATAGTTGCAAACTATGGCAGAAGCATCTTTATTTCTTAAGCTATACATCTCTTCCAGGTCTGTGACCCCTTAAAGAAGAAAGTCTTCTAATTATGTGTGGAAATCTTTTCTTTGATCTGCTTTTCGAAGGTTCTTTCTCATTTCTTTTGTTTTGAATAGCTTTGATGGTGATAGTGTACCTCGTTTTATTTTACTGATATATTAAAAGGAGTCTCCATTTTGAAGAGAGCCCTCGGAGTAGGTGTTAATGGTGCGTGGCGATGTACATAGGGACATTGATGAGGCGGAATAATTAACGTACTTCTTGAGGGTAACACCAAGCGTGCAGACCCAGAATTTTGATACATTTATGATATTTGCCTTAAATTCACGTGTCTGAGGTCACCCTGTTACGTCATTCGCAGATCGCTCAAATCGCTTGTGCGGCATTACTTTGATATATGCCTTTATAACGCTTGCCCGAACTCACCCTGAAATCCGCTTACATAGATGCCTGAGCTCAGGGTAACACTTAGCTGGAGACACTGAATTTCAGAATAGCGGTGATATTTGCCATTGCTCGTCATTCATACGTGAGCTCAGGGTAACAGAGCCAAGCAGATATTCACTATGTTCTCACAAATAACCTAATATGTCGCTTACATATTGACTCACTCATTTCTCACATGCGAGGCTGTAGATTGGCCGACCATGCAAGCTGGATTTCACTGGCGCCTGGCTCGTTCTACAGCATGTCTATGCGCGCAGCCAGCCCTCGATATTTGTCACCTGTCCTCATCCTTGTTCCTGCTCGTTTTGAATTTTGGTTCCCACATTCGACACTTGTGCCATCCTCTATCGACATTTCACAACCGCTCTGTCATCCCAATGATATCTACCTACAATAACATGACATAATTTAAACGTTACATTGCAATTAATCTTATCACCACTAGCTATAAACATCACAATCAGCCAATTCTATCGCCCACCCTCCAACCCAGTCCCCAAAACAGACCTGCAATACATTCCCAGATGCTCCTTTCCTATACCTTTTGGCCGTTAACTACGGACGATGTATTCTTAGAACTGCAGCAATTGAAGTATTTTTGGAAGTGGACGTCCCAAAGTATGCCTGGAGGTCGAGGACTAGGCAGGCACGGGGTTGAGGCAATTGAAGGTACTCTCGGAACTGAGGGAATACTAGGAAGCTTCGGAACCCAAGGAATTGAAGGCTGGTTATACACTCGTAGCACACTTCCCTACATATGTATTGTAGGCTCGTATTTTAGATCAGCTAGGATGTATTATTGCAAGATTAATGATCGCCGAGCCCCTTTCCCTCAGACAGACCTCCAAAGCCTATTTATGGAGATTAACGTGATTCAAAATACCAAAAATTAACATCGGTCGCGCGTATGGGAACACGAATTGTGACCATTCCTCTGCCGCTTGAGGTAACTAAGGGATAGTGTACAGTAGACATCGTATTCACTATCCGCGGTCCACGCTTCCCGTTCCGCATTGCCATTGGGCGACTAGAAGACCATGCGAACTAAACCCGCAGGGCACAATCTCACCAACATGGCACCAATTTTCTGCCATCTAGTTATTGTAAATATAGGAGAACTCGAAGGTATATCCCTGTTTCCTATGGGTAGCTTACAAAATCATGGGCTGCAATGAATGAACATACTGAGTTAGGATCGCTCTACCTACAAGATATCAACTGGCTACTGCCCCAAGAATTAACTTCTAACTTGACCAGCAACACAAGGAACAACAGTTGCAGGACGATACAAAAATGGGACGGATGTGAAATGGGGCGCATTAGGAAATAAGGACATGGATGGATGTAGGAGGTAGAAGTGGCACTCAGAGGTGGGAGGTGGGAGACGAGTGATAAGCGGGATAGGGCAAGAAATAAATGGCGAGGGATGATGGCGAGGGATGAATGACCGCAGGTATAAAGCAAGGGATGAGCCTGGGGTATAGATGAGGGTAAGGGAGAAGGTGGAGAGCTTACAATTGGGGCTGATTGCAAATAATTACTAGATTGATTAATACCCAAAAAGTGACAGGGCCTAAGCTATTGTATGTTGAACCTCCGCATATCCAAACTATTGATTACGTAGTGTTGACACTTACACTCAGCCGATCTGCACCTCCGGGGCGTCTTGTTCTCAGGGAAACGTTTGCAATGCCCTTCGGGTAACATGGACTTCTATAAAATGTCCCTCACTCAGTAGTACATGTATAAGACACAGCACTATGTCACTCCACCAGACGTGACTAGATGCAAAGTCTCCTTTATTATGCGCAGTAGCTAGTTCTCCTGAGCTCTGCCAGTTCTCCTATCTTCTACCAGCTCAGATTTGCTTTCTAATTTTAAATTCATACTTATGCTTGTACTCTGTGCTAAACCCATACAAGATTAGACTTCTATGTTACAGACTTCTTTTGGCTATGCCCATTATTTCCATACAAGCTACATGATTGACCAGGATCTTGAACTGGTCCTATGGCTATTTCATTAAAGGGGACTTGTGTTTTCAACACACGTCTTTTTGACTCTCCTGCCACCAGAATGCATACGGCTGACAGTTGATTCAACAGCCCGCGCAGCAATGGCTTCATCTCTTTCCACTGTAGACGCAAGCGCTCTTTCGACCCATCCAACGCCGAAACGGCGTAGCCAGACGACATCTACTGTAATGATAGTCTTCATTATCTTTCAAGCACCCAGGGCCGTGGAAAGACTAGACCTATTGCACGAACATAGAACTAGTTCAAGGTCCCGGTGGTCAATCATGTAACTTGTGTGGAAATTATAGGCATAACCGAGAGAATTGTATGTGCAAGAGTAGTATTGATTTAATATACAGAGTTTAAGGCAAATCTGAGTAGCAGCTGGAAACTGTAATGGGGGAGCGGATATGTGTTGAGAGTGCGAACCTGAGCTGGGAAAGCAAAGCCGAGCTGGTAGAATGTAGCAAGGAGAAGCTGAACTGGCAGAGCCAAGGACAGCTCATTAGCTACTGTATATTTTAAGGGGTTTGTGCATATAGTCACGCCTAGTAGAGCGAGTGGTATAGTGTTCTAACTTGACATGTACCATCAAGCGAGGTGCATTTCATAGAAGTCCATGTTACCCGAAGGCCATTTCAAACTTTTTCTTAAAGCAAAGAGTCTTTTATGGTGAGACACAAGCACTCGTCGATGAACGCAATTTACTGTTGTTATAACAGTAACTAGAATGAGAGCATTAGGCGGGGATATCAAACCCTGGACAGGGTGAGGAAGGGGTGTGGGTGAATGCCCGGAGAGGACATAGGTGTGAATTAATCGGAGACATACATATGTACTGGCCAGCGGAAGCGCTTCGAGTTCATCAAAAGGGGTACCTAATACAGTATCGCAGCAGCACGGATATCAATATTGGACTTCACGTATGCGAACATAGAAAATAGGATTCAATACTCCCATGGTCGATTTCTACTTGCAATATTCCTCAGCACGCAAATTCGCTATCCTACTACCTTTCCTTACTGTGACTCCTATTCGTTGTATTCACACTAAATACGGAGGCGCACACTACAAGTCTTTTCCTCCATATAGCTATGCGAAATCCTCTGAGTACCTAATCCGTGTTCCTTGAGTGAAGGCTATTTCTATAGAGTACACGACGTTCTGACTGCAGCTATATCTTTTACACCCAAAGTGCCACTTTTCGGTAGCGTGTCAAAACCAGCAAGGCTATATATTCTGTTGATATTTGGCAAATAGATAGACACTATGAAAGACTACAAATCAAGCTAGAAAAGATAGTCCTTGAACTGGTTATTTCAATTGGAAGAAGGTACACAACAAAAGCGGCATGAGCTTGGTGCCAATGCCAATACAACTCCGGATAGGAAGGCGACTCCAGCAAAGATGCCAACACACAGGCCAAGTTAATTACCAATTCCTGAGGTCTTGTCATATGCCACAGTGCGCGGGAGGGGAGTGAAGTTCTACAAAGAATAAATGATACTTTGCGGAACGATCGAGCTGATGCAGTATTACCCTGAGGCACAACACCACGACAAGAGAGGAGGTAAAAGTTTCTATAAAACTCCATCTTAGTACTCTGTACAGGTGCTACATAATTCAACAACTCTCCTCCCTTCCCCCTTCTCCCTATCACATCCAACATCCATCCCTAAATACGATACTCACCAAAACCATAGATCTATATAGTGCCGGGGTCTGTATGTATCTCACATACCACAGTCCTGCTAGTATTTACTATGTATAATCCTGTCGGTCCTGCTCTACAGACCCAAGTCCTCCGCTGCTAGAGGTTGATGAGAGCGTTTTTTGTTGGTTTTAGATGGGGTAGCACTAGCTATAGCCGGGCAGTAGGGAAGTTGAATAAGAATAAAGTCACCTCTCCACATCTATAAATTCCATCAGTTTGAAGAGTGGTTGCCAAGTACTACCTTTGCCATACAAATTTGTATGGCAACAGCAACGAATCATTAAACACGCATGGCTACTAGATGACCCATATTCATATGTAGATATATGGATATGTACAATGAGCATGCTTAGATACTCCTATACGACTCGGAGTGGCCATAGGGACATTAACATATCAATCTAAAGCAGAATATATATTCCTCTGAAAAAGTCTGAAATAAATGCTGTGAGATTGAGTCCTTTCCGAGCACTGTATTGTTTATACTATAAGGGAGCATTAAATGCCATACCAAGTCAGGTCGTTGATATGAGTACATACATGTGAGCAGTAGGATGGTGTTGGTAGAAGGAAATGATGTACCGTATTTTCTGGTTTTTATGACCCGGCGCTACTGCCGCTACAAGGGTTGGAACATGGATGATGTGAACTCATGTTGATATGTAAGTATATGTGCACAGTCTTTTAATCCCTTACCTACGGGTGCGGTATATGTGTATTCACAGGTTGGTGAGAACAAGTTCGTTCTGCCAGTATTGCCAGTATTGCCTCACTTCCGCCAGCATTTCCTTCAGCGTCCCCTCCAGCAGAACGTCTAAGAATACAATTCTACTTCCACGCTCTACAGGAGTACAAAAGCTACAGCACGGTCCGACTCAAAGGGTTAGAAGATCTTATACCCGAGAAATGAAATTGAATGTCTTGAGTTTCTAGCAGATGGCACCCATGGAGGATAATGGTCAGTTGCGTGCCTTATATAGAAGAGAAGTCTCCAAGCACTTTTTAATACCGGAAGCTAATATTTCATTATGGAAGTAGCAGGACAGTAAAATAGTGAATATGAAGAGAAGGGCTCTCGGTGGGCACTGAATTCTACCAAAGTGACTGCAAGAGTGAAGTGGCCACTATTGGAGGAGGTAGTCTATCGAGACTTTCTTAAAGCACGAAGACAAGGGAAAATTATTAGATGAAGCTGGTTTCGTTTAAAGTGTTGTATTGCTTATCGAGAGTAATATATACCAGCTGTTCTTAGTTTGCTGAAGAGAGTACCCCCTGTTTTCACCTTCAGTATAGGATGGTTTACTGGCTTCCTTATACGACATAATATCTTCCTTCGTTTCACAACCAATAAAGCACAATCTACTCTAACCACATATCTCAATTGGATGCAATACAATCGGCAGAACCCTCAGTTACATAATGATATTTTAGTACCATCTGGCTTTGTATACAAAGATATGCCTGCTCCACTACAGAAAATATATGTCGGTCGATAGCCTCTTCAAAATATTTGCAATATGGATCAGACACCACTTCCATTTGAGTATCTTGGGACATACCTATTCCCAACGAGGCGATAAAACTGTTTGGGCTCATGCTTTGAGAAATGGATGAGGTAAAAGACAAGCAACCTTAGTGCTTTGCTTTGTATCTTTGCTGATGGAATATCTCGAGTAAAGCCTTATATAACTCCTCAAGTAAAAGGCACCAATTCCATAAAAATACAACATCAAGAGAAGGCATAATATGATTCACGAGCTTTAATGATACAGTATACTGCAATGAAGGAATAACACTGTCATGGATTAATCATGATTTAATACCAGCTTTCTGTCCAGGACCTAGGTTATTAGCTTTATATATTGTATTCCTTCATACATCAGATAAAGTGAGAGTACTACTTAAGAGTCATGATATTACCTATAGCTACATCCTACCAGGCTGTACTGGTCTTGTTCAACTACTCGATATAACTGTGAATAAATTATTTAAGGCAATATTATGGGAAGTAGTTGATGAAGAGGTGCCTCAGAAACAGTTAACTGATGAGTTTTCAGTGGGCGACCGATGCATTTGTATGGTCAAATGTGTTGCAGAAGCATGGGATATCCTCCATATTTAGCATACAGTCTGGTTGGGCTTTCGTTACTTTGATGGAAGCTGTGATAATGAGCTGTCGGTCAAAAATATGCCTTGCGAAGTGCTGCGTGTTGGAGATTGGAGGCAGGGTTTGGAAACCGTGATTGATGTGGGTGATGAGACAGGAGATGAGAATATTGACTTTGTCGCCCGTACGTAGCTAGCTGAATGTATATAAGTTTCTATATGACAACGTTGTTCCTAGCCGGGTCATAAAATATGGTACATGTAGCATGTTATTTGCGCCATAAACCGGGGTTGCCAAGACCTTCGGTTCAGATCATCCAATGTCATGATTCGGCATGCCGAAAATCCTTACTCGGAGCTCCAAGAACTGTGCCAATCAGAAACAGTTACCATCATCGGCCAGTGGCACGTGCTAGCTGCCCGGTACGAACGTTTGAATTACTTCACAGCCGGCGAAGCCCCAGTTTCATCGTATAGGCTCTGGAGAATGTGGAAATCCTCCAGTTGCAGATCGTAGCGCAAGAGATAGTCAATAAGTTGCCGAAAGGGCAAGTCATGGATCGTAGGACGCCCATTGACCTCCATTTCATCCAAAAATCCGCCTGGTAATTTTCTTACAGCATCTACGGTACTCCGGGCCGTGATTGAGATATCGTATCAGCGTCGCTGCGTTGTTAACCCTTGCGCGAGTCATACCCTCCATTCTGCCACTGGCGCGGGGGAACGGAAGTGCTAGTAAGAGACAAGCAGCATCGAAGTATGGACATGGATATTCATATATTATACGTATCTGCAGATATACTCCGCCTATGAAATTCCAAATGTGTAGTATATATGTACATATATTACTTCATAACTCACCGCGATCAGCAGGCATATTACTCGTAGATTGTATCTATAGGCGTTAGGTATCCCACTTGCGCATGCGGACGATTGGCGTGGAAGGCAAATCCAACGATTACCATATTACTATCTGATCTCGCGTGCCAAATCTGACAGATTCTAACAGCACATAGCTAAAGCGGCTGGACTGCTGAAGAGAGTTAATTGTTAATTGTAGTACTTGATATGTGGAATTATATTGGTCTATATAATCCCGTCGATGCACGTTCCGTAGAGTGTATGGTGCAATACGCCTGAAAGTAACTATATAGTTAGTATAAATCTCTGATTCGTGGGTATGCCCATAGGTGTGCATCTAGTCGAGAAAGGGAAAAAGGTAGAGATGAATATCCGTGCATGTCCTTTCTGCAGGGTTACGGTTGCATTAGAACGCAAGAAGCGGTAACAGCAAGCTATACATGTAGAATGACCATATGGATAGTACAGAATAATTGGTCTTGATGGAGGTGTGGAGTAAGTGTTTAGGGACTACGTATATGGCTTGAGTCTTTGTGATTTGGAAAATAGTTGTGCGAACACACTATTTGCAGGACAATGCGGTATTGCATGAGCCTCAACAATTGCCCAGTGGCGAGTTCTAAAAAGTACCTACTGCAAGTAGCGCGTTTCCTGCTAGACGCTGGGTAGATGACTGCATTCCATTGTGTGGGGCAACCCTACAATACCACCAGCGTGGGAAGACATATGCATTCAAACCCGTTGCACTTCGATAGGCCTGCTTATGCTAGCCGGTGTTGTAGTCTGGTTGCATGACCCCTCCGTAGGGCTACCAGCTCGTACATCTCCTTCGCCTTGTAATCAGCTACTAGCCTCGTACCCAGGTTAATATTTTTACAGCGTCCGTGAGATCATTTGTACGTGACAACGCAAAGTAACTAGACAACAGACTGGATGAATCTCGGGTTCCCAAATCAGTGTCCTAGATTGATTTATCGGCATTGCCTCTGTCCAGCCCTCTGCCACCCCGCGTCTGCCACCCGGTGCCCCTGCTTGTACACTCGCTCCTAGCTTTCGCTACTCCATCACTTTTTAGCGCTCGATATAAGAAGTATCAATATATATGGCGCAGACTAATCGTGGATTCAAGCCACAGATGCAAATAGCTGTCTCTCATAGCAGCGCTTGCTTTTCTAATTTCTAAAGAAATAACTGTACCATACTCGCCTAGTCACGGCGGCTTGCCCTCCGGAGAACCAGGCGTCCCCGTTATAAAGAAAGTGAATACAGCAAAAACAAAAACTCAACCCACAAAGTCTATCTCTGTCTTCCATAGGCCGCCCACTTTGAAAAGAAGTCATCAGTCCACCACCATCTGCCTGTTTGGCTTTCTTGAAAGCACCAACTAGATTATCCATGCTGATCCAACATTGCCACCGGCCTCACCTCTTCTGCAAACTAGAGCTCTATGCGCCCCATCCCGTCGCCATATGTATAGTTCTAGTCCGGCCGCCGTCACAATGCAACCACCCCGGAGCGATGTAAAATATCAATTGCACAACCACCACCCATAGTTATGGAATCGAAATTGGAGAGGGCGATCAAGAGGCTATATACATGAATCTAGACTAGATATAATAAATGAAAAACCTATACTTGGTATCCCTCACTTCGTATATTCACCCTATGCACATTTAACATTCTAACCATTAAGCCATAGCACATGACCTTACTTATAATCAGTAAGCTACATTTACTGTGTGCAGCTAAAGAGCTTTCGGAATTGGATTTTACTGGCTTCTTGATACTACCCTAGTGAATAGCTATATTTTGTACAAGTTCTACGATAGCTCAATCAAGAAGGCAGCTTTAAATTAACAGAACTCTTGTAATCAACATTGGCTAAAGTATATCTCTCCAGACAAAAATACAGCGGCGATGTAAAGCTTCTGGATGTAAAGCTCGAACAGTTAAGTGTAATCATTTATTTGTGTTGGATATAGTAAAATCCCCTAGTACTGCTTTTCATGTAAGACATACTAATGCAAGGGAAGACGTGTCTCACGCCTGGCATCTGGCCCTGATAGGTACAGTGGATAGCGCTGTGCAAGGCGCGCTCAATCGGGAGAATGTGGGGTGTTCAGCAAGCTGAATTTTATGCCGTTTGAGAAATTCATGAGGATCGTAGCTTTATGGACCTTATTCCCCCAGAAACATGCTCATACCATTAACGATGCCCCATTTCCTAGTCTTTATCCCACTTTGCTGGGGGTAATCTCCATTCCCAAGTTTGGGCCCCTGTAGCTGATTTTTCTATACTGCATTCATCGCTCTATAGAACTTGGAGTCTCAGCTGTTCAATGTCGATGATGTTCTTTAGCTCAGGCGGGACATTTAGCTGCTTGTTCGGCTACAGCTATCGAGACCACTCCCAGTCAACATATCACTCGAGAAGGCTTATTATACAATGCGACGGAAATTGCCTTGAATGCTGTCAACTGCAGCAGTCTATAGCTGCGATGGAATTTCCTACGGTCTTTTTGCTGAGGCAGAATGTGAGAGCAAGCATGTCGGAGGCAGGTTGTCCGGCATGCATCCTCTGCGTCATGCATCGCTGGGAGTCACTGGGAGTCACATCAGAGTCACACCCATCGGTCGCAGTCGCAAGTCATGATTGCAATGCTTAACGCGCGCTTGCACAAGTTCGCAGGGCACAGTCCCGGCACGCAGCGGTCCTGAGATTTACTGTGTGATACTCGCACATCGCTGAGCGGCGGCGTATGCGTTCACTCGTGCGCTGTGCAATGCGCGCTCTGGGGACATGCATGCGCCCGCCAAACAAACACCTCGATGGGAGGGGAGAGCAGCTTACAATTCATGCGCTGCCGGAGGTGCAGCCGTCCGTATTCTGCTCTGCATTCTGTCGCTCTGTTGTACCGGGTATAGCCAGCTATCGCGGGGCCTTCCCCTCTTGCGCTGACTCCTCCGCCGTTCCCCTCCGCCCTCGTCCGCATTCATTCCAGACCAGTATTGGTCTTGAATGCAGCCCCTCCGACGGCTCCCTCTTTCCTGCGCGACAGAGCGTGTCCCTCCCCCGCTACATACCATAGAGCACTTTACACGGACGCAGCCTGCATCGGACTGCTTGACCCGCGCGAAAACCGGCTGTCGCTGGGGTGTATGACTCTCCGTACCATCTCTGTCGTCCTTCTTTTCCGTCTCGTCGGCTCCTGCTTGTTCCCGAGCCCTACATAACTACTCCGCCGGGTCTCGCTCCACCTTCCTGAGCTGCGAGCGCGAGGAGCTCGACAGCAAGATTCCGTCTCTCCCCATCCTCCCCTCTGGATATTCGAATTCGTCAGCCGTGACCGCGTCGATCACCGTTTCAGCTCCTGCCAGAGGAACACTCCCCAGCACACCGGGTTGACCCACACATAATCCCTGACGCTGCGACTTCTCGACCAACCACATACCTGGTCAGCCGGCTGAAGCTTCGTACTTAATCACAGCAGCGAAAAGTGAGCCTCTGTCGATCCTCCACCTTCCCCGCCCCATATCACACATCTCACCATCACCACGTGCACCATCACCACCACCACCGCCACACACAGATATGGCGTACAACAGCTACTACAACCACCACGACTACGCTTCTCCGTCTGCCGATTACGCCGGCAGCGCCAGGGACCGCTACCCCTCCAACGGCAGCTCCACCGGCCACGGCACCATCGTTCCCCCGAGCGCCGGTCCCTCGCCGCCGCCCCGAGGCCCACCCGTCGCTCGACCGCACACCACGCAGCCGCAGACGGGGTATGGATACGGGCCGCCGCAAATTCCGCCGAGATACGGCGCCCCGCCGCGCGGCGCGGGAATGTACGGCGGACATTATGCGGCGTATCCGGCTTATGCGGGGTATGCGGCTCCGCCTATGGCGTATGCGGATTCTCTCCCCCCTGCGCAACCACCCGTACCCGGTGCCGGAGGCGGCGGTGGGGGGATGCCAAAATCCCCGCGGTTGGAGGATAAAGACGGTCGCGACCCTAGCAAACCCGACCCCGAGGCGCCAAACCCCAAATCCCCCGTCTCCTCCTCACCCCCGCTATCCAACGCTGCAGCGCTCGCACGAGCCGAGGCTGCCGTCCCGGGTATTACTGAGAGGCTACCAGACTTGAAAGACTTGCCGCCAGAGGACAGGGATAGGGTTATTAGGGAGGTGGTGGAGGGGCTGGCAGCAAAGTATCCGCCTGCGGGATATGGGCACCCTCCGCCACAGCATTATCCAGGACCGTATTATCCGTATTATGCACCCCCACCGCCGTACGCGGGGTATAGTCCGCACATGCCCCTGCCGCATCATGAGGGGTATGCGTATCCGCCGATGCCGCCGCCGCCGCCCCCGCTACAGCCACCGCAGCCATTGCAGCATCAGAATGCGGAGCGAGATGATCATTCTGGGGAGGAGACGGAGAGGATTGACCGCGAGCGGGAGCGGGAGAGGGAAGGCGCAAGGAACGGCGGGGCAGCGATTATGCCGGGTGGGTATGCAAGCTCGCCGTCGAAGGAAACACCGTCTTCCCCGCCGCTACCACAGTCGCAACCCTCTCGACCGGCTACCCCGCAGAACACATCCCCTAGCCGTAAATCCCCACCGCCGGCGCAGGTGCATAATAAAAAAGTTGATTTACAGGATACACACAACCGGGATCGACCAGGGTCTATGCCTCCCCCAAGGACTCGGCCTGTGAAGACCCCCGCGCCAGAGGATATGGGCAAGAATATGAATAATAATATGCACATGTTTGGGCGAATGGGGTCTCGTCGGGAGCAGCAGCAGCAGCCGCCGCAGCAACAGGCGAAGGGAGCTGCGGACCCCACACTGGCTGCACAGCTGGGCCCCGGGGGGGAGGGTGATATGACAACATTCGGGGCCATGTGGGGGGTGTATTTACTTGAGCATAAGGGGCAGAAGAAGGGGAGTTTGCCGGGGCTGAGGCCCAAGCTGAGGACGTTGTTGGGGGGGGTTGCGGCATGGATTGTAAGTGATTTCGTTCGCGTGATACTGGGGCTAGATGGCTAAATTTTGGTGTGATTGGGACGGTAGATTAAGGATTTAGAACCAAAGGATTCGTTGGTTATTCCGCCGGATAAGTTGATCAAGTTTTACCAGCTCAGCCAAGTGGAGGATGAGCCGTTCAAGTGGGAAGGTGTGTCCTCCGCACCACATGTAAATCCTTTGATGCTAATGCTCTGCAACAACAAACAGCATTCATCCACTCGCTCCCCGCCGCCAATCTGTCCGAGCTCTATCAGCAACTCGAGTGCCACCATCACCTCATCCCTCCTCCACCCCGCTCTTCATCTGCCCCCGCTACCAGCGCCGACAACCCCACTACTCCCAAAACCCCCACCCAAGACAGCACCTACGCCCCCTTCGAGCCCACCATCCCTGCCCTCACCCCGCAAGGCTTCACCCAGTGGATGCTAATCCACCTCACCGCCTTCCCCGCACGCGAGCACCGGCGTCTCCAAAAAATCATCACCGCCTTCCCCATCCAAGACCCCGAAAGTAACGCCCGCTTCCCCAAATCCCTTCCCCGTGACACCCTCCCCGCGTGCGGAGACGGGCTTGTGGAGAATTGGTGGGATGAGGCGGTCATGAGTGTCCGCAAAGGGGGTTATATCAGTATGGGATTTGACGACCCAGATATTGATTTTGGGTATGGGCCGAATAGTGAGCTGGTGAGGGGGAGGGAGAGGAGGCCGTACGCAAAGAGTAATGTGTCGAGTCGTGCTGCGTCGAGGTCCCAATCGAGGGGAGATCAAGGCGGGGAAAGAGAGAGGGATAGTTCGGGACCTAGGGGCGGGGAGGATGACTTTGTCCCGCCCGCACTCACTCGAAAAAAGACAGACCAGAAATACGCAAGCACTAAATCCATATTCGATGATCTTCGCGAGGATCCGTCCAAGAGCGCGGAGATTGAGAGGAAGAGGAAGCCATATGTGATTCCACCGAGTAAGGGGGCGAGGGAGGTGGTTTATCCACCTGGGGGAGGGGTCGGGACGCCGATTAATCCAAGACCTGGGGGAGGCGGGATGGGGATGGGAATGGGAGTCGGGGGGGAGAGACCTGGAAGTCATGGGTCCGGGAGTGGTGGGTCGGGAGGGTATGTTCTCCCCAATCGATACCCAATGCTATATGATTATTTGCTTAATCTTGTTCCTACTGCTAATCCCCACCCCACCACACATAGCCGCCTTGGCCCCAACAATGGCGGCGGCGTAGACCTCCCCTCCACCCCATCCCATACTAGCAATATCCCCACTCCAGCTAACGCAAACACTACCTCGCCCCCTCCCACCGGTGGGATTAAAGGCAAAACACCCCCGGATTATAAACCCCACCCCTACTCCCACTACCCGCGTTACCCCACAAACGGCAATCCCACCACCCCTGCCTCCGCGCACCCTAGCAACTCCACCGCAAACAACACCCCCTCCACTTTATTCTCCTCGCCGCAAAGCCAAGCTCGGAATACATTCACCCCCACCTCGCCGCTCAGCGGTGGGGGAGCGTTCGCCGATCCGCACCACTACCCCTCCCCTGGCCCCCCCATCAATCGCGGGTACAGCCGCCGAGAGCGGGAGCGGGAGCGAGATCGAGATACATCCCCCCCAATATCCATTCCCATGTCTCAAGACGTCCCTCCCTGCTCGAGTACACGCATGCATATGCGCCGGAGGTCCATGGGCGCGGCGGACGCAGCAGGGGAGTATTTTGGCAGAGCGCTCCCCGACTACGAGTCTGAGAGGGAAAGGGATTATCCTAGCCACGGACGGGGGCCCCCGGTAACTCTGCCCCAGGGCGGGTACGGGTACCCAGGCCGCAGAGAGAGAGATAGGAATGATACACTCCCCTTGGCCCCCTGGGAACGGTCAGGGGCAGAACATGAGGAGGAGGAGGAGGAGGCGTATTATCGAGAGAGGAGGGGGTATCCGCCTGTGCATGGTGGGGGACATGGCGGTCATGGGTATGGGCATGTGAGGCGGAGGGAGGATAGGGAGGAGGAGGATGCCGCGGGGGTGATGGGGTTGGGTATGGCTATGGGTGGAGGTGGGGAGAGGCCGGGGGTGAGGAGGAGGAAGAGTAGGGGCGCTGGGGAGTTTAGAGATTACTAGGGATGAGGGGGGTGACGTGTAGAGGTAGCTGTGTCAAAGTGTTTGTGTGCAGATTCAGTTCGTTTTTGGTTTTTGTGTTTTATCTTGGACAGGGGGAACCTATGCGGAGGGGTGATTGTGTTTGTTCACGGAATTGCTTCAGTGGGTTAATTTATCGTTTAACGGCTCGTATCTGTGGAATATCTCTTACGGGGGAGGGGCGGCGGGAGGCTACTTAGTTTATCTACTCTTATTGTTATTGTTCCTGGGTTTGTGAAAAACTGACGATGGCTATGACGATAATGGCGATGATGATAATGATGATAGCAATGACGATGACAATATTCCTTTTCATTGTATTTAAACCTATCCCTTTCTTGGATTGCGCATATATCTCAGCAGCTAACACCTCCGAGGCCTGCGACTCGAGGGATATATGCAGGGCCCAGGATACTTACGTGCTTAGATACCCTCTTACTCCGCAGCAGCGTGTGCCGCCCTCTTCCCTTTGGGGCGGGAGGGCGGGGAGGGGGGCATTCATCGAGGGTATGTGTTATTAGAAATGGACTTCACGTTCCGTCTCTGCGGCAATGCGTGAGTGGCGGCATGCAGTGCGCGGCCCAAACTCACTCGCAAAACGGCCGTTGGATGGCTTGTAACCTCTGAGGGTAACCAGTAATTATGTATATTTCCATGCGGATGGATGGTGGATGAGAAAACCAAATAGCTACCGCAAGAACCTTGACTTTTTTTCCCTTATTTTGGTACTGTAGAAGTATGTAGATAACCATCGATAGCCCAATATTTATCTAAAAAAAAAGGAGAGATTTCGGCCGTCTGGGATACCCCCAGAGAATCTCTCGTATATGATATGCCAGAGCCAGACGGAACTACTATACCCTGGTTTCATGAGCCTCGAGGAATAACTCGACTCTGCGAACCCAGGTAAAAGAGTAGCTTGTCCTTCCCACCTAGAGTTCTGGGTTAGGGAGGCTCGTGAGGTGCCGCCTTACAGCAAGTGGTCATCTCACAAAAGGGTAAACCTGAGAAAGATTGTAATCTACTTTGCGTGCTCAAAAGGTGTAGCTTATCCTCTCCGGTTTTTGATCTTTTAGTTGACCCATGGAGTGAACTCCGCCCGGGGTACTAGAATTGCTCGGAGATGAAACCACACATAACACAAGTTTAGAGTTCCCTCACAATAATATAAACAAACGTTAGCCATTCCCGGGTAGGAAATGGCCAGCCAACGGCTCGATAATGCGTACGAGTTGTGGCGATTTTCTACGTGGCAACGCAACCACCTCCGCACTCGGAAAGCCCGTTGTTGATTTTGTTCAGACTCACAGGCAGCTCTGAAGAGTGTACGACAAGCAGGATGAGAGGGAAAGAGATTTAATCAGGGTGGTGAATCACGTCGGGCTAGGAACCGGAGGCTGGGTCAGGGCACAGTCCAGTTTGCCTGGGTCAAGGCGCTGATAGAATGGCCAAAGAAGGAGCGGAAAGGGAAGGGTTTATTATCACAGAAACAATGGTGGATCAGAAGCGGCAAGGGGAAAGGAAGGTCAAGGGGACGGGAATGGGCAGCGCAATCAAGTGGAACCGGAGGGCTCTAGTGAACCTCACTCGGTCCACGCGCGCAAAAAGAAACCAGATCTGAGCTGGCTGATACCTTTTGCAGGAGTTGTAGGAGCACGTAGCGTTGGTATGTTGGAGGGCTACGTCTAGGAAGGAGATTCGAGAATTGGGAAGCAATGGATGGCGTGAAAAGAAGGACAACGTGGAGGGTCAAAGAGGAAGGGGTAACCCGAATTCTTCACCTGCGGAATCCTTCTTTAGGAATCTTCCGGGGATTGGGTCTTAAGTCGAGGAGACTAGGGGTGATGAGGGAGAATTTGTCTGTGAATTTGTGATTTAGAGAGAGCTCAGGAGACCGGGAGCATAGGGCTTGCCCACAGGAGCCTCGTCTGGCCGTCTGCAATATGCGAGTAACGAATTTTTTTCAAAAAAAAAACGAAAAAAACCGCACCTTGGTCGCCAACACCACTCGAAATATGGGGCCGATTGACGGATTGAAAAAGGGCGAATAACTGGAGCATTGTAGTGTAGCGAAACTACTTCCCCTGGCTCCTGGGAGGTCTCTACAGTGCGAAGTGGTGGATTCAGCCGGTCTCTGGCAGGCCCTCCAAGCTCACCGGAACCGATAAAAGAAGACTTTGCCAGGAGCCAAGAAAGAGCGATGGAAGCCTTTAATAGAATTAAGATGAGGTATCAATAAGAAATATAGTGACTAGAAACCTAGCTCCTAATAGAGTGAATAGATGACTCCTCCCAACGGTGAAGAGAGCGCCCGCTCAAAGACAACGTATTAAAAAATGGATTGCTAAAAAATGCACTAAGCTTAAAGAAACTCATACTATAGCTTGATTAGCATAGGCAAAGCCCAAATTAAAGTAGACGGTGGGGAAGTATGTATGGAGTGATGAATGTAACATGGAAAAGTCAAAAGACCCCTATACTGTATGAGTATTTGCAGCTTCAGATGAGGAATGGATCTCAGAGTATGTGAAGGTAAAAAACCAAAAAAAAGTCAAAGAAGTTACAAGCTTGTAACCCTTCTTTTTCTTTTTCTTTTTCTTTTTTTTACCTTCCCACCTTTCAATCCCCTGCCCCATCTGCCTTTTCTCTTTTTAGCCCCCCCAGCGAAGCAGCCCCTTCTTTCCTTCCATCGGCGAAAGGTCAAGATAAGAATCGAAAACTAAAAAAAAGAAAAAAATAAGTAATTTTATAAATAAAATTATTCGCTCTACCCTCCCCCTCATAAAACTAACTAAACTAGAATAATAAAGAATTTATAGATGTTAAAATTATTATTAAATTTCATTATTTCTTCTTTTCTCTTAATTTCTGTGCATCTATTGATGCACAGAATTTAAGGGAGGATTGAGCAGCCTTCCAGCTACCGTAAGATCCATCAAACTCCGGGTAACTCCTAAAGCCACTACTACCTCATAAAAGAAAACACACGGGATTTTGCACCTTTCCTTTCCTGCTTAACTCCTTTTTCGTTTACTCTCTTCTTCTTCTCCTTCTTCTTCCCACAGAGAAGAAGTAGTAGTAGAAGAATTGATACTATTTATTAAATCAGAAACAAGCAGAAATGATACCTATTTATTAAAATAGAAAAATTAGAAACAAGCAGAAATCAGAAAATTAGAAACCCCTATCCCTTCCCTCACATAAACAATCCTATGGAACGCTTTTAGGAGTAATTTTACGAGGTCTACCTCTTTTATTACTATCCTCTATAACTTCATTTGAAGTATATTTGAATATATCAAAATCAAATTACATTGGTTTTGTTTAGATTCAAAAAATATTTGAGATGAGGGGAGGGGGGAGTGCGTATTGCACATATGTAAAGGAGGCTGGGAAAACTTAAGTAACTTCTACTTCTCTGTCACAATACTAATACTAATGTCGATAGCTATCTGGATTCTGTAAGCTTGTAGTCCTAAAGAAAAAATTATTCCTAATGTCTATTAGGCTGAGCATTTGAATCGTTGTTGAATTGAACATTAGGCCATAGGGTTAAATCCATATGGAAGAGGAGGGGATTTATATAAAAAAAGAATGGGCAGATGGGGGCTGCATTTTGTTTTACTTCTTCTTATTTCTGCCCTTCCAATCTCGAACGAGGAGGGTGGCAAGCCACCCTCCGTCCCCTCTTTTTATACGGATTATGTGTTCGCACAATATATATCCGAGGAAGTTAGCTCTCCCCCGTCTGAAATTGTAAACGATGAAACTGAATACTCTAACCCTTGTAATAAAGTAAATATTACAGCTAGCTATTAAACCGTATACATGGCTTATGGTTTGGGCTTGCATATAAGAGGACATTTGCACCAATGTCATGCATGTTAATGGAAAGCTCTACCTACCGTAAGTTGCTACAACACCTCCTTCCACCAGTATACAACAAAGTCAAGCAGACCCGCGCTGATGCTACCCTCATATATACCATAAGGTCATAACTGGTTCACTGATAATGATATTATTATGGATGCCTGGCCCTCCTACTCCCCTGACCTCAACTCTATTAAACATGTCTGGAAGCACCTAAAGAGCTTCTACAGAAGCATCACCTTTATATTGCAATATGCCTGGTGGTCTGGAAGCTATCAGAGCAAACTGTCAGAGGTATTACCTCAAATGTGGAATCTTATTGAGGAGGACTTTATTGACAAATAGTCTCAAGTATGCCCCGCATTGTAGCAGCTAAAGGAAGTATACCAAATATTAAGTAGGTTTTTAGATAGCCATACCCCCGTGTAGTTATTTTAGGCATCAATTTCCTATATCTAGATCTTTGTGCACATGTGGCGATATGGGCAGAGGTGCGTCCATCGGCGAAAACCTTTGACCTATAAGTAGCTACAGCCCCACTAGACTGACACGTCTAAAAAAAATGAATAGCAGAAATCTAGTCGCCACAGCTTGTGTGCTTAGATGATGCATATTCGTAACTGGACACTGCAGACAATCCGAGTAATCCCAGCTATATAATCCAAGGCAATTTCGAAGCCATAACGCTCTATCAGATAAACATCCTATGTATTTGACCTGCCGCCCTCCGTGGCTCTTGTTTGTCCTAAAAGTGGTGCTGCTCCGTGATACTTCGGCTTTCTTTAGGGATTAGTCTAACTATATTTGGAATGCATTTGTGCAAGATTACGAGCGGCTTGTGCCAACCAGACTAGGATTGCTTTACTCCAGAGGACTAGTAGTGGTGTATGCTGGATTGAGACGGCTATATACTCGAGGTAACGCGCGCAGGTGCAATGTTGAACAGACAGATGCGTGTCTCACCAGCGATGGCATGTAACTCTGTTAGATAATGCGTAATATACAATCATGGAAACTCCAATTTCTTAATATATTCAAGGAAAAAAAGTGGGGGGGGCTGCTTCGCTGACGTAGTAATGGCTCATTGAAATAGTTTTTATTTACTTCTCCCTCCTCCCGAACAAAGTACTCCCTGTCCCTCCTCCCCCCTCCACGTCCTTCCTTTTCAGATCTGTATGTGTACTACATATCTAAGAGGAGGAAGGATGGGGGGAGCGGTAGTACTTCGTTCGGGAGGGGAAAAAGCGAGAAGGACTAAACATCTATTTATCGTTAAAACCCTTCTTCCCCCCAGCGAAGCGGCCCCATCTATAGTTTTCTTCTTTTGTAGGATGCCTATGTCGAGGGGCGTATGGAAGAGAGAAGAAACCTCTCCCCGGAGCGTAGTCAATCAAATACAGACGCCTATGCTACGAAATAGAGTCAGCTAAATAATGCAGAGCGGGACGTACGCTATCTAATTTTAGCTAACCTGGGCATGTCACTATAGGTGCTTATAAGCGTAAGCACCAAAGATGCACATCTGAAATAGTTACATTTTCCACGCAGTATTGGGCCCCACAAGTCCCCTGTTATATGAATTCAAGGTACGCGAGCCTGGTATAAATTGAACATGTGTCATAGTGTAAAAAGAGTCTGGAATTCACTAGCATATGCCCAGGCACAGGGTGGATAGCAGTTGAACCTGTGGTATATGAGTGCTTTATCTATATATATGTTCTGGTCCATTGCGGAATTAAAATTTTGGTCAAAGGTTTTCAATGCCACGGCGACTTCTACAATACCACAACGGTTCTACAATACTACAGCGACACTCCAATATCACACATAGTAAATACGAAATAGAAGTATATCCAATATTATGGTTACTTTATAGCAAGTTACCTAATTAAATAATATGAGGGGGATAAAAAAGAGCTTCACTTGCTCAACCCTCCACTCAATCAATCTATGAATTGCTGAACCTTGCTTTTGAAGGAAGAATCACACA
Source organism: Tirmania nivea (assembly GCA_015179035.1). Taxonomy (NCBI): domain Eukaryota; kingdom Fungi; phylum Ascomycota; class Pezizomycetes; order Pezizales; family Pezizaceae; genus Tirmania; species Tirmania nivea. The sequence continues at coordinate 201,128 of WHUY01000042.1, read as the reverse complement.
ATGCTTGGAAGATTTCTTGTATTCCCTGAAAATACTAATACTGAGACGGAGATAAAAGTAGAAAAGAAGGAGAAAAAAGCGGGCCTTATATTCTTATAGACCGTCCAAACCCTCACACTCACATTTAGCATTCCGAGAACATCTGCCACATTCCGATCCCATAACCGTCTGCAAGATTCTAAGCTCAACCAATCACTCAATCGCTTAACCTTCCACTCTTACTCAATCCCTCCCCTTGCTCAAACCTCTGCAATCAATCCATCACTCAATACTTAAACTGAATTAGTACATGAATGATTTGAGCCAGTATGGCAATAAGGAGTACATAAAGGACTTTCTTTTTGGCATTGGCAGCGACGGTCTGCACATTGGCCCTTACATTTGCAGCGAACCACAGATCCAGTAGAGGCAAGGCATGCAACAACATGAAGTGACTTCGCTTTTTGAGTTTGCCATGTTGAAGGAATAGACTCAAGATAATTTGGTCTAATACTAGAAGGAAGCCGCTCCAGTTCTCTAGTAGGATAGTATCGATCCAATAGGCCATATTCACAATACTGTTGATGTCGGCTAGGATGAGGCTTGTAGACCACTCTGCAAAAATCCGGAGATGGTCAGTAGAATGGACTAAGATTCCCAAATTTTGGGCAGGCATTGGTCCAGGCATTGGTGAAGGCATTGGTGGCTGCGGCGATATATTCACATATCACTTGCGCTATCTGCTTTCATACATATGCTTGGCGTACGCATATAATGTATATGAATGTATATGCCATTCCGGAACGGCCCTGCAATTCCGCAACTGCCCAGAACATATGTATATTTTTTTACTCGCATTCGACGAAGCAAAATTGAAAACCGCCAACACCCTTGTCTCCCTCTCCATCCACGACCGTCTCCCCTCACAAATATAATTCCCGAGACCAGATCTACCGTAACCGTCCGATCGCCTTCTCTGAAAGCGCCTCCCTGTGGAACTGTGCCTAACTGGCAAGCAGTTGGAGCAGTCAGGCATAGGGCTCCAGTGTGGCGAGTGATGCCCTCATTATGGCGAGCTTGCGGTTCACATTATGTAAATTGCGTCAAAGTCCCGCTGTGGCCAGGGCAGCCTATTTGCATCATAACGTCTGCTAATTGCTGCCCAGTCGCAAGGCCGAAGAATAGCCAATTTCTCCGATATAAGAGTACGCACAGGGAGCCCCTTGGGCTGGCCGCGGCTGCTTGTAAAGGCGACAAACCACCCATGGGAGGGCGACAAGCTGAGGAGGATATATGGTACTCCCGGTGATAATTCGACCGTGGTGTCCTCGAAAGATGCTCATCGTGAGGTACTAAGTGACTTTATAACTAAAACCCGCTCCCTAGCTAGCGCTCGGTCGTGGCCACAGCCTCCCGTGGAACCCAGAGTCTCATTCAAAACTCCACAAATGAGTTGGTGCTAGCAACGCATCTGTCTTCGTTGGATACATAGAGTCTGACAAAACCCTCATTGATAGGCTTTGCCAGAAATCATAATTCAGGCTCACCCTCCACTGAATCTGTGACCCGCATGGTATCCAGCTTGCTGCTACTGTCTTGGGTCATTCTGTAATCCCAAGTTGCCACGCCACTCTGTCCCGCCTGGGCCACACTGGATATCGAATCACTCTTTCCCCAGACGACAGTAAGTGGACCATTGCAGACTGGTGGACAGCTGGTTACTCGACATCCTCCTGTGGCTCCGGGTACAAGAAAGGAGCTCAATCTTCAGATGCAGCGCATTATTTTGAAATAAACCAACAGCGCACCCTTATTATTGGAATCAAGATGAAATCTTTGCAAATCGAACTTGCTCCCAATAGGGCAGAGGAGGTTGAGGAGAACCGTAACTTTGTCTATAGGATCACAGAATAGCTCGCAACACATGACAGGAATGCTTCAGCCGAGCTCACTGCCAATGGCCTCGATGATCGGTTCTAATATCTACTGTAGCATCGTCTTCCAGATTTCTTGGCAGAGAAAACTAAAAAAAACCCTAGGGGAAGAGAACACTGAAGAAACCCTAGAAAGGTCCCCTTGTCGGGTATTAAAGAACAAGAATTTACAAAACTTGTAAAATCTATTACTTTTACTCCAACGAGCGCGCTTGTACCACTAAGTGTCGCTGGCCTACCCGCTACTGTATAAGACGGGGAAGCGGATCACGACAGGGATCCGGATCAGGTTTCTTGGCACGGCATATCTTGGAGTTCGCATCGATATCTCAGTCAATTCTACTCCAATAGCCACCAAACTTTGCGTAGTCCATCTCGAGTCCCCTGAAGTGCTCCTGTGACTGCACTGGGCCTCCTTTGCACTCAATGCGGCCCTAGGGCCCTTGCGTGTGATGCATAGTATCCGGGCACTAGTGGGGGTCTTATAATACCAATTATGAGCCATGCAAGCTCTGTGTGCTATAATATCATAGTATATATATGCTGAAGCTGTGTGCAAAGTTCTAGTATAATCAGATGAATGGTCATTAAGCCATCGATATTCAAAATATAATATAAGACATGGCATCCAAATTCACATTAGTATTGTCTTAGTTCTACTAGGTCATACTCCCATATAGTTATTATGACTTATCCTACTCTTATATATAATAACTTAAGAATATTTGTACTAATGAGAACTTTGTTAAAGCATATTTGACTCCTAATTTACTTAATACATACTGGGCTTATCTAAAGCTAGTGTCACACCTGCGTTGCTTTAGGTTTCCATTATCTTCGGGAAGCCTATCTATAGCGTGTCTTCGGGAAGCTTATCCCTAGCGGTCGGTCTTGGCCGTTAGTGGCCTTTGGTATATATATCTCCTTTGTTCGCGCTCTCCTCTTTGCTCTCTATCCAACGTCTTGTATATACCTATACAGTTCTTGGCTCTCCTTCTTGCCCTTGCCTTGCCGTGTCTCTCACCCAGGAAACTCTGCAGCCCCTGCTGCCCCCTCCGCCCAGTCTTCCCCACCCTCGCATAGCTTACCCTACGTGAGTGTTGCCTGTGCCATTGCCCCTTGCCCCGCCCGGTGTATCCCTTGGTCGCCTCGCCCCCTCCTGCCTCGTTACAGCTAGCTATAATTACCTAAAATCTAAAGCATCAGATAGTGATGATTTTTTTAATCAACTAAATTTTTATATACTCACTATAGTTACTAGACCAGCTTAAGATACCTAAACCTTTATTATCTAGTCTATTTCTAACAACTTGAGGTAATCTACTTATTTGTAAAACTTTGAATATTATTTTATATATAATAAAATAGCCTAAGAGTAATTAATTGGGAAAACCTTTAAAATAGACATCGCTAAGCACTGAAACCTTTGAAATAGACACCATGCAGACTCTTGTCACATCCGACAGCACTAAAGCAACACTAAACCTGTCTTGCCAACATACTAAATACACGCGTTATTAACGCTCCCATTCACGCGCACACATGCGTAGCATACACTAGGCAGCATACGCAGCAAACCCTTCCCAGCATATCCGCATACAGACTCCAGCATACCCAGCACCCAGCACCCAGCACCCAGCATCTTTGCATACACGCGTCACTCCACGCAGTATACCCAGCATACACTACGTGGGCATACACGATATATCCCTATACACTCATTTCCGTTCGTGATACGATATCTCCCAGCACATATTTCCTTTTCTATGCGACATTCTAGCATACGCCGGCCTACCCAGCGTATTCCCTTTGCTACGCATATTTTAGCATACCCAGCATACCCGCATACCCAGCATACCCGCATACCCAGCATACCCGCATACCTAGCATACCCAGCATACGCAACGCATTCCTTTCTCTACGCGATGCGATATCTCCCAGTAATACTATAGTTGACTTGAGCTCCCGGAAAGAAATATATCTATCGCTGTACATGCTCCTGTGCTCTAAATTACGCGCTCATAACGGTACCTTGATGTTACGCACTTCCGTACCTAGACATATTCTCTAGGTTAACATACTGTACATACTTAGGCATCATATAAGTATAACTGCTCTATGCGCTCCGATATGGAGGTATTCTATAAATTGCGTACTCCTATAGCTATAACTTGGCTTGATATGCTAGCCACGCTTCAGGGTAATATTCCCTCAAGTCGGGCCAACCCCTGCTTATTAGTCTTGGCTCATGATCACGCATGCGCTGCAAATAGGTAATTGCAGTACATTACCTATTATAGTAGAATATACCAAAGAATCAAACTACTTAATGCATATATGTAATTTATAGACCAAACAAGAGGTGATACTTATAAGGACTTTGCTCTTCAGCTAATAAATAATGTATATTCTCTCTGTCTTTAGTATGGAACTCAATATGTACACTGAAAGATGTTAATGCACAGAGCATAGTATTATAACATAAGGAAGCTGTGATCTCGCTATAGATCAACGCCATGTATAGCTTTATTCTGACCCAAAAACAGTCCGATACTATGCCCTACATTCGTTCGGACGTATAATAATTAATTATAGCAGACTCTATGGGAGCAATTGCGGGAAATGAGAAATACAGTAGAGGCATAACCGGATTATCCTGAAGCGTAGTTGAGGCTACGGAAGCATATCAAGCCAAGGATAGCTTTAGGAGCACGCAATTTATAGAATACCTCCATATCGGAGCGCATAGAGCAGTTATACTTATATGATGCCTAAGTATGTACAGTATGTTAACCTAGAGAATATGTCTAGGTATGGAAGTGCGTAACATCAAGGTACCGTTATGAGCGCGTAATTTAGAGCACAGGAGCATGTACAGCGATAGATATATTTCTTTCCGGGAGCTCAAGTCAACTATAGTATTACTGGGAGATATCGCATCGCGTAGAGAAAGGAATGCGTTGCGTATGCTGGGTATGCTGGGTATGCGGGTATGCTGGGTATGCTAAAATATGCGTAGCAAAGGGAATACGCTGGGTAGGCCGGCGTATGCTAGAATGTCGCATAGAAAAGGAAATATGTGCTGGGAGATATCGTATCACGAACGGAAATGAGTGTATAGGGATATATCGTGTATGCCCACGTAGTGTATGCTGGGTATACTGCGTGGAGTGACGCGTGTATGCAAAGATGCTGGGTGCTGGGTGCTGGGTATGCTGGAGTCTGTATGCGGATATGCTGGGAAGGGTTTGCTGCGTATGCTGCCTAGTGTATGCTACGCATGTGTGCGCGTGAATGGGAGCGTTAATAACGCGTGTATTTAGTATGTTGGCAAGACAGGTTTAGTGTTGCTTTAGTGCTGTCGGATGTGACAAGAGTCTGCATGATGTCTATTTCAAAGGTTTCAGTGCTTAGCGATGTCTATTTTAAAGGTTTTCCCGTAATTAATTAGCTTAACCTATAAGACTACTAATTGAAGTATTAGTAAACTTACTGAAGTAGTCTGATTATATTTTAGCTAACTTTATAAGTTAGTCTAGTTCCTGTAGTTATAAAAAAGTAGTATTAGATAGGTAACTTTAGTTAAGAGTAGAGATAGGCTACTAATATCTAAATCCTTATACTACTTAAGTAAGATTATTAGAAAAAACTATATTAGATAGTAGTGCCTTAGCTGTATATACTAAATATATTAATATTGAAGTTGGAGATAAATTTATCTAGTTAAAGTCAGCCATAGCTAAGTTGGAGATAGTAATAGCTTATAATAGTCAGATTTAATATTATAGTTCAAATTTGACTAGTAATAGAAGGCACTGATTTGTTATTGTTATATACTATGTTACAATCATATAAGAGATAGGTAGCCTGAACCTACTCTATTTTTTATATATATATATATACTTATATTGTATATTTAGCTTTTGGCTCTTTAAACAATATACTATTAGAAGTAAGCAAGTAATCACCAGTGTCTACTAAGTAAATTAGAGATCAGATATACTCTAATAAAGTTCTCATTAGTACAAATATTCTTAAGTTATTATATATAAGAGTAGAATAAGTCATAATAACTATATAGGGGTATTATGATAACCTAATAGAACTAAGACAATACTAATACAAATTTGGATACCATGTCTCATATTATATTTTGAACATTAATGGTTTAATGACCATTTATCTGATTACATTAGAACTTTGTATACAGCTTTAGTATATATATCCCATAATATTATAGTATATAGAGCTTGCATGGCTCATAATTGGCATTATAGGACCCCTACTAGTACCTAGATACTATACATTATACGCAAGGGCCCTAGGGCTGCATTGAGTGCAAAGGAGGCCCAGTGTCATAAGAGCACTTCAGGGGACTCGAGATGGACTACGCAAAGTTTGGTGACTATTGGAATAGAATTGACTGAGATATTGATGCGAACTCTAAGATATGCCGTGCTAAGAAACCTGATCTGGATCCCTGTTGTGATCCACTTCCCTGTCTTATATAGTACTGTATAAGGTATTTAAACTCTAACCTTTAGTTGCGATTTTTCTAACTATTCTATACTTATATATTTTTAAATATATTAAGCCAATGAGGCATCCAAGAAATTATATATATTTTGCATTTCATTTTTAATATATATATTGAAAACTAATTGTTTTTGAATATATTTTTTAATTTAAATACATGCCTATTATGAACCTAATCGATTATTTTAAAGACATATCTACCTTTATATGGATTTTTCTTCTTAGATCTCGGATTTTTTTACTTGGCCAATTTAATTCTGATATAGTAAAGTAAACTATTTTTGGCGGCCATGAAGTTGGCCAGCTCTCTTTTTTTTTTTTTTTTTTTTTTTTTTTTTAATTCAATACTCGCATATAGGCATTCCCATGGCGAGGTGGCCAGCTCTCTTTGAAGCAGCCTACGAACCCTTCCCATTTTTGTTTTATTTGCATCACTCCTTAGCTTCGCGAAGCAGTGAGCTTTAGCTTGCGCACCCAAGCTTTATTTATTAAAATTAGAAAATAACTTATTCTCAAGCCAGAGCCCTAGCTTTAGATTTTTTTATTAAAAGAAATCCCAGGGATTTTCTCCAGAAGAAAACATGAATGAACCCAATAAATCTCTGGCATCAGAGACTTGATGTGGTCTAAGGGTAGCACGTTCGGCATTCCAATATACGATACCAAAGTCGACATTGAAAAGGCATGGCTCAAGAATGCAGCGTGACCACAAGTTCGAGCTGCTCTTTCTTTTCTCCACGTGCACGGACACGCGTATGTTGAGTGCATTAATCCACCAGCAATCATGCACCTCCCCATTCTCAGGGAACCAGTGGTCGCAACGGGCCAGGCCGTCCTACAGGCCGCCGGAGGCCTGGCCAGCCGGCCGAGGTCCGTGCTGGCCTGAAACAGCCTGGACCGCCCCCGGCAGAGTATCTCGTGGTCTGGGCCGACCTCTAGGTCACGCAGGCCAGTCCAGGCCATGCAGGCCATGCAGGCCATGCAGGCCGGTCCAGGCGGTCCAGGCGGTCCAGGCGGTCCAGGCGGTCCAGGCGGTCCAGGCGGTCCAGGCCGGTCCAGGCCGGTCCAGGCCATGCAGGCCGGTCCAGACGGTCCAGGCCAGTCCAGGCTGTATAGTCGGTGACAACCCTCCAACATCGATCATACTGCAATAGGCAATTTATCTATATAAGGACACGTATTTCCAGGCAGATAGAGATATAGTTCATCACAATACTCTCACTACATTCAACTGTAGGTATCATATATAATCCACCCTTGCATTCATTTCTAAGCAGATGCTAAGATTTGTATTTAGTTCCGACTATTATATACCCCGCTACAAGACTGCTCCGCTACAAGACTGCTCCACTACAATAGTGACTGCCCCGCTACGAGACTGCCCCGCTACACTGATATGGACAAGTTCACTTCAAGTGAGATGGACTGTTTGTTCGACAATATTGATGATAGTGATATGTCCCCAATAGGACCGCCGGTCCAGGCCTGGACCTCCGATAAACCTGAAATTGTACGCTGGGGTGATAAAGAAGGTTGACCTGATATATCATCATATTCGGTATTGGAGGGATATTGGGACTGCGATGAATCTATTGGGGACATATCACTATCATCAATATTGTCGAACAAACAGTCCATCTCACTTGAAGTGAACTTGTCCATATCAGTGTAGCGGGGCAGTCTCGTAGCGGGGCAGTCACTATTGTAGTGGAGCAGTCTTGTAGCGGAGCAGTCTTGTAGCGGAGCAGTCTTGTAGCGGGGTATATAATAGCCGGAACTAAATACAAATCTTAGCATCTGCTTAGAAATGAATGCAAGGGTGGATTATATATGATACCTACAGTTGAATGTAGTGAGAGTATTGTAATGAACTATATCTCTATCTGCCTGGAAATACGTGTCCTTATATAGATAAATTGCCTATTGCAGTATGATCGATGTTGGAGGGTTGTCACCGACTATACAGCCTGGACTGGCCTGGACCGCCTGGACCGCCTGGACCGCCTGGACCGCCTGGACCGCCTGGACCGCCTGGACCGGCCTGCATGGCCTGCATGGCCTGCATGGCCTGGACTGGCCTGCGTGACCTAGAGGTCGGCCCAGACCACGAGATACTCTGCCGGGGGCGGTCCAGGCTGTTTCAGGCCAGCACGGACCTCGGCCGGCTGGCCAGGCCTCCGGCGGCCTGTAGGACGGCCTGGCCCGTTGCGACCACTGACTACGTGAGCTGGGGACCATCAGCATATGCTCAGGTAGAGGAGGTATGATGCTCTTTACATTACTTGATGAAGTCTTCAGTGCTGTTGGAACCAGTGACCCGGTTATGGGTTTCCTGATCTGTTCTTGGACAATTGTTGATGGGCTTATTTTACAATCTGTCATTCCCAAGGCAGTTGAATGGTACCTTCACAAGATAACAGCAACCAATAATACTATATAACGTATAGTTCTAGGACATTAATCTTCGCTCTTCGTCGTTTTTACACCAAAAATGCTGCTTTTCGGTGGAATGCCAACAACCAACAATGCTATAATTCTGCTGATATCCGGTAAAAAGATATGGACTAGGAAAGACTACAAGTCAAGCTTGAAAAGATAGCTCTTGAACTGGTAATTTATTAGCTGGAAGCCCTAAATTGTTAAGAGAGGTATAGATACATGGCATTGCCATACGAATTTGTATGGGAATGGTAGTTACTTAGCAACTACCCTTCACAAACTTCTTGAATTTTCACTGAGAGCATTTTCCATTTACAGTGCGTTTAAGAAGTATGATCTTTAAGTTCTTGATAAAAATTAAATTTTAGAACTTAGAGTGAGCTTAGTTCATGGTGTTGATTATTTTCGCAAAGTTGGTATGTTTTGGTGTAAAAATGACGAAGGGCGAAGATTAATGGCACGGAACTATACATGTACTGGTATCCATACCCTACATCGCTCCACCACACATGCCCTCACCGCGGCGGGCATCAACGTGAGAACTATACTCACTAAGATAAGCGTAGAATTATCTTGCATAGCATCATCATGGAATATCATCATCAGTTTGGGGATAAACGACAGCACATTAGACTCTTGTCACGGCCCTAACCCCATAGGCTCAATCAGGGGGTGCAGGAGGGCTGGGTGCATGCAGGAGGAACTGCAGGAACGCACAGGACTGCACAAAGTAGGGTAATGAAGGAATAACCCTTAGACCAATGGGTGGCAAAGGATTGAGTGGCGACGAGTAGGCATTGGGATGGATATATAAGCTGGTAATTTTTCCCGTTCTTCTCTTTTCTCCTAATAACCAACGCATCCCATTACCCCCCTTATCCTTAAATCTCGATACACTTCTGTTAGAGGTCTATGACACGGAACTGTCGCCTTCGGACGATTCACCTGCAGGTGAGGCTTAGGCTTATAGTATTTGCCGACGGCTGTCAATCCGGCTAGTGGAGCATCTAATTCCCTCTCATAGTCGGGTAAACCCTAATAGCCATCAAAAGACCTATCAACCATCACAATATCTTCTATTACGGCTAGAACAAACCTACGTAGCTAAACTCGTACGGTAGGAGTGAGATACTTTTATCAAATATTTTTGGTCCACCAGTGCACTTCAACAGTAGTTTGCCTTGTTCTATTCAATGTTATTGATTTCCTTTATTTTCAAATTATCAAATCTACCAAACGCTCCCAAATTTTGCTGGTAGGGAAAACATGATGTATTGATCGGCATTTTCCACCACAATGTAGAGAATAACTATTACCTTGAACAACGAGCTGGGACCAAGTCAACATACGCTGAGGCTTCAGGCAGCGTTGGAATCATGGACATGATTACGTGCACATGCAGGTAAAGATGGCCATAGGCGATTCAGCCTTGTTGCCTTGCGATACTGAGTAACATTTGAATAAATATTGATAACGCGATGGGTGGTTATGTATGCCACCTCATTTTTCGCTTCAACTATATGCATGAACAGTATCGTTGGGATCGGAGCGACCCATGCAATAGCAAATGAAGTTCTCCAGTCAGGTGGCATAAGCTCCCAGCAGTTATTACTCCCCAGGGACTGAATATTCCCGCCGTGGTGACTGGCATCTCCCACCAATTTGGAATGTTGGCCTTCGGTTTAGATTAGGGAAAGGAACATGGGATTGTGCTCATAATTCTCCCAGTTCTTCCGCATTAAAATAGCTTCACGCTTCAGGCTTTCTGATGGTCTTTCAAATTTCAATGAAATCTCTACCCCAACCCTAAGGTATTCTCCAGACTTCCAGCACTATTATTTATTCCTCTAGTTCTCACTCCATAGGGTACATTTCTGGGTTATGGTGGAACGCAAGAGTTACCCTGAAGTCGGTGTCTTTTTTCTGGCGTGGGCCACGTCAGAGGTCAGAGAGTGCTATTCCTCCAGCAAATTATGGATACTTACTGCGGGGAGAAATGAGAAACATAGATAGGAACAGCAATATATCTAAAATTTCCAAGCGACAAAGCATAGAAAATGCAGATACCACGAAGGTCTAGGTGTGCTTAATTGTTGCTTATATACTTCAATTCTTGCTATGAAATGAGTCGCTCGATAGGCTTCCTTCCCCTTCGAACACGCTCCTATACAACTAAGCCCTCACTATTTGGATGCCTTCTGCACTATGATAACAGAGTTCATTACTTTCCTTCCATTTTGTCCCGGTCCTTTCCTATTTTGTCGGCTTGTCCTCCACAGAACAGGCCCTATATCCATACTGTCAAAACCTCTCCAGTGATATAAGGAATGTTCTGCCCCTCCTCTGCGCGTGTCTCCTCAAACTTCATGAAGGTATTTCAAGGCCACAGCTACCCATGCTCTTAATACCTCGTCTCTCCCAAGAGCAAAAATGCAGATACGACCTTGCGGAGAGCTTCTTTGAGCGGGGGCTTCATGATGGGGGCAGGGATGTTTGAAGCGGGGGCGCGCGTGTGTATCTAGCTAGTCTCTGTTTTTCTTGCTCAGGGGACAGGGAGCATAGGGCATTAGGCCTACCTGAACCTCGCCATGGGAATGCCTATATGCGAGTATTGAATTAAAAAAAAAAAAAAAAATGCAGATACTACCTCTATAGATGTTACATGTCTTAAATACTTGCATCATTTTTTTGCCAATATTAGTTTGATGGGGTGATGGTAGTACCCGACATGACAAGTATTATGCCACCGCGTAGTGAGAAACAGAGCGTCCTCACTCCCATCTCCAGGGCAGAGATGATCGGAGTAAGTTCTCTCATGGGGCTTGGGGGTAAGTGCTCTCCGAAAGAAGGAGGGAATCCGTCGCCGTGTTTTATAGGTAGGTGGATAATAAGTACTATAGGCAATTTAAGTGCCGCTCTAGAACTGTTGACTGCTTGATGGCATTGTTGGGGTTCTTGTTGTTATTCTTCTTCTCGTTACCTCTGTTCGTGATCTAGACTAGCTTCTGATATATATAGACCGGTGTCTGGTTAATACACCAGTTAAAACTTGACACCTCCAAGAAGAACACTTGTAGTATGATCAGAAGCCTTCCCACTCTATCTCCCACCCTAACTTCACGCACTAAATTGGTGATAGTTTTGCTATATCTGACATGTTGATGCTCTCAACCTTCTGTTTCACATGTTGGCCGTTGGATATACATATGCGTAAACATGTTGGACATTATTCTTGCTTAAAATCTATTGTGATCAGCTTAACGGCAGATGCTAGGGTATTGTAGTAGAGAACTCGAAAAGAAATGATAGCTAGGAAATTAGTACAATGACACATGGCGGAGGTTGAAAGGGGAAGGGCAAATTTTATGCATGAAGTGCTAAGGAAAGGCATCATCCTTTCAAATCCTGCCAGCGCCGATGCCTACGGATCATTCTTACCCCAAATGGCACCCATTTTGTCTACAACCTTTCCTTCGCATCCATAGAATCCCTTGAGTCCTAGAAAGCCAGCTGGGGCTACTCCCTCAATAATATAATTCCCATGTGCATCTCCTACCGATCCCACTCTCCCTTGACTAGTCTCAATCTCCATGAAGATCACCCCAAAGAGACCCCGACAGCATTTCCCTGCTGCCAACCTAACTTTTGTAATAAGCTCGTCATGTGACAAGCCCATTGACAATGTTTTTATAGCTTTTAACGTTCCCCCGTGCTGCAGCGTTAGTTGATCGTACTGAATCTTGTACCACCCCACCATAGGATACTCCCAGTCCCTATACTGAACAAGGTTAATTTCTATCCACTTAGGCCATGTCACTAAGACCACTGCTTTCTGCAGCTCCGCCGCATCATTGAAGGGTGCGCCGAAAGGGGAACCACATGGTATATCGAAGCGGTAGGATTGGAATTCAGATTTGCTATCGAGAGATGTGACAAATGCTCGTTCGTACGGGCTCATCATTGCTTCCACTGCCGATGTGCATAGCGGATGAATGTCGATTGACGTCACAGGCTCGCTAGTCTTTCTAAGAGTGGATTCCAGCGCCGCCTCTGCAGTGGATGTAAATCCGCCCTCGTCCGTTACTGCAGTTTGTGGTACCTACACCGAGTCAGGATAGCTGATATTTGGTTGTCGTACATACATTGCATTGCAACGCTGAGCGCACTTCTACTTACTGGTAACCTTGTCGCCCATGCCTCAGGGGATTGTATTTGGGATTTCCCTTCAATCTCTTCGATTTTCTCAGGGTGGACACATCTTATACCTTCAACGTCAGTCATGATCACTGTTCGCCAGGGAGGTATGGAAAAGTAAAACCATCACCGACAAGGTATCAATTTCCTTCACAATGAGTCCCATCTGCGCCTTCATTTTTTTCCGCTTTTCTACCAACGCCGCAATATTGATTGAAATGGCGTCAGGGGCGGAACTTCTCACATAGTCTTTGGGATTTCGCAATACCGCTTGTAATCTCGCAATGTTGTTTTTATACCCCATGTACATATCGAGCAATTCAGAAGTATAAGCCTGAATGCCCTGGAATTGTGGTATTGTGATCTTATTCTTGTCGGCCCATCGTACAAAGTCCCGGCTGTTGTCGTATTTCGTTAATATTGCCCAAGTGCGCTGTGGGCAAGAAGCTACTCTCGCCGGAAATTCTGCTGCAGCCCGAAATAACGTATCTAACGACCATTCTTCGTTTACTGTGACCATGAGGTTAGCAATGGTTAAGGGTATGCGTAATTAGGGAGTCTAGACTCCAGTCATGAGATCAATTCAACCAGTAGCAGATAACAATCTCAGACTTCCCATGAACATACTAAGTTTAATCTGACCACCTCCGGACCAGCTAACACTTAAAGTTGTCTCCGTTTTGCTTAATGTGGAGCTGAGCTGGGAGCCATCTGAACATTCGCTAGGCGTAAGCTCGGGAGGCCCGCCCATGGCGTTCATTCGTTTCTTAATTCTAATACAATTCCATGCTGTCAAATTCCCACAATGTAAGGCTGGAAATGGGGCATGCTCACGCTTTTTCGACGTCTTTTTTGTTGGTGGCATCCAGAACCTTTATGGACACAATACCATGGAGCTCACCACCATCGACAAAGCCTGTCAATAATTCCGTTAGTAAGGAAAAGCTTGTATATATGGTAAGCGTATGACAGTACCCGAAATATAGCAGTCGCCGTAAATTTCAAAAAATTTGTCATTATCCACTGGAGAATGTTCGATCGGTTCGCTGGTACAACTGGTCAGGATAACATGCAGGCCAGATTTTATTGAGGAATTTAGTATACAATACTGCTTGATCCACCAGTCTTGTGGCCTCTTATATTCCCCATCCGGTATCAAAATCCAACCCTACAATTCATATACAGATTGGAGACTAGTACTCACGATTTATCACCTATGTATTTCCCACGACATTGAGTAACGAGGGCATGTCAGGAACGATAACAATGATGAGGAGCAATACCTTTACTGACACTACCACATTCATATCACTCGACAAAAACTTTGCCTCGTCAATCCATATGGGATTTCCAGAAACATCAATACTTCCATTCTTAATTAATGATCCCGCACTGATGTTCATGACTCGCACGACATCCGAGATTTTCTCAACAAATCGAGAGGAATAGGATACCATTTGTGACACGTCTGCAGGACAGGCGTTCGCACGCTCGACGACAACCTTTGATTGGTCAAAGGTCATGGCATTATCGACACAGGGGACTTGTAGGAAAGAGTTGAAGCCTTGCCCCAAGTGCATCGAGTCGTTATACCGTGCTAGAAGAAGACTGGTTCCAGGCATTGCGATAGTAGGGGTTGGGCTGCGTAGAGTAGAAAGGAAGTAATAGAAAAGTATCAAAAGAACAAATTATAAGTAGTTGAGATTGGGAATCGACACATTCTTCTATCTGCTGAGGGCAAATACCCCGCATTTAGCTGAGATGACGTTTGCATGCGGCTGAGACAAGCGCATCACCTGGTTATATATGCATGAGGATATTATGGATGTTATGGATAGGTATATGTTGTAGAGTACATAGATAATACTAAAGTCACAGGAAAGTATTACAAAGTGCCTAGTATTTATCCATTTCTCCAAAGTTGTCGAGGCTAGCTTAGATTCGAGAACAATCCACAGCACACATTTACTTATCAAACTGGTATCACTCCTACAAAGTTTGCCATAAATAATAATTACAACAATTAACGCCTATTTCGCATTGTATTCCCACTTGTGCTCAAATTCAGACAACAGGCATTCTATAGCCACTTCATGCCCGACGGGCACGAGCCGGCTCGAGCCGAGCCTGGGGGTAGGCTCGAGCCGGCTCGTGGTTTTACAAAGGAGGCTCGAGCCGGCTCGAGCTTTAAGAAAAGAGGCTCGAGCCGGCTCGAGCCGCCAAGACTCGAGCCGGCTCGCATACAGGCTCGAGCCGGCTCGCGAGAATTGCAAGATAACTACATACGCTACATAATTATGTAGGCCATGGAAAATAGAAAGACGCAGAAATATGAAAGATACCGATATAAACAGACATGGAAATAGGAAAGAATCATTTGTACCCTTATCACCCAGCGAAATCAGCCGATACATAGGACTGCAATATTGTAGTACAGACATGGAAATAGGAAAGAATCATTTGTACCCTTATCACCCAGCGAAATCAGCCGATACATAGGACTGCAATATTGTAGTACAGACATGGAAATAGGAAAGAATCATTTGTACCCTTATCACCCAGCGAAATCAGCCGATACATAGGACTGCAATATTGTAGTACAGACATGGAAATAGGAAAGAATCATTTGTACCCTTATCACCCAGCGAAATCAGACGATACATAGGACTGCAATATTGTAGTAACCGAGCAATTTGTAGGTTTCAACCATCGCGTTAATTGGTGTTTCTCTTCTTGTGTTGGTAGGCGTGGTCGGTAATGTCGGCGATTGCACTTGTAAATACTTTCCATAATAAATGTGGCGACGCGATGGCTCATCCTGAATAGATTCCCAATTAATAAATAGCCTACAACTGTAGAGAAGAGATAAGGCAGAGATAGTTGTTAAACCGACATGTGGCGACGCGATGGCTCATCCTGAATAGGTTCCCAATTAATAATAGCCTACAACTGTAGAGAAGAGATAATGCAGAGATAGTTGCTAAACTGACAAGATCCAGGGCGAGATACTGTATAACTGTAGTTCTCAGGGGGTGTAGTGGACTCCGGCGGAGGTGTCATTGAGGTGAAAAAAAAAACAGAGTAAGGGTGGGACTGCAACATATTTTGAAGATTTCCACTCCTCGGGTACCTTCGGTATTTCGCGGTTGCAACGACCTCCGGGCTCGAGCCCGGGCTCGAGACTTTCCCGCCCCTGGCTCGTGCCCAGGCCTACGCCCGTTGAATTAACCAGACAAGACCAGAGTTTTTTTACACAACATATGCATGGGAAATGTTGGCAAGTGCATTAAATCAAAAGAAGGGCCAAATACATGGCTTCCAAAGCTTCACATCTTTCTCGGTGCACGCTTGCACGAATGCAGGCATATCCTGAGGATCTATATTAGCTACATACATGGGATATTGAAGATATCAGTTCCCTAGCTACAAAATACAAGATACTTACAGCCTGTTTCGCTCCTCGCTCAAGCCAGTCCTGACTCGCCCAGCCTCCACCTAGTCGTCAGGGTGGCGCACAAAGCGGCTATAGGGTCTGTAATTTTGTTCCAAGGCAACTGGTACATTTCTGTATTTTGCTCCTCCTTCAAGAGTTGTGTTTCCCTCACGGAGGCACTGATGTGGCTTTGCTGATTGAGGAGACGCAAAGCGCGGCGTTTGACATGTTTCATAGTGATAGCATCTGGCATGAAGTCGAGGGAAGCATCTATAATGGCAGTACCAGTAGGGTCGCCCTACAATACCCACCCACGGTTAAAATTAATATGCATGCGCCCTTTAACCAAGTAGGTGTATAGAGGCAAGTTCAGAGCATACTGTACGTACAATCTGGGAGGCCTGAGTCTTTACAGTTTCCAATAAGGCAGGATCCGATACAAAAGCAACCATAAATACCAGAGTGAAGATATTCATAGCCCCGCAGACTTTCACATCCTGACTCACTTCATTGTCCATGAGATCAAGGGCCGGCTTAAGCTGTTTACAAGGTAGGTCATCAAGCTCAGTTTTAGTCGTAACTTCCTTAACCCTGCCCCAGTTTTTTTATTCATTCATAAATGCCCAGAGTTGATTTCTGAGTACCGTTAAGCGAGCCTTCATCACTTCACATCTATCCCGAAATTGATCGGCCTCCTATGCTCATGAAACAAAAAAAATAAGTCACGGTCATGTGAAGTTCCCAGGCAGTTGATCAGAATGGTACTGACGGTAATATACTCTGTGAGTTGCTTCTTTTCTGATCTAGAGAAATACTCTCACCAAGGCATCGGGGAACATAAAATTGATCAAACACTTATAGGGAACATTAGCAGACCTGGTACATAGTATACAAAATGCCTTGAATGAGCTCGCATACGTACTGTCTTAATAAGTGGCGATACTGTAGGCGAGCAATTGGTTATCGTAAGAAAGCTCGATAGAGTCCTACAAAAATATTAGCAAGCAAGCAATCATCATCAGTAATCTTCTCTATCCATAGCAACTTAGCAAAGAAAAAGGGAAATACATTTCTCAACTGAGTGACTGTCCCAACCCATCCGGAGCTGAGGGTAATCTTGTCAGGGTTAGTTAAGGCCGAGTGAAACTCCCGAACTTGATCGCGGAGCATATCAAACCCTCCTTGAGGCCCTTGGATACCTTTGCCCTTTTTCTTGCATTCTCTCTCACGACTTGCACTCCTTATTCGGTGTGAGTTGGGCAGCAGCATCGACAGCGGCCGTCATGACGCTATGAGCTTGAATTTCCTTCGTAAATGTCGCACGACGTCTAAGTTAGCAGACTGGCGTGGTTAAATCACGGGTATTCAGCCACTATAGATATATAAGTACTCGTAGTTAGATAGATACCTAGGGGTGACAGTAGAACTAGAATAAGCATTATTAAATCCTAGCTTAAACATATACTACAAGTATGCAATTCGCCTTTGTTGAGATCTAAGACCGATCTGTGGTTTGTAACTGAAGCTGTAACAAAGGATGGCACAAAGCATGGTGAACTTTATTCGGAAGTCTCGACCGCATCACCCCCAATGCCTTCGTTATTAAAATTTGAGAAACATGGCCACGGGGCCCCATGCAAAAAAGAACGTTACAAAAAAGGCGAACTTTAGCGTTTGTAAGTCTACTAGCTTTACCCATTCTGATTCTATGTGGCGCTTCGAATTCATACAACAAAGAACGTTACAACTACTTGAAAACTAAAGACAGGTTTGATACAAGATTCGGCTGCAGAACATTCAATATTCTATGGAAGGCGTCACAAGAATTAGGATGCCATTAAGGATGTACAGAAGGTGTTGAACGCTAGCTAGTATTCATTTTTTCTCTCCACAATTGCCTAAATATTGTCTTTCAGTAACTAGCGTCAGGTGCACTCGGCTCTGGAGCTCTATAAAGCGAGGCACCGAGACAGGGAAGTCATAGTGGACTTGGCCAGGCGGATCTTCATCGAGATGAACCCCCAGTGAAGGGGAGAAGGAGCGAAACATGGCAGAGGGAAGGAGAGAAAGGAGATGACCGATTTCTTTCCTTTTTACAACTTAGTAAGCTCAGGAGGCTGTGTGCTTGTACGCATATTGTTCCGAAGACATAACTATATGCCAGCACTGCACCCGAAATAGAACATAACTGCCAGTACTATGTATCTCATAGGGGAACCATGATGAGCAATTCGAACTTCGATTTATGATACTCCAGGGTACCTATACTAGCTATTTGACATGTTTCTCCGGTGGTGGGAATCCAGCTTAGATTCAAGGGTCATGAGCAATGGGATATGGAACAGAGAGTACTAATGATAGTAAAGGGTAGCCATCATAAATTTCCAGAAGCCATTCAATATTTGTTTACGAGTTTCTGAAGTTAATAGACTAGAGCATAGGGCAAACATATACAAAATTAACCATGATTGGGCGTTTGAAGTGACCCAATGACGGCCAGACTAGTACTATCATGCGGTGCCCTGAATCACCGCTCCCTCTGACTCTCCGAGGGAGGGCACGGCAGGACTCCTCCAATGTATATATTCTAACCGAATTCTCGATGTTTCTACCTTTCAGACTGCCTTGAGCTTCGCACATATTTATGCTTCATTCATTAGTATATATTAGATTCGCCACCTTCGTATTCTTAGACGCAAGGAAGGTGTATAGAAGGGAATTGATATTCTGGTTCCCAAAGCTTGTTGAACGAATGAACACGGAATCAATAGACTAAACACAGCGGTTCCGAGACTAAACAGTACATACTTGATAATTCAAATCAAGCAAAACTTCCATACTTCACCCAGAAGACAAACTTTTCTGTCCAGCCCACATCTTCCGGCGCATTGCCAATTCTCCGCCCAATCTCAAACTTGCACCTATAGCAGGGACTTGATGACTGACCCACAGCAACCATTACACAATCGTCAACGTCGCGTGAATATGCCCAGAAATCAAGTTTCGGTGTCCAGCCTGAACCCTCAGGTTTGTCCTTAGATACCCAAATTCTATGCGGCTCGAAGGCCTCGCCGACGCATATTCGCTGACCATAAACTGAGTGCGGATTACGGTCAAAAACTATCAGCCGGAAACGGCTGACCCAGCCATCTTTCTCTAAGTCGTTGCCATTACTGACCATATCACGGCGTGGCTTCAATGCTCCACCGACTGCAATAATAAATATACCACTGGGCTGTCATGAGCTTGTGAGTATGGCATGTACGCGCATCGTAGATACAGATGTAGGACAGAGATTCTTACACTAGAGCAGGAAGCAATATATTCGGCTATCGGCTTTTGACCAATATCTTTCAGGAGGGGGACCTCACAGGCAGCAGGCTGTTGTGGGCTTTGCGGTGTGTTCATTATCAAGAGGTAGCTTTGTCTATCAATCGTGTCGACTAGCACAGTAATACCATAATCTTGTGCTATAAGATATAGAGGCCTGCGCAGGGATGTCACCTTCTGAGAGGTGTCAGGTCTGCTGGGCCAGGGCTAGCTCACTGCGGGGATGCTGAGAGAGCCGCACCTAGCCCATCCCTGTCCAAGGGATGATGGTAAGTTGTGTATGGCAGGAATCCTACTGCTTTACACAGCTTGAAGCAATCCTTCTCACAATAATTTAGCCTTAACCGTAAGCTACATATTATCTTGACTCTCTCATTAGCTATTTTGTAGTTCTTTTGAGAGTTTATGTTGAGAAGGTGCACGCAAAAAGTTCTTTTCCTCTTTCCATGCGTGTCTTGGCGCCAATCTCCATACATTTCTGAATAGGAAGGAGGAAATGTGCACCTACTAAATCACAGAATTTGCCAGGGCAACTGTGATATAGTTCAATCAAGCTGGACACGCTGCTTGTGCAATTTGGTACTGGAAGTGGCTGGTGGTTAATTGGTGTATAACTCAACTCTTGGTTACAGTGATAAATTATTGTCGTTTGAAGACAAGAATTCATTCGCCAGCCCGTCGGTCATCGGTCATTAGCTGACTGCAATGTGCGCACGCAAAGCAATCATTTATCGCTGTACCGAGTACACACATCTGTTCACTTGATATATCAGGCGAAGGTCGTTCAAGTGCAGTTTTACGAGGGGTGGTCAATAATTCTTGTTCGAGTTTAGCTCGAGAGTGGCGTACGCATAAAGAGACATGGAACTTTGATAGTACAACCAAGAAAACAACAACAGGGGTATTCAAAGTTAATTTTTTAGCCGAAAATCTTGTACGATTTTTACGCCCGAATAAACGGCCAAGCTTTGAATACCCTATCAAAAATCCCGAATAAATTGGTAGCACAAATAGGTAGATTGAAATCGTTTTCGCCACGTAACCGGGGGTGGCTTTTTGCGACCAGAGTCCCAAGACGCTATACTACGTTCGACTAGAGTAAGTGCTAGCGGGGTTTGGGCAAAATCTTGGCACTGCCATCATGAAGGTGATCTAGCGCCAAAGCCCATTGAACCCCAGGCAACGAGTTCAACCCCTTCAGCATACCATCCAACTTGAATTAAAAAGTGAGTTAAGCCTCCGAAGGAAGTAAAGGCAGGTGCTAATGGTACTCGGATAGCATGGGTCGAAGAAAGGGGGGTACCCAGTTGGAACTATAGACACAAATACAAACGTTCACCTCCGAGCCCCAGACACACCAGCAGATGCAGCCGCAGATGCAGACACAGACGTCCATACAGGTGGAGGGTCAACCAGCTCGTAGGGGTAGAAGAGCTCAGAATCAGAAGTCACAGGGTACGGGGGAGGAGGTCATGGAAAGCGGAAGTATTAAATGGGATAGGGACTATGGGAAGTTGCTTGCCTACAAGCTGAAGGACAAATACAAGACGAAATACCTTTGCAGGACTAGGATTGCAGTAGCCAAGCAGTAGGCTATTGACTTAGGGATTGGTCATCTTGATCCCAAAGGGATTAAGACCAAGGCGGTGGCAGGGGTGATGTTGAAGAAGTATATAGAAGTTAGGGATCATTTCTTGAAAACTGGACATTATTTAGACCGCCGAGGTTGACGGGGTTCCCGTCCTGGTCAAAGTCACGAGACCCCCAGGGATTTTGTGGGCCTTGGCGTGGAGTGAATAAATTTCCCAAAGTTTTCCGTTTATTCGGGGCTTATTCGGTCGTATATACGGTTTTTCCATGGTCAAACCATGGATAAATGGTTGTGTGGCGATTTTTCGGATGCCAAGATATACAAAATATACGGCGTATAAAATTAACTTTGAATACCCCTAACAACATTTTTTTTTTTTTTTTTTTACTCAATACTCGCATAATAGCTAGATGCCGAAAACTACTCTCGCGAACGCGAGCAGAAAGGCAAAAATGATACAGGCATATAAGCGGCTGGACCGCACTCATGTAAAGATAGAATTAGTCCGCCATAGCGCTCACGAAACTATTGCGGGCAGACAATAAAATTCACTGCATTTCAATATTATCTCGTTCATTTTACAGGCTATGAGCCCGGCGCTCTACTGAAAGCATCGCGATACCAAAGGTTGAGACATCCGTGGCTACAAGACCAGGTAATACCGCAAAAGCTGCCACCCCGCGGTTGCAACTGCAAGGCACATAGACCTACGCATCGATCTGCATCGCGTAAAACAGACAGTCCAGAGCATACATCCGCAACAACTGCCAGCGAACTCACGAGACACCAGGAAAGACACCTACGCCGGAAGACGCAGAAGAACATATATGTTAAACACATATATGCGAAGAGGAGGCCCAAGAACCTGCAAAACCCAGCGATTCCGACGCCTTCATCGAACCTCACGCAATAAGCTATCGCCTCAAGTGGGAAGTTAAGCAGCTCGACCAACTCGACATCGTGTAGGCAGCGCTCATCTAAATGAGCAACAGCTCAGAAGTAGGACTCGCAACGAGCTAGTAGCACAACTACAGGAAGAAGAGTATGCAAGTTGCCAGAGAAACCCCTCCTCCACTTCCACCAACGGTTCAAACCCGAAGAACCAGAAGAAGGCATCTCCGCCACCTGAATACCAGCAGCCATGTCTGAATCATCGCGAAAAATCCCCACGCTCGACGTCAAGCTATCAGGAGCAGCATCATACCCTGAATGGGTTCATGCAATCGAAAGCTACCTAGATCTAGCACCAGCAGGTGCTTGATTGATTGTTAGAATCTAGCCTATTCTTGGAAAGTACATGCCCTACAATCTGTATCTTCTCAGGTATGAACTGGCACTTAGTTTAATTAATCAGGATTCTCATTAGTTCCCTTAATGCTTCAATGTATTCTTCCTTGATCTTGTTACCAACAATGATGTCATCTAGAACCTTGCTAGATTTTTTTTATTAATAGGTTTAGCACATCGTGGGGGGATATGGTCACCGAGAAGCATACCAGACCGGAAGAGGCGTGAAGGATGCTAATGCTGTCGCTCTCCTAGCCATACGTGAAGATGATGTAGAATCGGAATGCATATAGCAAACTGAAAAAGGCCTACGAAGGGAAAACGTCAAACGCACTCCTAAACAGCGAAACCAAGATACAGTTCGATGACGGAAAAAAACAATAGAAGAATACATCGCAAATTTGGAACGAATTTGAAATGCATTCGTAAGAGTAATCGGACGAGCGGATTTGATGGCAGCAAAAGATGACGGGTTTGGAGAATAAATATATCGATCTCAACAATCCAGCGACGTCTGCAAGAGTCGAACATTCACAAGTGGATTGCAGCTGAACGAGCACTCCTTAAGGATCACCATGCTGCGGGTGGATTGGCATGGCACTAGAGCATAAGGATTGGACGGTGGCACATGGAGAAAGGTTGTTTGGAGTGATGAATGCAGTGTACGCAAGAATAGTAGGGAGAAGCGGAAATTGGTGTTTAGTAACTCGGTATCAAAGTGGGAAAAGATAAGATTCAGGGGAAACAACCAACTAAATCTATTAGCCAAATGGTAATGGGAGTTTTTTTAGGTGATCGGAAGTCACCGCTTGTGGTTTTGATGGGTGATTCGGAGTCAAAGAGAGGGCGGGTATCAGGATAGAACTACCAGACCTTATTATCGATGAGACCTATATCTTTATGCAAGACAATGCAGTCATCCATAGGTATACCACACTACAAAAATAGTTTGATGAGATGGGATATAAGGTTATGAAATGGCCTTTATATTCACCGGATCTTAATCCCATTGAATATACTTGGTTTAGGCTTAAGGATGTCCTTCATGAAAGATTTTCTGAGACCACTACAATGACAGTTGGTGCTCCAGCAATTAACAGCCCTTGCCATGTATTGGGAGGAGATACCAGATGAGTATTTTGACCAACTGGTTGAAAGTATGCCTCGTAGGGTTCAAGCGGTCATTGAGGCAGATGGATGGTATACTAAGTATTAGGGCTTTTTCTTTTTATCCTAACTAGACCACCATCACTAGATATATATTGTATAAACCCTTGAATTCCTATGACTATAAATACCGTGGTTGTTATATAAACCAAAAATACATGTTCGTTCGTAGGATTGTCAGAACATGTACCGTACTGTATGACTTGGCACTACAGTGAAGTCTCGTTATAAGAAACCTCTCGATATAAGAAACAGTGCCCCGGTCCCGCCAGAATTTGTATAGGAAAATAAGAACTCTCGCTATTAGTAGGTTTCTTAAGTCTTTGCTTAGTAATACATTCAGTTTCTTATATCGAGGTTGTGGTTGGATGAGACTAGTGGTTGGTGTTGCTGGAGCCGCATATGTTACCCCGCATTTTGTGAATTGTTACTCAACACATTCATATTAGAATTAAGCAAACAAAGCCTTATTCTACTCATCTATAACTGCGTGTACTAGATCAATTATTATCTAACTGCTGCAAGAGTCATGGCATCAAAGCAGACCCAAACCTGCCAGACGTGGACTGAAAAAGAACGTAACGATATCCGCTCTCAGCACTCCCTACATCCCGAGTGGGACTATCAGGATATCAAACGATGGTTTGATGAGTAAGACCATTAGCAATTATCGAGAAAAGCGGGATATTGAGACGCTGCAAGGCATGGCTCGCAAGACACAGCATCAAACAAGCATCACAAGGTTGTTCAGGCCTTGCACAAACCTGTCATAATTTTTTGTGTATATATCTCGTTATAAGAAGCCTCTCGTTATAAGAAACTCCAAGCCGGTCCCGAGGAGTTTCTTATAACGAGACTTCACTATATAACCATGAGTCTGTAATGCCCAATAGGTCTCATTAGTCCAAAATCAGTAACAATGTGTCTAGAAATGTCTCATGCCAAGACCCTGTGGGCGATCTCCATGTTCAACGCATTCAAGCCAGACTCCAGGGACTGAAAAGTTATGACGTGATGTCACAGTTTGGTTTCAATTGACCCAGATAGAATTTCGAATGCATTATAATGTCTCTGGAAGGTTTCCAACTTTCCATTCGATGGAATTTCTCTTGTGTCAATTATAACCTTTCTACTTTTCGCCGGTAAGGATTGCGCTTTTGGGGTATTTACTCCCCTCTTCGATCTCCCAGACGTGCAGCCAAGTGAATTTCACGTGACGACATACACCCCAGGAGTGACGTATGAATTTTCTCATAGAACACTTTCGTTTATAACCCATCTGCGCCGTTCCTAATTCCTCAATTTGCGCATAATTTCTATGCAGATTACGCACAGAGTACGGCGGTATATATAATTATAGAGACTTCTATAACATTCAAGATATTATCACAGGAATACCCCTCAATCATGTATATCTCTCATTTAATCATGGCTCCCCTCCTCCTCCGTCACTTCCTTCCCTCGAAAGTCAACCCTACAGCCCTCGTGATGGCCAGTGCCGCACCGGATATTGTGTTGAACTTATATTTGATCTTGATGGAGGTCATGAGGGTGGTGCTGAAACAAGAAGTGGAGATTCATGACCAAACTAAGCCGCCAGGGTGGATTGAGTTGGAAAGTGGAAAGCCATTGCGAATCGGAGAATGGACACATAGCTTTGGAGGGGCGATGTGGTTGGGTAAGCGGGATTTGCTCGCTCTCACTCTGCAGCAGTTGCGAAAATTAGAATCGGCTGCTAATATTGGCCATGGTATATATAGCGGGCTCGCTTTCACTGCTAACGGGACTCTACTATGCAACTCGGAAGCCGACCCACACCAAGAATCCACCGACAACCCCACCTACAACACCAGCAGCCCCGGCAGAGAAGATAGCAGACAAAATTGCCAATGCGGAGTTAACTTTTCCGAGCATCATAACGACAAAGCTGATTCGTGGTCCACATATTTATCGGGCGATGTTGGCAGTGGGGTTGGCAGTGCTAAGCCATATTTTCCTGGATACTGTTGGGGAGAATTCGAAAGGTTCGTATCCCTCCTCATATCAACCTCGACTGGGAGGTTTCAACTAACTTTATATCTTCCTTCATAGCCTTGCTCCGTCCCTTTTCGCTACTCTCCCTAGCCTCCTCTGCCGTTAACTCTCGTTCAACGGAAACAACGCACGTCCCCAAGCCCTCAGTCGACAGCACTTCCTTTAAGTCTAGCACAACATACCCTCAACTCCCAATATACTCCCCCAACTGGACCGTCACTATCGACTCCTTCCTCTCCCTGCTCATCACTCACCTCTACTCTCTCAACCCGCATATCTCTCCCCAATCCCGTGTCCGCTTAGCAGAGCTGACTGCGCTATTGCTGATAGGGGAAGGGAACTTATACCTCCCCACTTCTACGTCACCAAATGTAGCTGAGGCGTTGTGGAGCTTAATCAGGCATGTCGGTGGCGCTATACTAGTTGGTAGAGTGCTGCAGAGTATACCGAGCCATTTGGGGATGCATCTGGGGAAGAATGTGGGGAAGGAGGGTGTTGGGATAGGAGAAATGTTGAGGAGGGGAATGGAGACACTTAAGGGGGAGGTTAGTGGGGCTGGAGAGCTGCCGAGCGTACCGCTTATGCCATATAGGGAAAAGACACATGAGGTTGAGGAGGTAGAGCAAAGAAAAGCGGAGGGGGCGCTCAGCGCTGAGAAGAAGGGCCCGGAGAAGGACAACGAGAAGGAGAACGAGAAGGACAACGAGAAGGAGATCGGGAAGGAGAAGGAGAAGGAGAAGGAGAAGGAGAAGGAGAAGGAGAAGGAGAAGGAGAACGAGAAGGAGATCGGGAAGGAGAAGGAGAAGGAGAAGGAGAAGGAGATCGAGAAGGAGAAGGAGATGGAGAAGGAGGAGGAGAAGGAGGAGGAGAAGAAGGAGAAGAAGAAGGAGAAGGAGATTGAGAAGGAGAAGAAGATCGAGAAGGAGAAGCAGAAGGAGAAGGACAAAGAGAAGGAGAAGGAGAAGGATAAGCAAAGAGGAGTAAAGAGGGACTCAGGGTTTTGGGATTATGACATTGTGGCAACTAGCGCGCAAGGGGACCCACAGGTAGAACTTGTTGGCGCCGGAGAAGGTGAACCTTTACTGAAGGGTGTGAGGGGGTTCAACACCCTTCCAAGGGGAAGGGTTGAATCTAGCTCTTCATTCACCGACCCACGTCAGGAGAAGAGAAGGAGGAGTAGTTACGAAACGTATGCAGAAGCTGTTAAGGGAAAGGGGCATTTTGAAACTGGGGATGAGAACCGAGTGTCTGTTGATGAACCGGGTAGAGCGACTAGGTATAGTTATAGTTATGGACGAGGACTTCCTGGCGCGGGAGGTGGGAGGAGGAGGAGTGGAAGTGCAGGGGAGGGTGGGACGAGGAAGGCATATATTCATTGACTACGTGGGTGCGATCAAGGTTGAAGAAAAAAATATGGGAAGTCATGTCAAGGTAACAAAGGGGTCGCGAGGGAGCAGGAAAGCTCAGGATTGAGAGACAAAGCAAAGCTGGTACATATGAGTAGGTGATGGCCGTGAGCACGATATATGTGCATTAATTTACTGTTCAACACTTAGGATCAAGTTGAGCTTGGAGTAGTACTATATAGGCGCTGAAGACACTAATAAATAATAATGATAGCAACAATCCTAACGTAGTTAATATTCATTTTCCTTTTTGATGTCTGTGAGACGGTTGTGGAGGATTCCTGGCAGCCACTGGTCTCTCGCTGTGGATTCCACTTGGATGTTAAGCATACTCAGTATTCCCGATCTTCCACACCTTCATAGATTATCTCCTGAGTTGGATGATTCCTCTGTGATCACTGAGGTCTAAGGGATTATTATATTTACTGAACCTTACTGTGGTTGACGGCGCCACAATCACTTGTGCCAACCAGACTACTACAATCAGAAATGCAGTGCTTCCCGATGCGGCAGTTCGCTAGGCGATTTCGAGCCTGCTTACTATACTAATACTGAGTGATAAAATCATCTAGTTATGTAAGCACATGAGGAGAGTTGGAAACAATAGAAATTGACGAAAAGCACCTCCTTATCGCTGCAATGTGTCTGTGGAGAAGCCATACATAATGTGAGTTATGGTATTTGGAGACCGGACTTGACATAACTTCCCGGGCAATCCATCGAATAAAATGCATCCTCCATAATATAATACAAGAGCAAGCGCTCCCATAACAGTCGAAGAACTTATTAGATATCCACGAAACCGTATCTTGTTTCTAATCCCGCGTTTACCCATCAAGAATCATAGCAAATATGCCTTGCTCAACCCATCGAGCCATTTTACCGAGCTATGCTCAACCATAACGCCCAATGCACCTATGCATCATTCGACATATTTTCACAACTCAAGCTCCACACACCGGATCATCTCCTCCCCAACTGTCTCTTCTCTAGTGGTCTCCTCTAATTCACTCTCCTTCCCCTCCTTCCTCTTATTATCCTTCTTACTGGTACCGTTCTTCTTATACTCATCCTCAGTCTTCCCCTTCCTATCCATCTCCTTCTCAACCCCCTTCTTCGGTCCTAACTCACATCGACAAACAGACTTCTCGAGCTCCTTAATACGTCCCTCCAAGGTATTAATCCTCTTGGCGAAATCCTCTTCGATGAAGTCAGCTACCTTAGGCATGATCTCTCTGACTTCCTGAAGGTCGGTCTGGAAAGTACGGTTGCCGTGAAGAATGGCTCCGAGGAGAGTGATGACGGAGAGATAGCAAAGGAAGGTGGGCTGGAAGAGATTGACTGTGAGGGTTTCAGTTTAGTACCTGTGACTGTAACGAGGTGAATTTGGGTGAAAAACTAGGGGGAGGAGAGATGAGTACTGTGGAGAGAAGACATCGGAGAAGCGTTGAGATGCCAAGAGCTGAGGTACTCAGAGTGTACCTCTCGGCTTTCGTGAGAGGGTTATCGAACTTTTGAGGGTCCTCTGTCACTGGAAAGGTTCAGCAACCTCGACTTCCCGAAAAAAGGCTTCTGTGCAAGGTGCTCAGACTACGTACAAGCACTGTTTCTTGTTGGGTTGAAAAGTTAGGGAAAGATGGGACAAGACTTCGGTGAAGATTTATAGTCGTGTTGAACGTTAAGTGACCTTTATGTGAGAATCGAATATGTTGGTTCGAGGTATCAGGACGAAGGGAGAAGCCTCGAAGTTGGGATGAGTTTCACCTGGTGCGTGCAATTGGAAGTTCGAAGCATGTTCTTGGCAGGGAAAGTGCTGCTTCCGAATACGTGGATGTACTGTACTCTACATTGTATATACGTCGCGACGACCGACGTGGGATCGCAACACCAGTCGTTTCCCATACGTCTCCGGCTTCTCGTGCTCAGCTTCGATCGCGAGTTCTACAAAACAATTCAACCCCTTTTTACACCAGTCTACGGAGTACACACTTTATTTCTACCCCTCACTGGGCAGGGCAGCTGAATAGCAACGACTATCCAGGGTCGCTATGTGGCAGCGGATCCGGAGTACGTCCTTCCACCCCTTCTTAGTCTCGGCACCCCCGCTTCTCCCTCTAACCTTCTCCTTCTGCATCTCAGGCGATCCCCCTATTCCTAGGTGACTCCGATCTCTGCAGGAGGGTGCCCTTCTCCGTAGGGAGGTCCCAATTCCGAGGGAGCCTCCCTAGTTCCACCACGCGCTGACCCACTACGTATCACATAGTAATCCTCTTTCGCCGTCCCGTCCTTAGCCTCTTTCTCCTCACGACTTTGCTCGTATGCACCGGTTTCCTCGCAACAGCTTACCTAGCCGCATTCCTCACTGTCGTCGCCTTCGTAACCGGCACGAACAGCAAAACGAGGGATGGAAATTCATGGGGCCATGAGAGCATACCTGGAGATGGTTTCCAATACGCGGAGTTTACGAGGAATATTACTGTTGTCATTGAGGGTCTAGTAGGGAGAATCGACAAGCTATTTGAGAAGCAGGAGCGCATGGAAGCAATAGTCAGGAGGCTTATTCAGGAGGTCGAGGTGATAAAGGGCCATGGGGGAACTCTGCAACATGTACTTCCTGTCAGCGGAGAGGCAGCATTTCGCGATCCCCTTCCAGGATCCACAATACACACTGCCCTAACACAACCACTCGATATCTTGCTTGACAAACTTCGCAACTCAGCAACCAACCCTGGTTTTTGTTCGAACCTTCTTGAAGCTAAGGCCGAACTTCAAGCTATTTCAGCAAGACTTGATACCTTGACTCAAGCCATCAACCGTACGGGAAAGACTGGGGACGAAATCATGAGGTATCAACCTGACATGATGGAGATTCTGAAAGAGTGGAAAGGGAGTAATGAGAAGGTGATGGATGGATTCGAAAGGGTAATTGTGATATCTGAAGTGTGCTTGGATAAGGAGGTGGAGGGGTTGGATATGTTGGGGGAACTCTTAGATGCATGGAAAAAATGCACTAGCGAGGCTTGAGTGAGAAGTTGGCAGGGCTATTCATCCAGCATAAAGGAGAGAGAAATCTGTGTCTCCATGATCATGGAATGTTATAGGGATAACTGCTGAGTTTGGATTTCTTTTTAGATCGAGGTAGTGGAGATTAACAGACATTCGAAACTGGAAGGTTTTCGCAGTGATAGGCTTGGGTAGTCTCGAGAGCCTAGGATTGGGCAACCAACTGGCACACGGATCACTATGAGGAATATGACTTCATGATCTTATAGAAAGACCTAACTAAGTTTTAAAATGGACCCGAGAATTTGCAAAGAATCACTGATGGTGTATAAATTACAGATTATCCCAGCATAGCTCAAGAATGGGAACAGCCATCAAGGCGCACGCAAGACTTTTCCGGCAAGTCAAGCAAATATTGTGCTTCTTCCGAAATAATTCCTCGATAGTGCATTTGGCTATGCTCCAAGAACTACCCCAACTAACCGGAAATTTATGAGGAAACTATTATAGCACCTTGAGCTTCACAAAAATAAACCCCCAATCAAGAAGAAATGCATCATGCTGTGCGAAGGAGCCAGAAATCCTTTCAGCCCCCCCGAGAAGCAATCGCAACATTGACTGATAGCAAGCACAGCAAGTTAGTAGAAGCGTTCTATTCCATTTAGAAATACAGTCTGAGGGAAGTCAGTAATCCTCTTAAGCACGGGTCAACACTCCCAGAAGTGTCTTGTAATCATACCTCTTGCTAGATGGTCGATTCATGTACTCCTTCTATGTAGTTCGGTCGTGCAGCACAACTTCAATTTAGTCTTTTAGACTGTTAGATTATTATATTTTGTCTGTCGACACAAATTCAACTTTCCACCCGCAGCAAACAACGCCATCATAACAACTTCAGCAACAGAGAGAGCAATGTGGAGGTTTCTCAAGGCTTTCCTATTTTATTTTCAGATACGGCAATTCCCCCGTGGCTGAAGGGCTGAGGCACATGATGCGAAGTATAATGTCAAATTTTGATTGAATCGGTTAAAGAGTGGGGGAAGTTGCATAGCAATAGAGTTCGAATATTTCATGTGTTTGCATGCCCTTTGCCCTGAAGTTATTACTCCATCTTTCTTCTTCCCTCACTATTCCAGCTAATTCGATATTCCAACTTTTCGATCATCGTACTTCAAATCAAATCCTCTACGTTTTTAATGTTCAGCACTTGTCGGCTTGCTAACGAAGGGATAGAGAGCATCAATCTCTCCTCTTCAGAAAGATCAAAGCGAATATTGCCGAACATCGATCACTTTCTTTCGTTAATTCAAGGGCCACATACGGTTCACGCTCTTCCCGATACTCGGTGCTAAATTACAAGACCAATATTTCCGAGTTATAATTACCAAATAACCAAAGTAGCAAGAGTAGGCCCTGTCTGTCATATTTCGGTATTCCGATGCTAACCCCTCCAATTTAGCAAAATGAATATCAATCAATCTTTATCTGTAAATACCACCGCCGCCTTTACTCCACAGCGACCTCAAGCCTGACCCAAATCCAAACGCATTAACCCGCAGATGCCATCTTTTCTAGTCTCACTTTTCAACACTAGGGACTGCAGGAGTGGCTTTGAATTGACTGAATAGTCTCATTTCACTAGAGATATATGCCATCTAGGCCAGGAGTTTATTCAATTAGGGGCGGAACTGGATTTGCACTGTTCTTACAGTGACACATCAAAGGGCGTAAGCTTTTACAGGCAAATAGTAAAATACAGACACGGAGCATTCCGGAATACATGTACTCGGGTTCAGACAAAACCTGGCGAACACAACTAAAATTGGGTGCACGAACGTAATCCTATATAATTTGTATGTGGGACAAAAGTCTAGTGAACTTTTCATAACTCAGTAACAACGCTACACAACCACAAAGGCCTCAACTGACACTGTATAGGGCAAGTATTGACTCTCATGCTTCAGCGTTTCTCTGGTAATGAAAGCATTAGGAAATTCCTGAAATCGCACTTGGAGAAGTAAACAAGGAAAGGAGAGAGTAAGGCGTCGGAAGCTGGCTGCTATGGGGTTTTCTCCCACTGTTAGGCAAGCCCGAGTGCAACTATTCCTTCCCAAACCCTAGATAAGGGAGAATTCCCCCCGAGTTGCCGGACCGACTAAATAATCATGTAGAATTCCTCGCTCTGTGGAAAATAAATGTACCTCAGATGCGGTATTATCGGCATCCAGCGGCCAGAGAAGCACGACAAGGTTCTTCTTTATCTTTGCAGTACCCGTAAAACCCGGGCCCATGGGAAGAATGACTTGATCCCTCCATTTCCAGCACGGTCCTCTTTGCCAAAATTTCTCCAGCACCTTACTACCATCATGGACATAGATTCGGAGAGACCACCGCTCGGCGCAATACCCAAGTCGAACTTTGCGGGTCGAAGCTCTGGGTAAAATAACGATATCTTATGTTAGCTCCCACACCCAAAATTTTCTTATAAACGTTGGCTGCATTGGTCACGTACCTAAAGCCCAGTTATTGGCTTCATACGTAAATCCCTGCTGTTGACTGGCTAAGTAGGAAGCGCTGTACACAGTACACTGAGTCGACTGCGCATGCAATACTAGGTAGTGCCACTCAGGCCAATGCCAGTCGGACAGTCTTCATACCACTCACTCTTCTCCGACTCAAACCTCAACTCCCGTATGCGGTTGCTTTCGTCCTGAAAATAGACAAAGATTTCCATGCATCAAAGGGACTCCCAGGTCTCACTACGGCTGCGAGAGCAGAATTGCTTCGTGCAGGGATTGTCCATCCGGTTAGTGATCCGTTGTGCCATGATTTCCCAGCGTCCATTGTAACTTGCTACGGGCTCCACGTTAGAAATTCCAGAGAGCTGAAATGCACTTTCAATACATCTAGTGGGATTGCAGTGTTAGTTCTCACCTTACAAATAAGATCTATCTCATTAAGATAGTACACTCCCCCCTATGAGGTATCTAGAGGCGGCTAGTTAGCAATACATCCAAATGTTTCCAGTGCAACGTGTCTCACCCTCAACAAATGGTCTAACCACTTATAAACCATCAATCACAATACCACAGTATTTAAATCTCAAGAGGAAGAAAAGAGGAAATTAATGCGTGCAGTGCCTGAAGCTCAACAAGCGTCGACGTGGCAGATTAACTTGCCTCGTCCTGAATCCACCTGCGTTTCCGGGTAGCTCATCATGGCCCGCCCCCTTAACGGGACTGCATATGACTATCGAGTATTGAAAAAAATCAAAAAAAATCAACAATCCTTACTCTAGAATAATAAAACAACCAATACCAAACAGAATACACAATACATCAGACGATATCTCACCCTCAACCCATTAGACCATGTAACGGCTGCCAGGGGAGTTTTATCTCTGGCGTTCATAGCCACGAGAATAGGTTCGCTCACTAACGTCCATCCCGGATCCGTTTTGCGGAACGTTGACTGGTAGATGCTCGCTGGCCCCCGGCTGAGGGTTGGAGAATTAGCACACAAACTTAGTGCATAGATGAATGTCAGTATTGTTCACACTTCAGACTATGTTCAGCGCTGTAGTCATCAGAGGCGCCCTGCTAGAAGAAGGTTGGGTAGCGTCCATCTTCCTCTATAGGTATATCCTACCAAATCCGAAGTTGGGTCAACCTACACATTATTTTCATCACATCAGATAGCCTTCTCTATTACAAATTCTCCGAATAGATACTCAATAAAATACCTTCGGAGGAGTAAGTAAATGTACCAAATGTTGGAGTGTCAATTCCCTCCATTTCAGATACAGGTTTCATAATGGAATAAGTCAGTGTAGGTGGAATGTAGTAGGTAGTAAGTTATATCAGGTCATCTTTCATGTGTGGTCTTTATGTGTGGGCCTCCAAGTAGTTCTGGTTGGTACCATCCAAGGTTGAGTCTGGAATTTAAAACTCAAAGATCTCCAATCTTTTGCATATATGAACCAACGAATTATCAATTCTGCCAGTTTAGCTTCTACCTGTTGGAAACAACTAGACTAGAAGTGAGTCTCACGTACTGCGTTTACCGTGCACGAGACTGCGTTTATCTATCAAGACTACCAATTTGCAGAAAGCCCGAGTAAACTCTAGATCGCTGTAGTCTGACGAGATCTCTGAGGAGTTACTTTTGCGCGCAAGGGCTAGGTAGCCAGACTAGGGCTAGGTATGCAGCTGTATGCTAGCTATAGGCAAATCCACACTGTGGTTTATTGGTGGTTTATGACGTGGTTGCAGCCCAAGTTAGACCAGTTGAAGCGTGAAACCTTTGGCGCGATTTGCAGCGAATAATCTGAGATTCTTGTCCACTAATGTTATTGAGGTTTCTCTTTTGCTGAGAAATTTCCTCTCTAGGTCTCCGGCGACAGAGATCCCGAATTCTATGTGAGACCTCATTCAGTCTCATGCCATAGACCTCATTGAGGTTCCCTATGGTGCAAATTCTATTTAAGTGTCATTGGACCTTAAGTGGATTTTTGCTGCTACTACAATAATATCCTATCCTGTTGGATAGCTTATGTAAATATTATATGAAGTTATTTATTTGAAACCCTAGGAAAGTCCCCTCTAAGGGGACCTCCTAGGATTTCTTTCTGGGAAAGAGAACACTGAAGAACTAGCAAGTGGATTAAATGGTAATAAATATAATATCGTTAACTAAGGGAAGATAGTATAGTGGTTAGAAGAGTTATCATTTGTGAGGTAATGTGAGTGAGTTCATTTTTTTACAACCCTATTGCAAAATATGCAGCAAATATGTAGACCAAAAAAAGTGCATCCTTAGATTTAGTAAAACTTTTCTAGAATTCCCGGTTGACCTTTAGCGGCTTCCTATAGAAATTAGAGAGGGACTAGATGGGGTCTTACTATAGAA
This sequence comes from Tirmania nivea, assembly GCA_015179035.1. NCBI lineage: Eukaryota > Fungi > Ascomycota > Pezizomycetes > Pezizales > Pezizaceae > Tirmania > Tirmania nivea. Next base: position 165,887 of record WHUY01000042.1, on the reverse strand, counting down.
ACCCTATTATACTAATTTCAAGAGTAGCTAAGTATTTGTCTTAATATAAAGTATTAAAATTATTTAAAGCTAATGATTGAGAGTATAAAGAATTATATAGAATTGGGTATAAAACTATGCCACCTATTCATATGTATAAATAAGATATATGCCCTCTAGTCTGGTGGTTGCTCACTCTGTCATTGCTCTACTGCGCTTACTGATTAGAAGGAGGGCGTAGAACAGGTAAACAAGAAAGATGCACAGGTACAATAATAGCCAGCACAATCTACTCTCTCATGAGCTTATTAATAGACCAAAGCGCCAGTACAAGTCCTGTTCCTTATCCTATAAAATCGTACAAGAACTTTTTATGCTAAATTCAATCTCACTAAGTACAAATTCTATGCAGCTGATGTTGAGAACAAAAAAATGTTTGCACTTTTTGCAGATCTCGGAATGTAATTTTCAAGCATGTCCACCTAAGTGAGTACCATGAGGTAAGTTCATGAGTGAGGTTACTGTAAGTGAGTATGTTAGTGCGTAGCCCCGTACCTTCAGGGAGTAGTTGCCTCTGTGCTCACCTTTCGTTTTTGAATGACCTCAAATCACTCATACACTCACCTTTCAACTTCCTGTGAGGGTCTTGCTCACCACCTCACTCATGAATGCACCTTTTTACTCTTCTCCATATAATTGAATTATACATAGTCTTATGAACTACAAGATATAAAGCATCTCCAGTATTCAATCAAGTGAAATATATAAATTCACGGAATAGTTTGAATGAAGCCACTGCTGCTATAGCCTCTAATGATTTCGGAGATGTTTCGTGGTCACAAGAGTCTGGGGTGCAAGAATAGCTCTTATAGTAAGGTTGTAGAATATAGACAATATCGAAATGGCACTCCGAATACCTGCTCAGATGTCAGATATGTAAGTCAGATGAGCAATTATCAGGAGTATTACGTTTCACTGGCGCCCTGTTTACAATTTCGTATAATCTATATTCAGATTGCAATGGACATACAAGCACCAATAATTCCCTTAGTACCTAATGCATGAAACTACCATACATATAGTGACCCTTCCCAAACTCTAACCCTAGATAAGGGAGAACTTCCCCCCAGTTGCCGGACCGACCAGATAATCATGCAGCACATTTCCCTCAGTAGAAAATAAATGTACCTCAGATACAGTATTGTCGACATCCTGCGGCCAAAGAAGCACGACAAAGTTCTCCTTGATCGTTGCGGTGCCCGTGCTCATGGGAAGAATTACTTGATCTTTCCATTTCCAACACGGTCCTCTTTGCCAAACCTTCTCCAACACCTTACTACCATCATGGGCATAGATTCCGATAGAGCACTGGTCGATGCAATATCCAAGTCGAACCTTACGGTCGAAACACTGGCTAAAATATTGAATTTTAGAATCCTCTTTTGTTCTAGGTTAGCTCCCACACTAAATATTTCTAGTTGACTTTGGTTGGATTGTTCACCTACCTAGAATCCATTCAGTTCTATTGGCCTCATATCTACATTGCTGAACCTCTCTCGCTGTGGACTGGCTATACATCCACCGCTTTATACCGTGCGTTGAGTCGGCTCCACATACAATACTAGTGCCACTCAGGCCCTTGAGAAGGTCAATGCCAGGCGGACTGTCCTCATACCACTCACTCTTCTCTGACTCAAATCTCAACTCCCGTATGCGGTTGTTTTCGTCCTGAAAATAGACAAAGATTTCCATGCACCGAAGGGATTCCCAGGTCACTACGGCTGCGAGATCGGAATTGCTTCGTGCAGGGATTGACCATCCGGTTAGTGATCCGCCGTGCCATGTTTTCCCACTGTCTGTTGTAACTTGCTATAGGCACCATGTCAGGAGTCTCGGAAAGCCAAATGCACTTCCAGCAGGATTGGAAAGTCGGTTCTCACCTCACAAATAAGATCTATCTCATTAAGATAATACACTGCCCCCTATGAGGTAGAGGCGGCTAGTTAGCAATACATCCAAATGTTTCTACTGCAATGTATCTCACCTTCAATCCATTTGACCAGGTAACTGCTGCAAGGGGACTTTTTTTTTTTGCATTCACAGTCACGAGAATTGGCCAGCTCACTAATGTCCACCCCCGTCCCGCTTTGCGGAACGTCGACTGGTAGAGACACGCGGACCCCCGGCTTAGTGTTGGAAACTCCGGTACGTAATTAGTGTATGGATAAATGTCAACATGATGGGGCTTCTCACCTCAAACTATGTTTAGTGCCTTCATTTTGGTAGTCATTAGAGATACTTTGCCAGAAGAAGACTGCATAACGTTCATGGTTTCGTCCGTAGGTATATGCAGCCAAATCTGAAGCGGTGTCAACCTGCACTTATTTCCATCACCTTAGATAGCTTTCCGAAATATGGAGTTTCTGAATAGACAATAGTTAGGATACCTGCAACAAGGTACTTCTTGTTTCTCTGGCATCAGATGAGCGCGAGGCTCCGGCTGAGTCGGCTTTGTTCATCCTTGGTGAGGAGTAAGTAAATGTACCTGACGTTGGGGTGCCGATTTCGTCGATTTCAAATGGTGTCTCAGCCCCACTTTCTTCGTGATAGTGGTTCATCATGTAATAAGTCGATGTAGGTAGGTGGGATGAAGTAGGATACTTTGGTTGGCACGACCAACAGGAGGGTGTGTTTTAGAGAGGGAACCGTTTGTCTAGTGGGTCTTGGCGGTACGCAGGACGAGATGTGGATTTGTCATTGTTCTTGCGGTGACACATTTGGCAATACCAAACTAGTCTCATTCCACATGACTTCTCCGAAGGCTACAAAACATTCTGTTCTAGATTTTACTTCTCCAACCATTCGCATAGTCAACCCAGGCTACCATTTGCATATATGCCTCTAAACAGGGTGCAACCAGACTCGCCGAATGCAAGTTGTGGTGCACAGTGGTACGTGTGAATGTGCTTACGTACAGTACTTACTTCACTTAACCAATCGTTGATCGTGCCTACTAACTCTATGTCTGTTTGCACGAAACTCTATGGGAGTACTTTCGCATGCAGATAGTTCAATAATTAAGTTAATTGCGGAATAGATATCCCTCTAGTCTGGATATGGCTCACTATTTCGTTACTCCACTGCGCTCATAAGGGATACACACACCATGAGAGAGGTACTGTACAGTAATAGCCAGCTTTACCGCTATGTCTCATAAACGTATAGATAGATGGAGATGCCAGTGCGAGTCCTGCTTTGAATTCGAGGCAATGTCTTGTCTTGCAACACTTTTTATGCTGAATTCAATCGCTCTAAGTTAGAGCTAATGAAGAACATATACTGTTTTCCTCTGTTGCAGATCTTGGAATGTAGTTTTCAAGCATGTTCATCCAAATAGTGGATGATATATATAGTGAGTACCATGAGGGGAGTTCATGGGTGAAGTGCCGTATGTTGTATTTGAGTGCGTAGCGTCCTACCCTCAGTAAGTAGTTGCTAAGGTTGTAGAGTTCGGCAATATCGAAATAGTACTCCGAAACCCTGCTCATGTATGGACGTCAGATGAGCAATTATTAAGAGTATCATATTTCATTTTTAGCCCTGTTTTAAACTTCATATAAACTATATTTTCACGATTGCAATGCACAGAGAAGCATTCATAAATTCCCTTAATACCTAACCCTAGTATAATGCAATGAAACCATCATACATAGAGCGACCTTAACCCTTGATGAGGGAGAACTTCCCTCCAGTTGCCGGACCGACCAGATAATCATGCAGCATTTCTCCCTCTGTAGAAAATAAATGTACCTCAGATACAGTATTATCGACATCCTGCGGCCAGAGAAGCACGATAAAGTTCCCCTTAATCTTTGCCGTGCCAGTGCTCATTGGAAGAACTACTTGATCTTTCCAATGGTAGTCGTCCCCCCTTTGCAACTCCAGCACCTTACTGCCATCATGGGCATAGAGGCGCCAATACCACCAGTCGGTGCAATATCCGAGTCGAACCTTGCGGTCGAAACACTAAAATAATGATGCTTAGGGGGATTCTCTTTTGTTCCAAGTTAGCTCCCACACCAAAGATTTCTAGTTGACTTTGGTTGCTGAACCTCTCTCGCTGTGGACTGGTTATATATCCACCGCTTTACACCGTAAACTGAGTCGGCTGCACATGCAATACTTGTGCCACTCATGCCCTTGAGGAGGTGAATGCCAGTCGGACAGTCTTCATACCACTCACACTCCTCTGGCTCAAACCTCAACTCCCGTATGCGGTTGCTTTCGTCCTGAAAATAGACAAAGATTTCCATGCACCTCAGGGACTCCCAGGTCACTACTGCTGCGAGATCGGAATTGCTTCGTGCAGGGATTGTCCATTCGGTTAGTGATCCGTAGTGCCATGTTTTCCCACAGTCTATTGTAACTTTCTACAGGTACGTCAGACATTTCGGAAACCAAAATGCAATTTCACTTCAACATCTGGTGCGACTGCAGAGTAGGTTCTCACCTCACATATGATATCCATCGCATTAAGATAATACACTGCCGCCTACAAGGTAGAAATGGCTCCTTAGCAATAAATCCAAGTGTTTCTCCTGCAAAGTGTTTCACCTTCACTCCATTTGACCAGGTAACTGCTGCAAGCGGACTTTGTTTTCTTGCATTCACAGCCACGAGGATGGGCCTGCTCACTAACGTCCATCCCGGATCCGTTTTGCGGAACGTTGATTGGTAGATGCTCGCTGGCTCCCGGCTGAGAATTGGTAAATTAGCACATAAACTTGGTACATGGATAAATCTAAATATTGTATGGCATTTCACTTTTCACTATTTTCACTGCTATAGTCATTGGAGGCGGTCTGCCAGAAGAAGACTGCATAGCGTCCATGGCTTCCTCCGTAGGTATATCCAGCCAAATCCGAAATTGGGGAAACCTGCACATTAATTTTCACCATATTAGATAGCCTTCTGAATTCGAGAATATCTGAATGGATAATCATTAACATACCTTCAACAAAGTACTTCTTGTTCTTCTGGCATCAGGTGAACGCGACGCTCCAGCTGAGTCGGCTTTGTCCATCCTGTGAGTAAATGTACCTGATGTTGGGGTGTCTATTTTTCGATTTCAGATGGTGCCACTTCCTTCGGATAGGGCTTCATGGAATAAGTTGATGTACGGTGTAGGTGGGATGTTGTACTTCATCAAGCCTGTCATATTTGTTGCCTAGGCTTGGTGTGTTGTACCTCGCCATGGCTTTACGCTGCATGCGAGTATTGACTTAAAAACAAAAAAGAAAAGAAAAATTGGAGGCACCTTCCAATATTGAAATTTATGGGGTTTGGCGCCAAGACACGCATGGAGGAAAGGTTTTATGTATGTACCTTGAAGGTACAATAATACTTCTACTCATAAAGAGTTTGAGTGAGCTAGGATTTGGCGCATACGGGGGTGCATACCCAAAAGTCTTTTCCTCCTCCGTAATATCTCTGCCGAGAGCAAGTCTTCGAGTGTGAATGTGCTCGTCAACTATATAGACTAGCAATCGTTGATTGTGCCTACGTGTCTTATAGCTAATTCCACGACCACTAGGGAGGGAGTAGTTCTTCACACTTAGGTGAGTATTTTCGCATTCCAACAATTTTAGTGGATAATGAATGAGTGAGTAGCTAAGCCTCCTGTGAATAGTATTACTCTAGTGCGCTCACTTTTGAAAGCAGTGCGTAGAACAGGTAAGCAAAATAAATGCGCATGCCATGAGAGGAATAGTAATAATGAATTCTATGGATCCAATGTCAAGAACAAAGTGTTTGCCTATGCTGCAGACCTCAGAGTGTTAAGAATGTTCATCGAAAGCCTCTTATCCTCAGTGAGTAGTTGCCTCTGTACTCACCTTTTGATTATCCTTCAGCAATTGAACGAACTCATACACTCACCTTTTCACTCCCCGTCAACAGCCTCACTCAGGGATGCACTCCTTACTCTCCTGAATATAATGGATGTTGCATAGTTGATTTAAAGCGCTTGATGGAAGCATCACGTGAAATGGATATATTTGTGAAATTGAGCGATTGCTGTCTAGGTTTTCCCGGCACGTGTAGCTGAATCTAGAAGACTTAGGAGATGTGATATATAGCCACTGTAAGAGAGTGATAAGCGTATATGTAAACAAGAGTATTGGTAGGAAGACAAGTAAGTTTGTAGAATATCGACATGGCACTCCGAAAACCTCCACGTCAGGCGAGCTATTATTGAAGGTCTCATGTTTTACTAAAAAATATATTTTCCACGAAGAGCATATAAGCATTCATAAATTCCCTTAATACCTAACCCTAGTATAACGCAATGAAACCATCATACATAGAGCGACCCTTCCCAAACCTTAACCCTTGATGAGGGAGAACTTCCCTCCAGTTGCCGGACCGACCAGATAATCATGCAGAATCTCTCCCTCTGTAGAAAATAAATGTACCTCAGATGCAGTATCGTCGGCATCCTGTGGCCAGAGAAGCACGATGAAGTTCTTCATAATCTTTGCCGTACCCGTGCCCTTGGGAAGAACTACTTGATCTATCCATTTGCAGCCCTGCCCTCTTTGCCAAACCTTCTGTAGAATCTTCCCCCCATCATGGGCATAGATTCGGAGGTGCCTCGGGTCGGCGCAATATCCGAGTCGAACCTTGCGGTCGAAGCGCTGGGTAAAATAATTATTCTTAGGCGGATTCTCTTTTGTCCTATATTAGCTCCCATACCCAAAATTTCTAGCAGACTTCAGTTGCATTGGCCACCTACCTAAAGTCCACTTATTTCCGTTGGTCTGATACATAAACTGCTGGACCTCTCTCTCTGCAGACTGACTATACATCCATCGCTTTTCACTCCACGTTGAATCGGCTGCACATGCAATACTAGTGCCACTCAGGCCCTTGAGGAGCTTAATGCCAGTCGGACTGTCCTCATACCACTCACTCTTCTCCGACTCAAACCTCAACTCCCGTATGCGGTTGCTTTGATCCTGAAAATATAAATAGATTTCCATGCGTCGAAGGGAATCCCAGGTTACCACGGCTGCAAAATCAGAATTGCTCCGTGCAGGGATTGCCCATTTGGTTAGCGATCCGTCACGCCATGTTTTCCCACCGTCTGCTGTAACTCTCTACAGAAACCACGTCAGAAATGTCAGAAATCTAAATGCCTATAAAGTGACCTTCCACTTCAATCACCGGTGGGATTACAAAGTCAGCTCTCACCTCGCAAATAATATGCCTCTCGTTAAGATAATACGCCGCCCCCTTAAAGGTAGAAGTGACTCCTTAGCAAATTTATCCAGAGGCTTTTACTGAAACGAAGATCTCCAGTATCTCACCTTCAATCCATTTGACCATGTAACTGCTGCAAGGGGGCTTTTCTTTTTTGCATCCGTAGCCACGAGAATGGGCCGACTCACTAACGTCCACCCCGGATCCGTTTTGCGCAACGTTGAGTGGTAGATGCTCGCTGACTCCGGGCTGAAAGTTGGAGAATTAGGACACAAACTTGGTGATAGATAAATGTCAATATTGTGGGGCTTTTTTTTACTTTTCTTTATGTTCACTGTTGTAGTCATTGAAGGAGCTCTGCCAGAAGAAAGTTGCGTAGCGTCCATCAGTTCCTTCATAGGTATATCCAGCCAAATCAGAATCAGGGTCAACCTGCACATTATTTTCATCACGTCAGATGATCTTTCAAATTAGGAGATTCTCTGAATAAATAATAGTTAATACTTTCAACCAAATAAATCCTGAGCGCGAGTCTCGGGCTGAGTCGGCTGCGTCCATCCTTGGTGAGAAGTAAAAAAATCTGCCTGATGTTGGAGTGTCGATATCCTCGACTTCGAACGGTGTCTCAGCGCCAGTTTCTTCCTGATAGGGGTTCATTATAAATAAGTTGATGTAGGTGGAATGAAGTACTTCGTTTATACAAACGTACTTAGATATCTTATGTAGGTGTGATAAGGCACTTCATATGCATCAGGCCCGACATCACCAATTGCCTTGGCGCAATTCGCTTCTCTATATGTCTAGCATTATGCACGTGTCGAGATGTCCTCATAAATACGTCGAAGATCCCTGCGTGTTCAAGGGTCCACACGCCAGCACTGTTCCGCAGTATGTGTGCACAACATTTAGCAGAAGGTTAATATTCTTCATTCTGAAATACATTTCGATATTTCATAAATGAGAATATTGCCGATGTTGCTCCACAAGTTAATAGTAACATACGTATTTCCTTATTATATGCCAGCACAGGCTACCTGCTTAACCGTTGCTGCCTATTTGGGTAGTGGGTACCGTATTGTAGCGCGCAATGTTGGGCTCACCGACATACACTTTGACTCACTAGGCATGCAGCACCGTTAAGTGCCAATATTTTATGCTCCATTTGCTGTGTCTTTTTTCTATGTCATGTCCTCCTACTTTGCTTTTCTCCGCCATACCTTCACTCCTTTCGTATCAGAAAGTGCCTTTCCTGTCTCATTCTTTTACTTTCTTCGGCCTTGTCCAGCTTACCTTGGCTTATTGGGACCATCAGGAACAATTTTAGTAGTGTGCGCCTTGAGGTTGCACCCCTAACTGCCAGTTGTCTTCGGATAAGTTTGATAAATATATCGGTCAAAAAATAGGTATAGCGTGGTGAAGTAAGTAGCCCGTTGAAGAATACTTTTCTGTGTATGTGACTCTACAAGGATACCATGTTCACCTCGCCATGGCAATAGCTATACGCGAGTATTGAATTTAGAAACAAAAAAGAAAAAAGGGATACCATGTTCATAGATATAGCTCCCTCAGCAATACCAGAACTACAAATGGAATTTCCTTTGAGTATACTGCCAAGAGTTCGTCTCTCCTGCTTACCAAATGCCTATATACAAACCTTCTATACTTGATATTTCATAGTGGACAGGACTTGGCAGAACTCAAGGCTAGATTTACTAAAGCCACAATAACATTCGCTTGAGGAAATACAAGGGTGACTTGGTCCAGAACTACTGGTGTAGGGGCATGATTCTATCGAGCATGAATGCCTGCTCCTCAGCACGATCTTACTGGCCTAGCGTGTTGCACAACCAGATTATCTATCTAGCTTTGTAGTCACTTATGCGAGGGGTAGGTTCAACCAGAATTAAGTACATAACAATTGCTCTCTGAATTAATCAAACTGTGGCCTGTTGACTAGCGTGAAACTTTAATTTTCAAATCTCTTTCTTTTTGAACTTATAAGGATTAACTTTATAACTGTAACGGTGAATGAAGTATCGTCGAGAAACATATTTAAGTCTTGTAATTGCACCCTGCGTTTTGAAGAATTTATCCTCCTCGTACCACAATCTTGGAGGCTGTGCATATACTGGAAATCCTCAAGAAACACAACCTACTTATCCCTCCAAACACATGGGCCCGGGCCAGATAAAGACAAATACTGAGATCAACACCGGGCCAGAGCTTGAAATTTCGAAGTAAATCCATTCCACGCATATTTCACTTTATTTAATAACTGTTTTGGTTGCGTTCCAGTATTCTGGTTTTAGTTACGACCTCCTAACGCCTCAAGAATGTTCTACCACCGATCAGCGGACGAGGATAGTCTCCCTCAGGATCACAATAATTACACAAATGAATATGATTTACAACATCTGCCTAATTGTGCCCCCGGGGAGTCTCGGCCAATGTGGACAGATTCTATACTCGATAGGATTTCTTTCGTCTGCGAGGTTGTGGTGGCGATGTTTGATATATTTCGATATATGGTGAGAGGGAGGCATTTGAACCAGGAAATAGTACAAGGGGGATTTAGAAGGTTGCACTGATAATGATAGAACTGCTATGATATTGTCTCCTGAGTTTCGGATGAACTTCCATCAGTTCCAGATACTTGCAAAATCAGAGCGCAAATCGGCAAAAGCGAGCTGTTTTCCCTTGTTTAAAAGAAAAGGGGAATAAATAAATAGTTCCTAACCTGAATTAACATCCACACCTTCGATTTACCAAATATATATCTAGGAGAAGCCTTTTCTCAAAGATCATGGCCGTGATCTTTGTGGTTCACATGTTGTAGATGTGCAAACTTGGGATAGGTTGTAAAATATCATCTCCATACAAAGTTTGCCATGGCCACACCAAATAAATCGGCAGATTCAAGTAATTTGCACATGAATACTCCCCTCATATTGGGAGAGATATGCGAATTTCAGGTCAAATAACAGGCTTTGGTAGTATTGGCCAGTTGTGAAAGTTTGCTCTCCTTCGGAGTGCGTAATAGGAGTTACATTTTGGCCCAGATTTCGCAACACGTGCAGACTTCTGACCCCTGCTATGGAGGCAAACACCAAATGGAGATTTTTTTATTTTTGTAGAAATCTGCGCAACGGTAGCTGGTCATCGGAATTTAGGAATCATCATGGGAGCAAATATATCGGGGAGTAAACATTATTGTTTCGTGACTGAAAATTGTTGACGGATGCAATGACAGATGCAGTGATTAACATCCTCGCTATTCTATACTACTCAGACAGAATGCTTGGGAATTTGGTGAGCAAGATTCTAGTAGAGAACGATTCGGTACTCAGTAGCGGTAGTGTACTCCGCACAAGGCATCAAGTATTAGTGGCTATAAACCGTGAGGTAGCAAAAAAATATCATCCCTGCATAAAGAGGCCAAAATGCTCATATTGGTGAATTTTGTATGGAAGCGTGAGTAAGATACACATTTCATCTTATGCAGGGCATGACATTTTTTGCCCCATAACTGTACATACGATTCATTTCTCACAGCAGCTAGGCTCCATTTTCGGTTGATGTGGTGTATTACATACGATAAAATAGGAACTCACAATGTCATATTACAGCCTCTGTATAAAAAGCTAATTCTACAGTGCATCAATAATGTATCACATTGGTATTGCTATCTGGAGAGGCCTTTTCCGACGAACCAGTGACCAGAGCTGTGAAAAATTCCTGGGTAAGTTTATAGGTTATTGTGAGTTTGGAGGTACTTACCTTCTGTGAGAATGGACTTACAGCGGCACATTTGGCTTGTACGGTTGTGTATGGATGTCGTGTGGCTGCGTTCATTCTTCCTAAGATGGGTGATTGAACTTGTTAGGTAGGTATCTAGATAGGAAGGCTAATAGGCTGGTATGGAAATTGAAGAATATGCCCAAATCGGAAAGGAATAAGAGTCCTGGAGAGATTGAACCTTAAATAGTTATCAATGCTTTTTACCACCGAGGAATTGAGTACATCTTCAGCCCTCGTCTTTTTTCGTTCAACATCATAAAGTCCCTATGGTGCATGCATGAGCACTGGAGCCAGATTTAGTACCAGAAAGAAACCCAGTGCGCTTGTAGAAGCCCGCATTCAGTTCTAACATGCCAACCCAGCTAGTACTACTTAGGACAGAGACGCTAGACTGGGAAGTACAGACTACATACATTTACCGAACGGTTGGCATACTACTTAATTGGGAAGAACTAGATTTGGTATTCATATATTCACAGTGTCACTGAAAACAACTGAATTTTGCAGCGTGCCACCGAGTTCTGCGGATTTAAGTAGAGGATGCCACTGCTTTTCTAATGGCGCTAGTCTCGCCCTGAGTGACAGCATGCTCTTTCACAAACACATGGTTAAGTCGACATGTAAGCAAGGACAAAAATGCTATCTGACCTTGGTAGGCCTTAGAGGGTGACAGCGATGAACCCAAGTCTTCTCCAGCCTTAGAATCTGGCAGTGGTGAGCTATGCTTGAGCCCCGCTATTTTCCTCACTTGAACTCTAATCTTTAAAAACAAAGATGCAAATTTGGGGATTTTCAGATTTTGAAAGAATTACAAAACCGGACAAGCCATATTCTAATTAAACCATCAGCCAGAAGCCCCACAAGTATAATTAACTATCAACCACAAGCTCCGGAAATGATAGTTAACCATTAGCCAAGCCAGGTTAACAACCGATCAAGCCATTAATATATAGATAAAATTAAAGTTCAGGCCCACTGCTAGACATATCGTAAATAAGTTCTTCTTATTGCTTGATCCTTTTCCTTTTGCTTTCCTCTTTCCCTTCTTTTTAGGCTATATCTTGCTTCCCTTTTGTTGCTTTTTTAGCTGGCAATTTGAGATTGTAGGAGTGGCAGGTAGTGGTTGATGGGTGTAGATGGTGTAGCGGCAGTAGTGCTAAAGTCGTGTACCTAACCTTCGGGCTTCTGGCTGATAGTTAATTAGAAATATGGCTTGTCCGATTGTTAACTCTTGGTTGGTTACAACTAGCGAGTTGGTTGCAACGCAAATTACAAGAATTGAGCTGTCTTTAGAATTCGTGTACGTGGCGATAACATAAGACTTATGCCAAGACCCTAGTAGTCGCCCAGAGGGTCTAGCGATAACACGGATTTTGCGCGCTTTAGGTTTTGGTGGGCTGGGACGTCTACCGAATTTTAATTGTGGATTCAAATTTTTTTTTCTTTTTTGAACTTGTTCTCGTGCCCTCCCGATGAGTTCTCGGCGTTGCCGGTGACGGCGGGGGCAGGAGAAGGTGACGTAGTACCGGTATACGTCTTCCTGTTGGTGAACAAGTAGGAGAGGCTGCCTTGCCTACTACATGTGGCCAGCTGTTGAGGGGGCCGCGATTTGTGCGTAGCCAGGTATAGCCATAAGTAACGCTGCCGGGAGTACCAGGTAAACCAGGCGAGCTCCAACTATGTGTCAGACGAACCCGGTACAGAAGAACCTCTATATTTGCATCCTCTAAAAGCGCGTAACCTTCCAACTTGCATAGCTTGGGCCCGCCCCGTGCTCGAGACTATGGTGATAATTGCATACCTCTGTAATAGCATGCATAGCGTTTTTTGCTTTTCCCAAACCTACATAATAAGTACTAACAATTAGACCTGCATAGTGGACTGATGGGGGATAAGGTCCGCAGGTAGGAAATATTTTCTGGTGAACTAGGTACAGGCAAGTCCGGCTGATGCTGGTGGCTAGGTACGACAAGTTTTCCTTTGTTGTATTCTGGTTTAAGTACTGATCTTTGTCACAGATCATATAACTCGCAATTGATACCTAGCAATGGAGATACCAATCGATCCAGATTGGTTAGCAAATGGTGCAGATAAATCGACGGCGCAATGCAAGTCATAATGGACGTAAACGCTATCAGCTTGTTCGCTGTTCAAAGTTTCATCCAAAGCTACACAGGCCTGCGAGGGGTAGTGCAACCAGACTAACACAGGATGGCCTTGCCAGGTTTCGCCAGAAGTTTGATATAGTCTGGCGGGCACCGCCTCTCGTAGAGAGTTTAATAAGGTAATTAGTCAACCAACTGTCTCTTGTATGAATAGTGATAGATCAGGTGATATTGCATGCAATAATACCCCTGTCTATTTTCTGTCACTCTTAGTACCCTTACGTGCAGTGATCAGTTCACTTACCTCTATAAACGCATAACCTGTCAACTTGCATAGAATCTTCAGGGTATCCAAATCTAGAGGTTCTTCTGCACCTAACATCAAGCAAAGGAACCAGCATTTCGCCAGGCCTAAGCCAAACTTAATATAGCACACCCATCTACCTGATCAGAGTATATCATAATATCACTCTGTCAACCCGGGACCCAAACCTCATGGTCAGCAAATTTAATGGCGGAGTTTCGGTCACTGAAGATGTTGACATATTGCTGCGCCTGGGTACGAGGATTTGCTGCACCTGAAAGTCTCAACCTGGAGCCAAAGGCCTAGAGGACTAGCGGAGTTTAGCCTGAACAGTACTGCAGTTTGTTCAACGCGTCTTCACTTGAAAGGTAGGAAATGTGGAGATCTTGCATTTGCTGAGGCCTAATCCTGGCCCCAATCTCTAATTGGACGAGTCTGTAGTAGAAAACTTAAGATCATTGAAATACTTAGTAGTATCGTGTTATCTATGAGACAAGGTTATCTTAGCCCTACGGAGGGTGTTGTGCTAACTAGACTAATCTTAGCCCGGGCCTGTCCTGCCCCCTCCTCAGAGGTCGTTGTGCCAACCAGACTAGTCCTGCCCAGTGTGACCACAGGTGCCTTGTACCATCTAGCCTCCTTCGGAAGGTGTTGTGCCAACCAGACTATTTAACAGCGTATTATTTGGTGCCAACCAGGCTATATTATTTGCGGATCCAAAGGCTACAAGTGCAGTATGCATATGACTAGTAATTATGGATGCATGCATTGTGCTAGTGAAAGGGAACCCTTGGCAATATTACTCAGCTGACTTACGTGTAATTACAACATTTTCTATTTAGATGCACGGAAATAGATCTATAGAGTACAACTACATAAGACACATATATCACTCGATCCCGCATCTTGGAACTATCTGCCTGTAGGGTGAAGTCCCAGAACACTCTCTCATTCTGGTACTGGAGCATAGCTATTCTCTCGACTCTCGACGGATATCTAATTCGCTAGATCCAATATCAAAGAAATTACTCACTGGTCCAAATTTGTACTGTAAGTGGACCATGTTGGTTCTAGAGTGCAGGTTCAAAATTCAGGTTTGGCAGCGTGCTCCATTAACTTGAACGAGAATATATGTAGACGGTGGTAATCTGCTATCACCACTGTGAAAGCCGAAGAAACCAGGCCGACGTCTGCGCCCACCCACAGGCAACTTCAACAACGTTGCAACGTCAGGTCTAGTCAGGTCTAGGTTTGGGTCTGCATACGCAGGTTTACTTAACCTTTAATGATTAATCTGGATCAGTCATTCTGAATTTCCGCACACGAGGCAGTCAGAATCTAAACACATGTACATCGAACTCATGCAAGCCATCTCTTAGGCACCCTAAAGTTATCAGTGAGCCTTCATGAATCCATGCATACTCATTCATGTGTGCTCAGTTTCCTTGGTCAAGTTCTTGCATGTGATTACCTTATCTTGCAGTAAAAAGTTTGCTAGTATATTGTTGATAACAAGTATGTAGTCATGAGCTTTATACCGTTATAGCGGCAGCCGGAGTTCCGTCTCCAACCTGCGATCTACTATAACGCCAGCTGTTGCCAGTGTACGCTGAATAAGGGCCATTCACTGCTAGTCTGGTTATTCACTGCATGCATCTGCTTATCTATAGCGGATTCGCCACTTAGGACCTGAGCAGGTATGTACATGATTCTCGCACAAGAGGATCCTGGCGGCAACAGGCTTCTATGATTTAGACCGAATTGGGATTAGCGCCGCCATTATTAACAAAGTCGGGGCGAAATAATTCATTGCGAACAAGTAAGTACTCAACGGCAACATCCTACAGCCAACGTTACGTATATACGACAACACTTCAAAGGGTCCCACAACACAACATATACAGGGGATCGAGTAACAGCCTACCTTCTGCCTAAGTAGGCACCTGAGAGCTCGGTAGGCCATTCTATTCCAACGTTCAATTACTCGTGGGTATTTGGTCAGTGACAAACTGTCAGGCTTGGCTGTCGCCACTAATTATAATATATATAGGGAGGATCCTGTAACTAGCTGTAGCTTAAGGCCATACGTACAAACTCCTGGTTTCTGTGTCCTGGTTCTTTCCGCAGCTGACGTAAGACTTGATCTTTCCTTTACAAGGTAGCTGCACGAGCCCGTTTCCTATTTAACTTGTCACCGGCGCCTGAGATACAGATAAGTTTACATACAGACCTTAGCAGACTTTCAGCCATGGCCATCAAGGATGCCCGTAAGCGTCAATCATCAGCCAAGGACCTGAACTCACGCAATGCGAAGAGGGTGGCCCATGGCCGCCCAGCAAGTCCCAGGCGTCCAAGACCGGCACTGGCGACACCTGAGATAGATTCAACCAGGCCTGAGTCGGAGCAGCCTGACAGCCAGGGGTTTTATCATACTATCGTTGTTCGTCTACCGTAAGTCAAGCCATTTCACCTGATGGGTTATTGTCTATCTATAGGAGTAACCACCATCTACTCACCCTAAGATCCAACAGGAGTGTTCCCGTTGAACCTGACCCGAGGACCCGGCCTCAACTAACTCTACAGTCTGCAACAGCATCGCGACTTGTCTCCACTACGAGTGGCAAGCCCTCGACCGGTAAACGCAAACTGAGTGCCGTACCCAAAAGCTCAGATTCATGTTTAGCCTTGCCTGACACGGGTATTACGCGTGGACGTCCAGCTGCCAAGAAGGCGAAAGTTTCTCGCGGCCGCTCACTTACGGTTTCAACTCGCAACAGACGCCGCAGTACCAGTAGCAGTGTCAAGGATGCTGCACCGCTTCGTGCGCGAAGCTTCACCGTTGACGATGTCAGTATGATACCGTTGATTGATGGAGAGCACGCAGACATCAGCTCTCCCTCAAGCTCTTCTCAATCCACGCGTGATCTAGATCTTCTTCTCTCCATCCCAACTCGCGATCACGCTTTCCGTTTTCTCCAGCAAAACTCTCCAGCTCCTATACTCTCCTTGCCGCTCTCCTGGGTTCAAGATACCAGTATCTCTTCGCCGCTCACCAATGCATATCACCTGCTAGCTCCTTCCCACAATAATTTAATTCGAAACATTAATTTGGGTGGGCTTTCCCAGCAATGTGCACCAGGTTTGAAATCTTCCCCACTCTCTTCGACTCAAGCAGTGTCTTCGCCACTTGCCCAAGGATATCACGCGGCAACTCCCGGCCCCAATAGGTCAACTTGCAGTTGCAGTTCGACTCGTTTGTCGGAGCAAAATGTGTCAGCTCTAGTTTCCTCGCCACTTTCCTCTGTTCAAAAAGTCTCTTCGCCGCTTACCAATGCTTATAATCCACCAAATCCTTGTCCGAATAGGTCTACTAGCACTGCCAGTACTAGCCCGACCCCCCAGCCCCTACAGATTGTGCTAGCCACAGCTTCAGTCTCCCCGCCACCCGCTCCTGCTCAAGATACCACTTCGCCACTTTCCATAGCTCAAGCCCCATCATTACGAGGACTTTCTGCAACCATGCAGTCCTCAGTGGGCAGCTGGGATGTGCCTCACGTTGCCGTTTCAGGCGTCGCAACAGTTGACATTCTGGCAGATCGTGAAACACAGACTTTGTGTAATGACGAGCGGGATATGGAAATGAGTAGTAGCGGCGCCTCGGATGCTGATACTTCCAGTCCCAACTCCGAAGATGAAACCAAACCCGAACCCCCGGAAGTTGAGATTGACATTAAGGCTATGCTAACAAAGTTAGCTGCGGGCAATCCTTCCCTAGCAAAATTATTGACTGCTTCAGGCCCCAGGAGTGGTAGAGGGTCCCAGCGGCGGAATGGGTTCGTGCAGGATATCACCGGTAGGATGAAGAAGATCACGGAGGGAAGCAGGTATGCTTGGCCAGAGGAGAAGATGCCGGTCAAGGTGAATCTTGTGAATAGTTTGACTAGGAACACGGAGAGGACAGCGGAAGACGAGGAAGGCCGCAGAGTGCCAGGGCTTTTTCATAGTGTCAGTTTTGAAGAGAAGTGGGAGGTTAGTGCGGAGAGGGATAACTTCGGTGAGTATAATCTTGGAATTGATACGTGAGGACATAGAATTGAGTAAACCCAGATTTGCCATCGGTCAAGCAGCGGAGAGGCCACGGTTTGGCCAAAAGAATGATGGAAAGTGCTTGCGATTTGCAGGATGATCATATGGGCAGTTATGAAGATTGCACAGATGGAATCTTGGATACCATTATTGCCAGAATGCCGCCTTCTAAACTCAAATAGAACTCCAGCAAGTCCTCACCTCACCACACCAGGTCTCTCGATTAACATTTCCCAATCTAGTAATACTCAAGGAGCCCTTCTCCTCATTTAACTTCCGCGACTAGCATTATTCAAAAGGATTCTACTTGTCTGACAGCAATGTAGGAGAGCTTGGAGGGGAACAAAGTCCGGACTATCTGTTATTCAAGGGGGGTGATATACATACCCACGAGGCATTAGACACAGATGATAATGCAAGGTCTGGTGCTTTGTGGTTTAAATGATGGGCTCAACCCAAACCACTTAATGGATGTAAGGGTTTGAACAAGGAAGAGAGGCTTACATAGGGGGATAGTGCGTTGTTAGTTATAAGGAACTTGCATTGGATAAGTGATACGTGGAGGCATCCTGATTGAACGGTGAGCCTTAAGGGTAATTTTGAGGCCCGAGTAAAGGAAGGCATAGGGATGAATTATAGTCTCAGAGGGCTCATTGGTTTGGAAGGAACTTGAAGGGATCGGAAGGGATAAGGGGCATCTGCCTTCTTTCGGTCTATATTGTCCTGTCTTGCTAGTTAGGGCTTCGGGGCTACAGTTTTGCCGTTGGCATCGTAATTGGCTTGTATTTGCTATTTCCTTTAAGGATTGAGATTTGCTGGTATATCTGAGGCAAGTATATATGGAACTTTAAAGGGTATTGAATATGCCTTTTGGAGTCGGGATTTCATTGGCTATAATTACAGAATAATACCCCATAGATGCACTAATCTGGCGGGCAGTACCAGCTCCTACGCTACATTTTCTTTCTACGTATGGGTGTAGGTGCCGCCACCATCTGCATTGCACCAGTGCTTCCTACACAACCAGACACGATGTATACTTTACACTAGTCAGAAATGTCATATTGTAGACGTATATCGTTACATAGGCAGGAATAGTTACGCGTATCCTGCTGATGAATTCAAAGCCGAACAATCTAAATATACCGTATCGTAAAACTATCTTCCCGTCGAATACAAGTTTTTTAAATTGAACCTTTCTAGTTTATGAGAGACTGCCCAGATCGAATTTGCCTTATTCTTGTTTTCGGTAGCGATCTCGGTTATCGATACGGATGACAGACCTTTGACTTAATAACTTCTGAGTCGAAAAATGGATTACGGAACCGGTATGAGGTACTGAAAATCAGAATGGAGTGCAAATGGCATATCTGTATAGTCTGATTTCACCACCTCTGGGCTCTATGAGAAGCTTTTTCTTTTATCTTTACTCTCATTCGACCTTTGATCATGGCGAGGCCCTGAGCGTCCCTTTAAAGATTCCGCTATGCTTTCGAAACAAGAAGCGATGGAAAATCTACTTCAAAGAAATACAGCCCCTGTATCCGTGTCCCCGCCCCCGGCCTCCCCTCTGAACTTTGCCAAAGAAGGTTTCGACCAGATCCACTGTTACCATGCGATCCCCTTCTTTCTGGCCAATCTCTCCCCATCGAAGCAGATTAATGCCTGTATAGCATGTGAAGACCACAGGTGCAATCACCGAGGGATACCTACAATATTACAACTAGCGAATCAGCTCCTTTCGATCACAGACTCTTCAAGTGAACCCATAAAATCCTGGCATATTGTAAAACACGTGGACGTACCATTGGTCAAGCTGAGGCCCCCATCTGGGTGCCTGACTTGTTTGTCGGATATTTGAGCCTTAGGCATGAAGTGTAATTCGTGACTGGACAGTTGTATCTGATCACTACAAGTCTCGCCCTGCATCTATACACTATGTGCAATATATCCTGTACAACACGGATGCAATAATTCCGGTTCACAGATAAAGCTATGGAGATTAAAACTCCGGTGATTGACGGACATAAAGGATTCCAAACATGCAGCAGTTCTGTTTCCCAATTGGCCAATTTTCATGACAGACTTTTAAGAGCCCCTGTCAAGCTAAATGTTCAAAGCAAAATTTTGCTGCAGCGCCTGACTATACAAACCAAAGTTCGAGCACAAGCAATCAATGTCAGATAGGATATCCAAGGTCGTGGGTTGGATAGTATTCCGTACTTGCGGTACTAGTACTAGGCTGGAACTTGACTTGCAGAGCAGGGATTAGCACCGCAGTTATATTTGTAAGGTAACCCACACAACAAGAGTAATAGACTCCACAAAAGACCAGGCAAGAACACGCACTTTAAAAAGCTGGTGTTTCACCCACAGGAGCGTGTAACATCTAGTTTTCTATCCTCTGGAATGCACTTCGGACGTCATGGAAGCATTGTACATGTTTATTTGATCAGCAGCTATAACATGGAACAAAATAGATATATGAAATGTAATACTCAGAGCCCCACACACATGATATGGGGTCTATAGCCTATACTGAACAACTAAATTTTAATGTCGGATTCTCAAAGAAGCTATACTAAAGCCATAGAATATAACCCGCAACTCAGCTTGTATGTGTACAAGAGTGACGCATTATAGATATGAAGGTGGCTGGAGGTGTAACAATAGATTTTACATCCGCAGGTACCTATGTGTTAACAGAATTTCTGGTGCAGGCAGATTTGATAGCTCATATGTTCATACATAACTATATAGAATCTGAGTTCTAAACTCCAATACTAAGCACCATCTTCCTTCATTTGCAGGTTCAGGGTTTTATCGCCTACATGCTCAGTGAATCTTAGATGATGTTAGTTCCAAATGTCATCTTTCCAGCAAAGCCTTTGACAAAGTTACCATCTGGGTATGATAACTTACAAAGTCCTGTTTTGGTGATCTGCTTCACTTATTGCTCTCTATTATAATTGTTCGCCATAATGATGGAATCTCGAATCACAAGCCAGTTATGACCGACAGGGATTGTTACACAGAAACGGCCCATTGCTTGGCAGCAACAATCGTAACTAATTCGACAAACATACTCGCACGTGGGTGCTCCGCGGTTGTACTGTATACTAGTTTTTACAGAGATTTAGTGTGTGTCCACCTCGCTTAAGTATACCCACTCCTAGAAATCGACGCCCCTGCGTGTCCCATGCGCGTGTACAATCGCGACACAAGCACGCTGGCAACACTGATGAGATGATGCCATCGGCGTCGGCAGCGGACCAAACCTCCGAAGTGGGCATCAACATCCCATGCGAATCATCGGAGAGACAAATTGCACCAGTCGTGTAACAGAGCATCCCGGCTATGGATGAAACGCGCAAGCGTGATGGCGACTATGCAGTGGTTCCTTCAAAATCTAGAACAGGATGCACTTACTACATATATAGCACCCTCTATTTCGTATTTCTTTTGTCGATTTGCTGTCACGCCAATAGTGCAGAGCCGTCCTTCTCCCCAACTTTCCTTCACCAGCCCAAGCGCGAGGTTCAGTCTTCATCAGCCATGCATTTCCCTTTTACTTGTCCGGCTGCGGTGGCGTATTTGTTCCTCTCAGCTCCCTTCTGTGCGGCCTTTGTCCATCGAGATGATACCCCCCTCATAGCCCTCTCCATCACAGCCAAAAGTCCCCCAATCGAGGCTGATAAACCTGCTATCTTCTATCCTAAGTTGAACAAAAGCACACCTCTCCTCATCGGAAACGATGGTTCCGCCACAGGGGGAATCAGGACCTTCAAACTTTCCACTGAGACATCAAGTCCATCGCTGAACCAACTTGCAGAATACGCTACCGGGCGGACTAAACTTGTGACAACAATCTATGATATTTCCGGAAACGACTATATCGCCACCATTGGCATGCCAGATTCCATCATTCGCTTCTTCAAGGTTGTGCAAGATGGGAATTCGAAGAGTGAGACGACTGGCCTTGGTCAGGTCATTGAAGCTAAGACGGTGTTGGGGGATTGGTCAGCTATCTGCACATGGAAGAGCAGGGTGACAGGAAGGCAGTATTTGTATTTGTTTGGGAAGAAGAAGGTAGTGATGTTTATTGTGAGAGAGGGGCAAAAGGAAAAGTTAGAGGTTGTTGAAGTATGTCAACCCGCCAGGTATAATATTGATAGAATGTCCTAATGAACGATGATTAATACTTTAGGTGCAAACATTCCCAATCCCAGTTGAAGCACAAAGTTGTGTCATCACTCCCGGTGGGGCCGGGTTCTTTGGTGCTAACGATATACTTTATTCCTTTATCGCAGCAGATTCCACCTCTCCACCAAAAATCTCGGAGGTGATGAAGCTAGAGGATGAAGTCTCAGGATTGAGTATATATCACGGTACAAATGAAGAGGAATATATGTTCCTCGCCATGCCAGAGGCCTTGGGAGTATTTTCCTTAGACCCAGCACCTACTGTCAAATTCACCCACCTCGGCTCTGTTACCCTACCACCTGGTGTTGATGAATTTAAAGATCTTGCAATTTACCAACAACCTCTTCCCGGCTTCCCCCAAGGCTTCATATTCTATGGTGCAGGAGGAGACGATGCAGAATTTTTCGCAGTCAGCTCCCTAGACCCCATACTGTCCGGCGTCAGCTCCATTGTTCCAAACATTAGGTACAACCCCCGCCAAAAAGTCCCCGGAGGACCAAAAAAGTGCCCCAAAATAAATAACTGCTCGAATTCCGGATTTTGTCTCTCACCGACCACCTGCTCATGTTTTGCCGGTTCTGCTGGCTCTAATTGTTCCAAAATCACCTGTCCGAATGAATGTTCCGGACACGGGAAATGCGTTTCGGCCAATACATGTTCTTGTAAGAAGCCTTGGGGTGGCGTTGATTGTGGAACGCTCGTTGTCCCAGTGCAGTTTGAGACTGAGACGACCGGTGGAAAAGATGGCGATGATCCTGCTCTTTGGATCCATCCTGATTCAACGAAGAGGAAAGCGAGTAGGATAATTGCTACCACGAAGTCAAAAGAAGGAGAAGGACTCGCAGTGTTTACTTTACAAGGGAAATTAGTACAACATATCTCTGCCCCCGAGCCGAATAACGTCGATGTACTCTACGGGGTTGGGATCACGGGGACGGAAAAGAGCTTAGACCTTGCAGTGGCCGGGTGCCGGGGAGATGACACTCTCTGCATGTTTAAAGTCGAGTCTAACGGGACGCTTTCACAAATCTCCGGGGGTACGCAGCCTCTCCCGTCGAAATTTGCTCCATACGGTTCCTGCGTCTATCATTCGCCGAAGGATGGATCCACTTACGCATTTATAAACTCGAAAACTTCTGAGTACCTCCAATTCCGCATCTCAGCAGCATTATCAAGCTCCACTGGACAACCTGAACTCACCTCCACCCTTGTGAGAAGGTTCTTTGCCGGTACCGGGGGTCAGGTTGAGGGTTGTGTGGTTGATGATGAGAATTCCTTACTGATATTGGGGGAAGAGCCATTTGGGCTCTGGGCGTACCCAGCCGAGCCAGACACAAACGCAACAGCGGAGGGTTTCCTCATTGACGACGTCAATGGGAAGCTCGATGCAGACGTAGAAGGTGTAGCTCTCATCCCAGGCCCGACGAAAGAAACTGGTTATATACTCGTCTCGGTGCAGGGAATGTCGGCTTATAATATCTATGAACGCTCGGCACCTCATGCGTTCGTAATGAGGTTTTCACTGAGCGATAGCGAGGATGGAAAGGTTGATAGGGTAACGAATACAGATGGTATTACTGCAACGGGCATAGATTTGGGGGTGGACGAATTCAGGTATGGAGTGGTGGTCGTGCATGATGATGTCAATCAGAAAGCTGTTGGGGAAGTGGATGAGGAGGTGAGTTTTAAAATCGTAGGGGTGGAGGGGATTTTGGGGAATGAGGATGCTTTGGGGATGGATAGGGTGAAACGGTTGTTAGCGGGTGTTGGAAGGCAATGGGATCCAAGGGCGGTAGGAGAGAATGGGAAGAGAATGGCGGGCTTTAGGAGATTAGATTAAAGGATGATATAGACATCGTCTTCATGCGGCGCGCAGTTGTACGGATTCTGTATATATGGAACTTATGTACGACTATCTAACAATAAGAACGAGATAAACTGCGAGTTCACCAGGCCCTGTTGGATACTTTCTGCTACGAGGCATGTGTAACTTGAAACCCAAGCCCAGGTGTTAGTGCCCGACTTATCCGCTTAATATTTCTCTATTCTTTTATGGTTGTCTGGTCGGCATTTGGTAGCGTCATTTTCTTATGCATTCTTAATGCCAAGCTACATACCAATAGGTGCATGTACATACTGTAGCTGCGTAAGACGTACTGTGGAGCAAAAGTAAAGAAGAGTGAATCGGTTCTGAATGAAGTTCTAGAATGCTCCTCAAGTACTGATGCTCGAGGATGAAGACAATGATGGAGGAGGGAGAGGGGAGAGAGGGATGTAGATATAGCAAAATGCGGCCTCCCCAACTCCCCCGCCAAGCATCTCGAATAGGATATTCCACCTTCACCCATCATGCCAAGACTTCCCCAAAACAGCGACCGCCATCGCTCCTCCTTTGCCACCTATCACGCCACCTATCACGCCACAGTACCTGACTTATATAGTTTAATGTATAAGTGGTAGTCAGACTGATTTTTGTCCCACCCGTTTGTGAGTACCGAGAAAACTACCATTGCTATGCCCATTCCTGTGGAGTTTGGATTCCCGATTGGCCCTGCAGCATGGGAAGGGGGCTAGTAATGGGCTACCGAAAAGTCACCAGACTGTACGCAGCGCTTCAAAACATCACGGTGCTCCATGCTTTCTTTACGATCTTTCTATGCTGGAGCCCTTCACCCTCTGGGTTGTGGTGGATTTTGGCAATTTTATCAAATGGGATAGCCTTGTTGCAAGAGCAGCGGGGGGCGGAGACTAAGTCTACTAGCTCCTCGTATCGTTTACTTTCAGCCCCCAGAACTTCGCAGTCCTTACTATAATTAATGCGGCCTATTTGCGGATATCATTCTTATATTCAGTCATGATATACTTCAATTAAAATCATTAATTTATGAATTCCCAGTTGTTAGCTTTTCGTGAATAATAGTCACCATTCCAACCAAGCAAGTCAAGAACACTGCGCACTCGCAAAGTAACTCTCTGCCTGATTAGCAGAAGACGTACTCACGTGCTTCCCCTACAACACACTATCTGCTTCGGCTGCTGAGTCAAACTAAAATGTGGGTACATCGTGTCGAGTACAGTTACTCACCTCTGTTCACCATTCACATACATATTGATGCACTCGAAGATGATTACCCAGATATCAATTGCCTTAAGTACTACCCACATTAGTTCACTCATGTGATTCACCTACTTTTTACTTTACTCAATTTGAATATATCAAAGTGTGATTATTCTGTTCGGAATCTATTTGGCAAATCGATATCACTAATGCAGTTGAGGTAGCTACCGTATTAATTCTCAAGTAAGAATGCTGTCTTATTCACAAACGGGCGGTCGGAGGGGCCTTAAATTTACTGTCTTATATGCGATACTAGCTTAAACACGAGATACTTTCTTATAAAAGAATTTCCGGGGGAAAAAAAATTTTTTTGGAACGACACAGTAGTATAATTGATATCTTTTTACATAATCTCCTCTCCAAGCGTAATTGTAGCATATTGCATGGCCTCTTCTTCAGTAATGTAATCTCCCTGCTCATTATCACTTCCATCCACTTCCTCCTCATTATCCACAATCTCAAGGTCAGAACTTTCATCCTCCGTGTCTATTGGCAGGTCGAGTTGGTCTTCAGACTCAGGAGGTAGTTGCCAGTCAGGGACTGTATAGTTTGAGATTCCTTCAATATGGATGCTGTACTATTGATTGGGACAGTGATTCCACATTTGCGAAATGAGCGAGTTTAAGGGGTGTTAGCTAAGTATACATGTGGGAGGATTTATAAGGTTGAGCTTACAATTCATGTCACGGTTAGCAGATACTGACTTCTATACTGCAGCTACCCACTTGGTCATAAGAATTCAATACCTAAAATCTGTGCAACATAGTATTTTGAAAATCGCCGAGGTATAACTGCCTCTATAATCAGATCGATAGAGGGGGAGGTATGTTCTTTAGCATATGTGATAACTGCCAGTTTGAATTCCCGGGTGTATTGATGTCTTCGGACTAGAGTATTCAAAGTGGTTGCTTGCTTTCTAGCCTCACATAAGGCATTAAAGTGTATAATGTCGTGCCACATCAGGTCCTTCGGAATCCACCTTTGATAGTGCTGGAATCGCTGTCCACCTGCTAGAATTCTGCAGTTTCAATACTGAGGTTGCGCGAGGTTTCAGACTGGTGGTTTGCGCACTGGGTCCAGGATGAGGTGCCTGTAGAATTGACATATTACTGGGTCCAGCCCAAGGTGCCTGCGGAATTGACATTGTAACAAGTGATGATGATGAGTGAAAGAAACCGGCAGTGCCAGTCAACATTGACATTCCTATACTACTGTCCTATAAGAAAAATTTGCTGTCTTAAACACGATTCGGATATCTCGGCCAAAATTAGGCTGTTTTACTCCTGTCTTATACACTAATACTGTCCTGCCGAGTGGTACTTTCTTAGTTGCGAATTAATACGGTATCGTAGATAGAGTTAGTTTATATATGCCACAATAAATGGCCCAGGACCTTCGGAGGAATTTCTTCGCATTTGTGGTCGAGAATTACATCCCGAAAGAATCCAGGGCGGCACAGAACGCTAGGACGTTTCTTTGAGGGGCTCGTGATTTTGACAGGCCGAGCTTTTCCACTAGGTAGGTAGCAGGTGTGGTGAAACAGGAATATTTGCAGAACTTGGGAATCTATTAAAGGAGCAAGAGGTTTTTTTTTTCAGCAGTTCATAATGCGACCCTGTACTCAGCCTTTTTGGAAACAGAACTTTCACGAGTTTACAGTATCAATGAGATTCACAACAGTCATGACCTTGCAGTAGTATTGGGGTTGTATATTATGTCCTATTTTGATACAGGGACGAGTAACAGCCAACAGACTGGGATACTTTGAATTACTTATCCCACATCTTTGCCTTGTGAGAACCAATCATATCTACGCAGCTGTATACACATGGCACTATATTCTTAGCCCATTCTATGTCACTTAGACCTCTCTACAGGTGTACCACGTATTTTATTATGCGGTCTGGGGTTTTTATGAGTTTACTTCAGGGTAACGGGAACGGGAGTTGAAATCTACAGTGGAGTTCTAATCTGGATCCCAACACAAGCCTTTATTTGTTCTGCTAGTATCGGCTCACTGATACTTACGTATACATAGCCATCACCTTCAACTTCCCAATACATTAGATCGTCTTATATTTGTGAATGATACTTTTTACAAATTCTAAAACATACAGAGTCTACTAAGACAAATGTATCGGCACGTGCACCCAGGGCGCAGCTCAGCAAAGTAGGAATGAACTGCTTAGGGTGTCGTAGAAAGATGTTTAGCGTGCGGGCACTTGGGTTCATGATGATCTAATTCAGCACAATGAGATTTAACAATACAACTTGAGGATGCCAATACAGAGATACTAATATTCAAAAGTTGGTGCTATCGATGCCCTTTTTGCCCACATCATACCAGCAACTTTCTCTGTAGACTGAACAATTCCCCGAAACTAGGAATACATAGCAGTTAACAAATCGATTTCATTAGCTGTCTTTCACGACCCAGCAGACAAGGCAACATTTTCGTCAAGTATACTAAGTAGGTATGAGGTCTCCTAGGATAAGACAGAGGTTTCGTTGAGATACCATACTGCACGGGCTACCGGATCATCACGGGCAACCGGATCAAATGGCGATTTGGTGGTTTGAGTGCAATCTCCAACCAAATAGGCTCAAATTTTGGGAATATTTTGTATATATATAGTAGTTTCTTGGATAAATCACACAAAGGCACATGCATATTACTGCTCAAAATATATGGGAAAAATCCGTGATTGCACAGAATAGGGTTGGCTGTAGGGTCTGTTAATAGAAAGGGGATATGGGGGGTTTGATTGGCAGGAATTATTGCTTCCACTTTATAGTTGAGGTCTACACAAACTAGGGATGCCCAATCTCTACGAAACTTTTCTCATCCCCCTGGGTCAGTTGAGCAGGGATGCCAGTGAGCAATTTCTTGGAATATCTTAACCAAACCAGGCCGAGGTCAAGGGCCCAATAGCTCATAAGAATCTACACAGAAAGCAGAATGTTTTGGGTAATGGAAGCCAACGGTTAACCTTTTCTTGGTTGACATATCCCAAGATTTGTCATTTCTGCCTAATAAGGTTACTACGCCAAGCCACGTCAATTTAGGCTAAATCAGGCTTGTAATAAGTTCAAGAGATTGCGGTGATTCTTTGGAGCCATCGAACACTTGACACCACCTTCTTTTGGTACACTTAGCTCAATTCTTGCCCCAATCCAGAGTGGGCCCCCACCGAACGACCTGACTTGGGTCTGGTCAGATACTATGACTACAGTATTTAGATGGCCTCCCTACCTGTATACATCGTTTGGACCCATCGGGCTCTTGACTTCGGCCTGATTTGGTTGAGATACTCTAAGAGATTGCTCACTGGCATCCCTCCTCAACTGACCCAGGGGGATGAGAAAAGTTTCGTAGAGATTGGGCATCCCTAGTTTGTGTAGACCTCAACTATAAAGTGGAAGCAATAATTCCTGCCAATCAAACCCCCCATATCCCCTTTCTATTAACAGATCCTACAGCCAACCCTATTCTGTGCAATCACGGATTTTTCCCATATATTTTGAGCAGTAATATGCATGTGCCTTTGTGTGATTTATCCAAGAAACTACTATATATATACAAAATATTCCCAAAATTTGAGCCTATTTGGTTGGAGATTGCACTCAAACCACCAAATCGCCATTTGATCCGGTTGCCCGTGATGATCCGGCAGCCCGTGCAGTATGGTAGGTAAATACTCAGTAGACTAAATCTATTGACAATTAATTTTTCTGACAGAGCTAATATCGCTCCCATAGTGAATGTAGCAACGAATTCACCAGGTATTAGTAGATTAATACCAGCGGCAAAAGAAGTGATGTGGGCAAGCAAATTGGCTATGCATAGGTGTATATACAAAGTGAATGAGGAACTAATTTTGTCAGACATGGCTAACCTTTCTCTTAGTCCCTATAGCCTATTCAGCGGGTGTATGGCTTTCTCAGGGCGGCTCTACTTCAGAATAATTATATATTCCTTGATATTAGATATGGTGGGATGATTAACAAGACTAGACATGGAGAGATTGAACAGGGCGGGAACTAACTATGATCAAGGATAGACAAATCCTTTCTAAGAGCTCATATTGCCACCTGCAGTTCAGTATTGAAAACTGTGCACGTGATATAGTGGATATATTTGAAGTGAATAACAGAGTGAGCTATTCACGTGGGCAGAAGGGAATAACATAGTGAGTATGCGAGGTGAATAACAGAGTGAGCATGGGAGGTGAATAATGGAGTGATTAACATAGTGAGTATGCGAGGTGATTACCAGAGTGAATAATACAGTGAGCATGCGAAGTGAATGACGGAGTGAGCACAGTCTAGTGAGTGTATTTATGTGAGCGACGGTGTGAACAAAAGAGCCCGTAATAATGTGAACCAACTACTGTGAGTACATTTGGTCTATATAATACCTAACCTGGTCCTACACAAATATGTGTGAATAAAAAACATCCACATGAAGATTCACAATTCTGCTCACCGCTGCAATTTCGATTCACATTACTCACTATATCACTCACAACTCTGGACACTATGTGAGAATCAATTCACATTACTCACTTGACATTCACTCTTTTTATTCACCCCCCTACTAACTTTGTACCATAGTGACATGTGGTTATCGAGAGCGCGGGCATTAAGTATGCAAATACACTAGATTTTCCTGGAGTCAAGAGCAAGAAGTACTGCCGGATCATTGGCCATCGGCCTTGGCTCACAGGCTGCCATTCTGACATCGACAGTACCTTCGAGCGGCAACCTCTCGTTGAATATCTGTATGTACGTCAAGTGCAAGTCTCCGGGTTCTGAAAGTGTGGATAAATTCCTTCCTATCTTAGGCTAGCGACTGTACTTACCTAGTTTGCCTAGCGTCTAGCACTTACTACCCGATTCATACTTATCGTTATGGATGCCCCGCCTGTAGCATGGCGCTGGATAATTGCTCTGGTCGAGCTCACACGCTGAATTAAACAGATGATATAGATAAGTACGTCTTATAAAGACAAGTCCAGAGTGAAGGCTGGAATTTAATTGCTTAGGTCAACACCCTGGACGATGCGGTTCACACGTAGACTTATATGACTCTAATTTTCCCAGTGAAGGGGGTGGGGATTCCCTAGACCCGCGCCTCGCGGTAAAATTGTGTGTTCTGTATACGCATCGGAAACCTCCATGGCTATGACCAACTTCAAGTTCCGACATAACCCGAATATTCCGACACCGCGGTGGTACAAAACACCAATTACCAGAGCAAGTGCGAGAGCTTTGCAGGCATTGGGTGTACTTGTAGGCTTTTCGGGTCTTGGAGCTACTAAACGTTCACAAAAAGAATTCAACATGTCATAGGAAATACCTCCTGGAAAACCGAGTAGCGGACCGCCGAAAGAAAATTTCTCTCATATATTGAAATTGAATACAACATGTTCACAAGGTTTGTTGCTCGGTGCCAGATACATTCAGTTGTCATAGCTTTGCTTGCCTTCTTGGTGCTCTTCTGTCCATAATATATATCCATCATCACAATCAATACTGATGGTTTCCCTCACTGTATCCTGGTTGACATGTGCGCGCACTAATCCGTATGATGAAACTAGGTTAAGCCAATTCGCAGGTACTTGCTGGTTTCTCTTTATCCAAGCTTTTTTATTTTCGTCTCAGCTCGAATTCAAGTACCTTCTTATTCAGTTTTTCGCTATATATTTCTATCTTTTACAATTGAAAGGGGAGAGCTATCCGACATTGGCTTCACTATACATACTTTTGATGTATTCATCTCGCTATTGTGATCTGGACTTATTTTAGCTTTGTTCTCAAATGGGTACTGGAAGTTCTATATACCTATTAATGCCATCGCTGTAGCCAAATAGTGTTTTTTATGTAGATTGTATGCTGTAGCCAACTTGGTAGAACATGAAGTTACTAACCAGAAAACAATTCACAATGCCACACCCTTTACATCCTAACTTCCCCAATTCCAAGCAAAGCTCGAGCGTGGGCCATATAAACAAGGTTGTTGGTGTAGCTGGTAGTGAAGGTACTGGCCTTAGCTGCAATTACAACTGCCACCCGGTCAGGCACAACAACTAGTCTAAATAGAAATTCCGTAATCACTTCCCGAGCTTCTGGCAAGGCCTCAGCAAGCCTAGCATCTGACTCTCCAGATGTTATGCACGAAGGTAACATTTAAGGCTGGGCTGTGGAGCGAGTGTTTGTCACTGAGCTTCAGGAATTCAGCTACTATCTTTACTGTATAGAGTGGAGTATTTTCTTTGTGGTTATTGGTATGGTTAACAACAGGCCGACGATACACAGGAGAGTTGCCACTAGGGGTACAAATCTCACAGTTTTGCTCCACCAGCATCCTTATACCTAATCTCAGTACCTCAAGCGATCATAGAAAATCATTTGCCCTTTTGAGTTGGATGAGTGCAAGCCTTATCCCACTATTTCCTTAGGCGTTGACATAACCAAATATACCTGGGTGAGACATCTCTTTATATAATCTAGATTTCGGACCAAGGTATCGACTGATATACTGCATGACGACAGCAATCTTCCCGAATATAATCTCTCGTCCATGTTTTATTTCGCTCCACATCGAAGTATAGCCCTTCAATCTTGTTTGCTGAATTCCTTTGGCCTACAAGACCAAGTAGCATTTTCAATATGCCCTTGCTCAGCTCTCCGAATGAGGGAAATTGTGATAGTTGACCAAGGACCACCAGAAATCTGTCAGGTCAAAAATTCATGGAATCTTGAAGAAATCTCTCTCAACCATTGTCGACTAGCGCCAAACCGCGGGTAAGGCTGTCGCCAAGTAGTTCACAGCTCAAGGTGATAATTCCTAGTGATTACAACGACTTTGGTACATCCGGCACGCTATTGGCCTCCTGATGGGGTTCAATTCTGATTGTTTGACCAATAGCATAATACTATTTAACTACACCTACTACTGGCTTTTGCCACTATGGGGGCTACTCAATTGTCTATGGAGTTTGTTTCAATTTGCCTGAGATCTTAGCCTAAGCTCCATCACCGTACACTTCTGCTTGTAAAACGTACGATTATTCCAGCGGTCGCAGTTGGAAAATTGTCTACCAGTTCAGCGCTCATTCAAATCAGATATAGCACGGACCAGACGACAATTTGTAATCCCTATCAGTCCCATTTGTGAGCCAATACCCAAGGCTATATTTTAAATCTGTTTTCACAGCCCAACCGCATGCATGTTATATTCGCATGCCATCACAGCTGGGTGATTGACATTTCAATGGATGCCATTCGTTCATTGCAATTAGCGCTTGTGAAGCAAGTGAGAAGTGCTACTCCAACAGGCAATTGGTGCGATTGAAAACTTGCTTACAGAACCGCTATAAATATTGTGTGGACACATACAAGGTTGCTGATGAGACCTCATAGCATCCAATCCAGAAAGGGGCTGCGACAAAGGGTTAACCGATCAGCTAGACCTTGTGTTAAGGGTTTTTCAGGTAGCTCTCCTGTGACCTCAGTGATATATAAATCTGCCTTTCGCATGAAAGATATCGCTGAATTTAGTGAGGAACCCCAGTTTTTGGTGCACGAAAACCTCAGGATACTAGACTCCAGTTCTCTGATCATGATTTGGGCGTAAACAGCCTGCAAGAGAAGGACACAAGTATGATTTGGCACCGTAGGTGTCTAGTAGATATGCATGCAAACAACAAGGGTTTACGTATTGCTGAATGCCTTACGCAACCAGACAACGCTTTCATAAAATCGAGGTGAGTAACCTCGTCCAGACTATGATGGCTTTCGGGACAGAGTGGGATTAATCATTGGGAAAACATATTCAGTCACAATCTACTGTAATTACTAATAATACCAAGGCGCAGTGTTACTATCAAAAGCCATATCTATATGCCATAATAGCGATATAGACAAAGCCACCCGGACTATAGCCATGTAGGCCTGTCCATATGTAGCCTTTCACAACAATCAGATTTTCTTGGTTGTGAAGCAGAACTCAGTGGCGATCCTGTGGATAGATGTGCTGAACGTCTGTAATAGTGATTGAAGTTGGATTGGATTGGAGCATTGCGTAAACCTCACTCACCCTTGCAGGCTGATCGGGTCCTACAGCAAAAAGTTTCTTGACGTGTCCGCCGAATTGCCAGGAGGAGCCAGTGCTAGAATCAGATTTGCTAGTATAATTGGCGATTGATATTATAGCCAACCACAAATTATTTTTTGGTTTCTAGGTCGGCTGGCCATGAACCGAGGGTACTGAATGCATTCTATTGAGGCTCTATGGATGAAATTGTATTCGAGTGGTAATTAAAATGTGGATAGCTGAAGTAGTATAAGTTTGTCATTTTCCCAGGAAGAAATAGGAAAACAGTAAATTCTAGATGGCAAACAGTTTACTCATTCGCCTGATGGCATTCGGCGTTCAAATTACAACAACTGGCCTCTATATAGCACTATACACAGTCTCCGAGATGCAAGCGGCTGGAAACATCTTTCCTATGGCGAATTGCACGTCCGAGTATCGATATATTTCAGAGATGCACGGATGGAGATTCGAGCCTATCTGCTTTCTAGTCGGACCAGCAACAGCAGCAGTCCCGGTTTTCCTACGGGAAGACCTCACATGCGCGGTCTACAAACCGCCGGTCTACCTCTCACAAGTGCACAAGGAATTCGAATCGAAAGCGATGTCTCACATGGGACTCTCACTTGCGGATGATGCAAATTCAACCCTTGACTTCCCCGGTCAGCTATCCAAGCTAGATGAAGTACATATGGCGGCATATCGCGATTGGAAATTCAGGCTGTTCTTAGCTTTTGGATTGGTGGTGTTGGTGTTTTTGCTGTATAAGGTAATTATATGTAGATTCCGCATCTCTTCTGATTGTTAATTTCTGCGGGGGAAAGTATCCCCGCCATTATTACAAAGAAACTAACGTTAATAATCCTGGGCTCCCAGTTTTTTCTTATGTGCAAGCGAATCGTGCCGGCTTGTGGTGATCTATCTCGATATAAGGAGCCCACATACCCCGTGAACGTATATCAGGTTGCAACTTCCGACACAGGGATTGCAGTTGAGGGTACTAACTTGAACTTAAGTAGCTTGGTGGGCTCAGCGCCGCATCAGGAACAATCAGTTCAAGACTCGGAGTTGAATGCATCTGAGATGAACGCAAGCCCCAGGTCGCCAAAGAATTCGAGTATGCCACACGTGCTGGGAGTTGAGCGTGGATATGTTGAAGAAACTAGCAGTGTCAGTTCCAGGGAGAATCTAATATCGTACATGATATCTAGGCAAGAGATGATGAGTGTAAAACTGAGTCTCAAAGAGACTGGTACACGTACGCTTACGATTGTCCCTGTGAATCCTTACGAGGAAAACACTGAAGAAAGCACCACGCTAAACATCGAAACGTCCAAGCCACACTACGAAACATCCAAGTCAAACCACGAAATAACAAAGCAAGGCCATGAAGCTGTGCATGCGCATTCCAAGGGAACCAGTCGGACAGAATTCAGCATTGCCGAGGAAGGCACAGGGGCTACTACACTGTTAGTGGAACAATGGCAACGGTCAGAACAAATATCCTCTGACGACTGTGACAGTTTGAGGCTTACAACCAAGCCGGAGACGCTGTGCCCGGGTCACCCGACGGCAGAAGATAAGACAATCGAGGAAATCACGGGATGTGGGCATTTGCAGCAGACTACAGTTGGATGTCAGAGGGTTGATGGAATCCATGTCAGCAATCTCATCAACGGGAACTCTGCTAAATCAACTGAACCTGGAGGGCCCATGATTCTAGATACCCAGGACAGACACTCATCGGAGGACTTAAAATTATCGGTAAATTGTGCAGTTGACGACGTTAGCCGACAAGGGCATGCGAAGAGAGAGGACCTTGGTAGCAGCGAAACCTCACACGTTCAGGAGCCGTTGCGAATGCCTGATAGTGATGAGGAAGTTGAGTTAGAGTTGGCTGCTGGTATCTTGGAACCGCACCGTCTGAACTCAGACGAATCAGGTCTCCGGAAGGACCTTGATACAGAGGGCTCACCAGGAAGCGTCGCTGCTAGTCATACGATAGTCGAGAGAGGCATTGATCGCAAAGTGCCAAATGTCGTAACATATATACCTGCAATTGGCAGTTATACAGATACTCCTGCCGGGGGTGAGGCCTCGATATCCTCCAAGCGGAGGAAGTCAAAACGAGGGAAGAAAGATCTTCAGGCGGCGGGTCGGAAACCGAGGGAAGCTGAGTGCGGGAAAGGTTGTAAAAGTGATAAAAGGAAAAAACGTGAGTCAGAAGTCTCAAACACGGCTAGCACTGATCCATTTGTCTTGCCGACATATCACCGTAGACCTGTGGCAGAACTGTATCGAATGGTAGAGGAATCCCATGGAAACCAGGTAATTATAGCCACTTCTTTATCTAGCTATGCTTTGTGGTGCATTCTGACTATGGGTCGACGTTGAGCTAACACTACTTTTAACAGCGCGGCTTAGATGCTA
Organism: Tirmania nivea; assembly: GCA_015179035.1. Lineage (NCBI taxonomy): Eukaryota > Fungi > Ascomycota > Pezizomycetes > Pezizales > Pezizaceae > Tirmania > Tirmania nivea. The sequence continues at coordinate 130,506 of WHUY01000042.1, read as the reverse complement.
TGCTCGATCCAACAACTACCGAAGAGTTTCAAAAGGAACTCCATAACTACATTCAGAAGCAAAACTTAGACATATTTTATCCTCCACCTGTAACCAAGGATTCACCCATTCGAAAACTGGCCTTAAAAGCTGCGCAACGGCTGGCCGAGTCGAAATCGATGCTTGCAGGCGCTGAATCGGCACCAAACACAAACTCTTTCGGAGCAGACCAAGCCTCAAATACACTCTCATCCCCAAGAACCGGTCGACATTACGCAGACATTTGCAAAACGGCTTTGTACAAGACAGTTTTACTGATCGACGACAGTAAGTCCATGCGGGATGGTGAGCGCTACAAAATATTGACAAGGGCACTCGAGCGAGTTGCCGAACTTAACGCTACTATCGATGAAGATGGCCTTAGTATGAGATTCCTCAACTATCCACGACGGAAGGAACATCAAATTCCATGGGGGTTGGATAGTATCAAGGGCGTATTGAGAATGAGGGCAATTCTGAAGACTAATCTATGGAAAGGGGGGACGGAATTAGGTGGAATGTTGTTGGAGAAGGTGCTTGAACCATTGGTGTTCGAGAAAGCAAGGCAAAATCAACTAAACAAGCCGATCCTCATTAGCATCATCACGGATGGAGAGGTATGTTGTCCGAGCAGCCTGACTTTGTTTCGATGGAAACACTAAGCTTGCCCGCAAAGCCGGACTCTGAGAACCATGGACGTTCGCTTCAGGAAGTCATTAGAGATTGTAAACGGCGGCTAAGGGAGCAATATCCGCACTATGGAGAAAATGGTTAGTCATTGAAAACACTTCCCCTCAACGCCACAAACAGAACATTAATGCTAGACAATTATAGCTGTGGCCTTTCATATTACTCAGATTGGGGATAGTCCAGCCGCCAGCAACTTTCTCGATGATCTGGCACAGGATCCCGTTGTTGGAAACTTGATTTATTGTACGTCTGGTAGGTGCTAACTTTTCTGATGCACAATACCTCCTGCAGCCGACTTCCTCAGCCAACCTTCAAGAGTCTATCAATGGGGCGAAAGCGCAATACTGCACTGGTGGCAGCTACCATTAGTTGAGTAAAACTGACTTCAAACACCAACGCGCTGTTTAGAACACATCGATGATCAAGTAAGGCGATATGATACCGATTCGACACTGCAGGCGTACAATCTTTGGGTGAGTCTCCCTCGGATTCCGTAAATAATTAAACTATCAATTAGCCTTGCTAACGAAGGTTATCATGCATGACTATTGAATAGTGGGTGAATGAACTGATGATTGCAATCCGGGGTTAGGGGAAATAATGTTGGATGAGAAGAGTAGTATATATATACTGGAGGGGAATTGTACGGGGGCTGCCCTCGGAGGTGATTCACCAGCATCAAAGTGTATAACAAATCTCGCGACCATCAAATCACTACAGCATCTAGTGCAGGAAGATGTTCAGTTTTCTGGGTCAGGATTGGAATGGCTTCTGATCAATCATAGACGCCTTCTGTATTTTCTTTGTAAGACTCGCCGAAAGCACTATCGAATAGCTAAGATTGTAACGTGCGAGTCCAAATAAACTCCATAAGTAGAATGAATCCGTCCATCAGCTGGAACTTTTTTTTTTTTTTTTTTTTTTTTTAATTCAATACTCGCATACGGAGACTCCACGGCGAGGTTCAGGTAGACTTCCGTCCTATGCTCCCTGTCCCCTGAGCAGACTAGCTACCAAGCTACCTACAAAACAGACTATAACTATATCCCTTCCCCATAAATGCCCTAAAACTCCCATAGCGATTGGTTAACAAACTCTCAATCGACCAAAGAAAGACTCCGCTAAGTCGAGGATCTCAGTTTTCCCCTCAACCTTGACTTTCCTCCGTGTCTTTTGTCAAAACATCCACTTCTTCCCAGTTTCCAAAACGCCTATCTAGCCACTCGCCGCTTCTGCAGACTAGGGCAACGTGGTGCCCTGACTCCTCATACCTCCCGCTGTTACCGATGTCAATTTGTTTTCATTCTCCTTAAACCACACGTAATTGCGGTGCCCACAAGTCCGTCCTCTAAGCCCGAGTCTGCAAACATCGCCATCTAAATTTTCTCAGTTCCGTAAAATGTGGATCTTTCGGCTGGTTAGAGCTTGGGAGTTTCATCTTGACTTTCGCTGATACTAATAAAACCTGAATACTTGCTCCGCCTTTAAGGTGTCGGCGATGTGAATATTGCTTGACTCCGAGAGACATATTGTTGTGTTGGGGGAGCACTCTGGATAGCGGAATGAAAAGGAAGAGTTTGGTGCTAGTATGACCATCTTGTCAGCGACACAAATTGTACGTTATTTTGTGGATACCAGTATAAGTTTTGGATCTGGGAAAATTACAATAAGTTTGCTGCCAGTGCTCAGACTAGCTCATCCAGGCCTGACACTAAGTCGAAAACCACCAAACGATAAAGGAAATATTTGACATTGCTGGCATTGGCACGTATATGAATAAGTCTTTGATTATATATGTACTGTACTTTGAGGAGTGGATTAACTCTAGCACTGCTTCAGATATAGGGCAGTCCGGACACCTGAACTTCCTAACTATGTCTCTTGGACCCCGCCCCAGTGAAGGTTCACGACAGATGAGTGTGAAATTAGGAATGGATGAGGGGACCTTGATCAAGAGCAAAAGCAGGGACTAGCATATAACGTGGGATCTCTTTATTCCCAACTATACATCTTTGCCTTTAGTAAATGTATCTTGTAAAGGTCGATTTAAGCTACCCCTCAAAAAAATAAATCGGTCTGGCCACGAGAACAGGGGTTGGGGCGTGCAAAGTAAGTAGTACTCTTTACTTTAATTCTCTCATTTGATACAAAAAGGAATCCAGTAGTTATCTTCTTGTAGTTTTACTGTTAGTCATGCGCTGACAGGCCGAAGTTCTTCTTTGAAACCTTAGTGACATAATAGTTCTGCAGTGCGAAGATGCACTTGCTAAATAAACCTGAGACGAAAGATCCTATACAAAATTTAATGCCACGGTAGAAAGACAGGGTGCCATCTTCACACCCAATTTATGATGTCTAAAGACGAGAGTCCTTGAGGCTCATATCGTGACCTATACAACCAAAGGATCCACTGTATGATATTGCACCAATGGACTTTGCCGAATGAGGCGAAATCAAAGTTCCTTGGAATTTGGCTGTTATCAACTCCTACAAATATATTATACTACTTAAGTAGCTAATGCCAAACCCCCCAATAAAGGAGGAAAATCATGAAGTCAGACCACTATAGATCTGTAGCCAAAGCCGCTGTGATTCGTTCATGACTCTTTTCCAGGATGATCTACACCGCAGAATTAAGTTATTCCTGAGCTGAACTAAAAAAAAAATTAGAGTAGTACTGAGGTATTACCCTAATCTGCCACACAACATGAAGTAGTCTATCGCATGAGGGCACACTAGTCATATCCAACTGTGTTTCCTTGAACAGGTAATAATCAGATGCAGGATGTCTTCCTTGGATGATTTTCATAGTGAAACCTAAGGTAATGATGAAGTTAGTAACGCAATTCTTAAGCTGACTGCCTGATATGCCCTGAGCGGGACGGGGGGATACCGTGGCAAACAATCCCAACCACCACGATTTCTGCCATATAAGCCCAGTCCTGAATCCTCTCGGAAATGTTCTCGAGTAACCTATACAGCGCATTGATGACTTTGAAATAGTCTTTAGATGCGGCTTTGGCATCAGCGTTATATCGCGGCGGCTTTACCTCCATGACTCCCAGTGGGATATCATCCGACTTTAGGTGGCGTTTCCGGAAGGTGAAGACAACATCGAATTTTGCAGAGCCCGTGTATGATGTTTGGATTTCCTTTCTGATGAGGATGAGTAAATGAAGGCCTATAATTGATGATACGAACATACCGATTGAGAGAAATGCAAGGAGACGTTAGCAGAGCCGCATCAAATGGTATTGCCCAGAACGCATCGATAACACCTTCCCCACGAGCATCGGCAACTGATTCATAATGCGCAAACATGAACTTCCTATTAGGAAGCGTTAGCATGAAGGAAGCAGGAGGATTGAACAAAAAAAAGGGGTAGATACAAATGCGGCAGGCAATACTCAATGTAATTCCTTAGTTCCAATAAGCATTTGGGATCACTCAGGGATTCAGAAAAATTAATTCCTGGCACTTGCGGGAAAAGGGATTGGAGGTGAATAAGTTCATTGCGATCAAGAATCTGGCGCAAAATTGAGGTTGGGGAGATATCAAAGGGAAATAGTATTCCGACTCGAAGAAGCTTTGCACCCTTGCATTGTGGTTCATCAGAACTAGTAGTTAGAAAGGTGTTGACAGCCTCTCGTAGAGTACGTTGACTTGACGGAAAAACTAGCTCCCGCCGGGGACTTGGATGAGAGTACAGAATATCCCAAACCAGGTCAGCATCCCCAATGCATTCAGTGCGTTCCGCGACATCAGGTGGGGCCCTCTCATTGTCAGTAGCCGATGTCTGATTTTCTGCATCAGATGCCTGGCTGTCGGGAACTTCGGAGGTGTCGCTCTCGTAGCCTGGGGCATCCGATCTCTGGTGGCATGCCTGAGAGAAAGTTGGTGATGTAGCTCTGGTTGCATGCTCGGTGACGTTAACATCGGGGTGGGTATTTGGTAGATTGTTGTGCAAAATGCTGTTTGATATTGCGCCTGTGATAATTTGCCCTGCGCTAACAATGTTATACTGGGCGCAGGGGGAACCCGTTGACGCCCCGTTCTCAGTTCGAGCCTGTAAACAGTTAGCAGGGAAGAAGCATCGCTCCACGGGAGAAGCGGGAATGACTATCCCTCCGCACAAGAAGGGACAAATCATCGTCGCCCCACGGGAGAAGCGGGAATGATTATCCGTCCACGGAGGAAGGGACGAATCAGCGTCGCTCCACGGGAGAAGCGGGAATGAATTTTCCTCCACGGAAGAAGGAAAAAATCATCGTCACTCCACGGAAGAAGTGGGAATGAATATCAACTCGGAGATTCAACTTCGCTCCACGGAAGAAGCGGAACACTGTTGTATTTTGCCCTGTGACTCGAAATCTGGATGCACTCACTGAGTGAACTGTGCCTGGGACTCGGTACTCACCCGTTTGCTGCGTTTAGACGCGCGTGACTTGGAATCCTTTCTCCGCGACCTCAAGATTTGTCTTGCAAATAGAGCATGATCGGAGAGATGGCTGAATTGAGGTGACTGGTTCGCGATTTTATCAAGCCGGCTGTACCATGACTGCTGTAAATCGACTTTTGGTGGCCTGTCGCGATCCGGATATGAATTTGCGTGATCAGTGAATCGTGCGAAGGACCATCCTTTGATATCAATCTTTGTAAAGAAGCTGTCGAGATATCTCATGAAGCGTGAGTAAGAGTCGATATCAGCCATGCTGGGCGATGGGTAATCAGAACAGAGACGATGGCTTGGGTTATGTAAGAAAGTTGAAACGGTTGCGAAGGTCTTGGCAAGTAGTCTCATGCCAAGACCTTGGCGTAGTCCTGTGTCACATGGTCAACGGTTGCTTTGGTTTTGGATCGAAGAGGAGGAACTCCAAAATCAGGCATTCTGGGCAATGGATAAACCTTCTAACGGTGGTGCATCTACTTCTACATGATACTATCTCCTCGCATACAAGATTCTGCTGAGTTTCATTTAGTTCCTCATAATCTCCGCTGGCTCCATCTAGTTCTACATGATTGATGTGATGTAATACGGGAATGTTTGTCCTACTTCCATCTACTTCAACATGGTTGACCACATGGAACCTCTATTTTTACATGGAAGATTCTGCTAGTCCCAATATGTATTCCGCCGTTTTGACATTTTCACTCCTTAGGACTGACTTAGGGATGAGTGGACCTTTAGTTAGGAAGATTTGTTTGATTTTGTTCGCAAGGGGATTAATTTTTTCGTAAGATTCCTCATTTTGGGGATAATACCCAGAATTCTAATACCAGCCACGTCAGTGTTAGTCTGGGTCAGTGTTCCTAAAGTAACTGCTCTGATAGACGGATCACCATATTTCACAAACATCAAGTTACAACTACACAAATAAAACACCAAATACTTCTGTATATACACACTAAATCCCTGTAAATGTCACAAGCGCCTACCATGGGAGCACACATCAGAGACTGCCTGGACAGGAGTCGAACCCCTAGAAGCCAAACTGGACGACCTCTCCACATACTAGGCGGCTAGAGCACTCCCAGACCAGGGACTAGAATTTCCAGAAAGAACTTGCTGCATTTACTCCAGGCAAGGATCGGTGGTTCGATTATTTGGACTCCGACAACGTATCAGATCCAATGCAACTTCCGCCTCATGGGGATGGAACCGGAGGAACTCTCTCTCGGAGACCGGGACAACCTCCGAGGCGACTTACCACTCCTGGACCTTACCCTAATTCGTCTGGACAGTCCACGAAACATGCATATTGCCCCTTGGGTGGCTGCAATCGGCTCGCTGCTGGACGAGGAATGGAGAGTTTGCTTTACAGATGGTATATGAGGAAAGAACGGCGAAACCGTAGCCACAGGAACACTAGCGTTACGACACTGGAATCACCTGGGTAGGGAGCCACAAAGGTATTCCAGGGGATGAAAAGGCCGATGCCAGGGCCGCTTTCGAGTCAATTCTAGGCTGCATCGAAGGGCACCCACGAGTAGCGACAGAAGGAGGCGTTCCGGCAGCCTCCAAAGCAAGACGGAAGGATTAGCGCTCACATCCGGGGCACGGGATCAACAGGGCAGACTAGAACGGTCAGGCCCTCTCAGCCTATACATGGCTGTGTACGGACCAGGGTCCTTTGAATGGCTGGCTACACACCATAGGCAAGGCAGACACCCCAGCTGCGGGCACCCGAAAGAGGAGGGTCACCACATCACCTGCGCCTGCCTCCGCTATCAGCTGCAACGAAGAGAGCTCATCGGATCCATCTCAACCTAGGAGCAACCGGGCCGCCCCATTTGGAGGGGGAGGAGGAGAACGAGTTAGACGCAGTCGAGGGCTTTCTCCACCTACCTACTCGCCGGGCGCAGCTGACGGCTACCGTGGAAGGAACGCACAAAGGTAGATCACCATATACGGATTTGCTGGGTTTTCTTTTTTTTTTTTAGTACAGAGTGGCAGTCCAACCTGCCTAGGCCTGAATTTACCCGGGCTTCTATGTAGGTGGGGATCACTAAGGTTGGCGCACGAGTAATGAGGTTTTTTTCCTAGAAAAGGGAAAAAAAAATACCGGACCTTTTGATGACTGGTGGAATAACAGAACCTTTTTTTTTTTTTTTTTTTTAAATTCATTACTCGCATGTAGGTTACCCCATGGCGAGGTAATAACAGAAGCTTGAGGCCCAGGCTCCACCCGATTTTGATTCCGATGCAGTATATCCGGTGAGAGCCTAGGTCCAACACTCGTGGCTGGTGCGACCCTCTATGGGGAGCGTCCCCCTGACAACGAGCTGGTTGAGAGGCAACTCGCGCCCAAACGAGGGGAATAGGCTATTGGACATACGGGCAAAGCTGAACCGACACCCCACCTACCTCAATGTAAGTGCCAGCTGAGAAGACAGGTCACCTCTCGTGCATAAGTCTGATAAAGGTGAGGCACGTGGTTTCTTAGATGATGTAGTCTGAAAGGTCAAAGCAGAACCAAAGGTTTAAAATAGCCTGCATTTTTTTTTCTCCTGAACTCATTACTCGTATGCGCAACTTTAAAGGTCGCATGACGAGCCACCCAGAAGCCCGAGTTAGCCCCGAGGAGCTCTCCTTTGGAGACCGAGATGACCACCGTACCCTTCCTCTCACTAGTATAGACATCCTCCCAACCGACAGCAAACGCTCCCAGGACAAGAAGGAATGGTACACAGAACTCTCCCGCCTCAAGGAGGATGGCTGGTCACTCACTTTCACCGACGGGACCGGAGGGAAAAACGGGGAGGTCGCAGCAGCGGCGGTGACTCACGAGTCGGAACACGGATCCTTCTTGGGAACTCTGGCCACGGTAGCGGACGGGGAAGAGAAGGGAATCTCGCTCGCCCTCCACTCGTCGGGGGCTGACAAACTCCTGATCTTGACGGACTCTATGGCAAGCAAACACGCGCTGTCCAACCTAAGCAGGGGGGCGCCACCTAGGTCCGACATTGAAAAGGAACTCAAGGACCTCCTTCACAAACGAGCACACCGGCAGACGGCCATTGGTTGGATCAGGAGCCACATAGGAATTCCGGGCAACGAAAAAGCAGACAAGAGGGCAGCCTACGAGTCAGCCTTAGGTCGCATCGCTGGGAGCCAGCAGGTGGCAACAGCAGCGGGTATTAGGGCGGCAGCCAAGGCCAGACGGAAGGACATGCGCTCGGAGCCTGGGTTCGGAGTCCACAGATGCCTTTGGCACAGACATGCCTTGTCGGCCTACACCTGGCTGCGCACCAACCGGGGCCCCCAGAACCACTGGCTCCACGTCGTCCGCAAGGTCGACTCTCCGGCCTGCCCAAACTGCGACCACCTCTCGGAGGACGGCTTCCATATCACCTTCGACTGCCCCCACCACCACCAGCAGCGCCAGGAGTTCATCGGGAACATTAGGACTTGGGAAGAATTAGACACACCTATTTGGAGAAAGGAGGAGGGAGAGGAGGAGGAGTGGGATACGGTGGAGGCGTACTTCGCCTACCTCTACCGCCCCCTCGCTGGACGTTAAAAGGATGCACTTATTTGAGATTTGCTGCTTTGCTTTGTGTTATTTGATTTTGTACGTAGCTTGCGCAGGGCGTCAGATTAACATGACTGTCCCTTGAATCCACCCGGGTTTCTGGGTGGCTCATCATACGGCCCTTAACGTTGTGCATACGAGTTGAGTTCAAAAAAAAAAAAAAAAGGAGGTATAGCAGTTCACCGAAGAAGCTTTTAGGCGTTGATTACTGCTGCGGGGTAGATGGAGGATTCAATGCCGCGACGTAGAGAACCTACCCGTAGCCAACGCAATGTTTTGAATCGTTATATTTCGTATCTTGAATCTCGGCATAATGATCAATGCCGTGGCAAAACCATGCTGGTTTTGCTTAACTGGATCGATCACGTTGTAATTCGTATTACGTGCTAACTTAGATTATCCAGCACGTTAAACTGTACACAAGTGCTCACAAATCGTGAGTGCATGTACACTTCGGAAATGATATCTTTGTTCATATGCGCAATTTCTCCAAAGGTTACATGTATATGCGGAGGGAAGCGCTTCAAACCAAACAGCAGGGGTATGCCACCGAACCTATTATAGTCTCATAGCAGCACAAATATCAGATTTTTGTCACTCAATTCAAGCAAGCACATTAAACCTAGCTAAAGTAAATGTAAACAGAGAGGATAGGAGTTGTAATGTAGTCTGGCGAGCATCGGCCACTCGCAGAGAGTGTACTCTTATTGTACTACGAATCATTATACGAATCCAAGGTGTCGGAAGCTATAATGCCGATTTCTACAGATGCTCCGCACTACCATATCCTTTTGTTAAAGCCCCATAAACCAGTTATTATATCTGCAGACTAATGAAATAAGGCCATATTCCGACTCAGTTTTTACAACACTTAAATAAGAGCTACTTCAATGCCATAATACAGTGCGAGTTCAAAATACGAGTGTCAGTGTCCGGAATCATTCAAATCAAGTATTTCCACCAAGGCAAGATAATTACAGAGCGGAATAGCAGTGTTTGTGATGAGCATCTATACTCTGCTCGAATCAAAGTCTCTCCGCCTGTAAACGGTACAGTCATTGCAATTGTATGCGAACGTGTGTTAAGCAGTTACAACAGCAGCTTTATGCAATACATAAGTCCATGGATCAGCTTAATCTGAAGAACACAGTACGAAGTTCAGTGAGTGGAGAATGGGCTAATCGCGTACCAGCAACGTCAGGTAGTTTAGCGCTGTGGATACTTCGACCATGGAAGTTGTAGATAATTGGCAAAACGAAGTTGCTAATTTTTAAATTGGTTACGAAGTTGACATTATTTTGAGTAAGGGTAGACATTTTGCGTTTTGGCAGTCACCTGATAGCAGTCCTGTGATTATTAACTATTAGCAACAATCCATTCCGCCACCCTAGGCATGAGACTTAGTACAACCACTAAAGAGATAGGATTGGGCGACGCCCTAGTCTAATAGTACTGATAGCCTGGGATCCTCTAGTATCACCTGACTTCAATTACAAATTAACTAAGTTCATACTTATCAGAATGCCCCCTACACATGTATTATCACTAGTCCTACTACTTTTCACTCCCTTATCTAAGCCTTTATTATGGCACACCTTACTTAGGATCCCTAAGTAATCATTTGACTTTAATTAACATAGATATCTATTACATACTATCCACTACATACTATCTACTATATACTGTCCATTATATACTATCTATCGAATACCGTCCACTATATACTATTTACTATATACTATCTACTATATCTATCCACTATATACTATCTACTACATACTATTACTAAATTAATATATTGAGTCTATTTATAAGACCTTAAGTATATTAATATATTGAGTCTATTTATAAGACTTAATAGACTAAACTTTATAAATCGACTAAAAGGCAAAACTATAATGGACTATAGATTAAGTTACTTTATAAGAACTCTAATATCATTCAGTAATATTGAATAAAGCTAATATAACTAGCAATATCAGCAATCCTTAGCTAAAATACTATATTTCATTACTTGATAATATTTTATTAATAGTGAAGTATATAAATACTACTTTATTATCTTTTTATTAACCAATTAACTAGTTCCTTATTAATACTTTATCTTGCACTCAATACTACTATAATATTAATAATTAGTTTTCTAGTTAAAGAGCTTTAAAGATATTAAATAATAGTTAATACTGGATAGGAGTAATATATTTAAATATAGCTCTAACTCTAACTCTTCTATATATAAATATAAAATCAGACCCAATAGCTTTCAACCCCAATCATTATACTAATAACCTACTAGATCTACATTAGACATATACTTCTTTCTCTGCAGTACTAAGTATTCAAAATAGAATTAATAATTATATTATTCAAATCTATTTTAAAATAATTAATAGCTATATTCATATAGAAAACAAAATAATTCATAAGGCCTCTTCTATAGGGTATACTAATATAAGGTTTATCTCTCTGTCCTATTTTGATAGAGCAACTTTAAACCAATTTTCCAAAGATATCGTCACTATAAATATTTAGAATAGTAAGTCTACTCCTAGTCTAATTAGTAAACTATGCTCACTCTTTACTTCTATTTTATATTATATTAATCAAGATATAACTAATAGGGGCTAGCCTCTTGAGATTTAGTAGCTTTTATTTCCTACACTAGATACTATGGCTAAAGTTTTAAAATAGTCATACAAAATGGATGAAGGTTCTAATCTTCTTAAGAACATTTAAGGTCTAGTCTTAGAGACATAAGGTAATTGCTTATATCTAGAAGAAGAATATCGGGATCAATTATATATATTAGGTATAGAAATATCTATAGCTGAAGGTATAGGATTAGAAGAAATAAAGCTATTTATTAAAGAGATAAAGTCTATCCCTGAATACTATTAGTTCAATAATTATAGGAAAGATAAGAAATATGATAATAGTAGAAATAGTATAGAAGTAGGTGATAATAGTAGAGATAGAATAGAGGTAGGTGAGAATAGTGAAAAAGAAGAGGAGGAAGGAAGTAAAGCTTTAAAGAGGTTATCTAAGTCCTTACTTATACTTAAATACTAGGAATATAGATTAAATTAGAAAAAGCTTATAAAAAATAAGAATTAAGTACTTGAGATTATTAAATATTTATGTATTTGATTTTTTATTTAACTGACTTACCTTAAATTCATTATTTTATTCAGTGGTATCTAGATACTCAAAGGAGCTGAACATGCTAAACATACTAAATATATTTAGTAGTATTCTAAATATTTAAGGAATCTAAAATATATTAAAACTTTTTTCATATTCTTGAATCTTCGATATATTATTTATTTATATTTTTTTGTATACTTTATGATTATAATGTAATGTTAACTATACTAGCTTTCATATTAATAACTCCTAATATAGTATTCAATACTTTCTAGCTTTTTATGATATTTGATAACTTTCCTTTATCTGCTCTTTAAGATTTTTGATACTAGTCCTATCTAGAACTTAATATGGCTAAGAATAAAATAATTAAGTCCTTAACCTAGAATTTCATAGACTGACTTTCAAAGTTCAGTAAGAAGAATAGAATGAGTATTAAAGAAGCTAAAGACTTAGCTGTAATGAATAATACTAAATAGTAGTTATTTGGTACTGTTTATACAATCTATATCTACTAGAACAGATGTTTGTGTATACTAGTTTTACTGAAGGATTACCTCAGAAGGGTAGTTATTATTAAGTAGGAAGTTCTATTAGAAATATTAATTAATAAGTGTAATTTCTACTTAGATTATTTTATTAATTAACTGATCTATTATAGGTTATTATCTATCTAAGTAGTCTTAAGGAGAAGATTCCAATGAAGAATTCATACTCCTTTTATACTTATTCAATAATGTATCTAATAAATTAGAATACATAAAATATAGTACTTGCTGTAGGGCAGTGCTATATGAGTTATAAGAAATATAAGTTATAGAAAATATAAGTAATAGGAAATATATGAGTCATAAGAAATAGGGCTATACTGAGGCTATATAATACCTTCGAGGGTGTATACGAGATAGCAAGTTCCACTGAATAATTAACTACTAGATTTAGCAGTTGTAAAATAATAATTAATATAGAAAATATAAGATAATTAAAATAATAAGAAATAATATCTCTTATTACACTTCCCTACTTTGAATAGATTTTATAAATATTTATAATTCTATTCTACAATCTTAGCTTCCATGTATCCTATCTTAAGGGATAGTTGAAGTATGTTAGTATTAATATATTTATTGTTGAGAGATTCATTTATAACATAATCTCATTCTCATTAAATAAAAGCTCAAATTTTATCTCTTGTCCAAAGTCCTTATTTTCTTTTTTTAGTATATTGTCTCTTGAAAGTATTTTCTAGACTTCCTCTGACCTAGAAATCTTGAAGGATTTCAGTAGTAATATCTTTGGTATTTACTCAAAAATCATGTTTTGAAGTATATCCTAACTATCTGACCTTATATTGATGTTCACTAGATCATAGTGCTGTTCTGAATTCCAATACTTTTTCAACTTTATATTGATCATTATTAATTAGTTCCAGTTCCAGAGATCATCTATTAGAGAATTGAGTATGATCATTTTGATATTATAATTTGAGTTTTGAAATATAAAAGGTATCATATATAAAATTGAGGTCAAGTTGAGGGGATAAATCTAGACTATAATTATTTCGAGTATGATTAGTAGATATGATTAAGAAAGGGTCTAACTATTGAAGTTTTAACTTGGGTAAAACATTTGGTACGTTTATATTTTCTGAGGATAGTATGACTAATTATCTAATTGAGAACTTAGCTATATTATAATACTTATTTATTTGTGTCACTTATATCTTCTTGATATTATAAAGTACCTGTAAGGTATTATTGTAATATTTATTTGCTGATACAAATACATTGATAAGACAAAGTAGTAGGAAGGCTCCTTGATATATGCTAAATCCTATTAAAGTTATAAAAAGACTACTTTTTCTAGTGCTATTAAATCTAAAGTTTAGCTTTAATTGAATCTTAGGTAATTTTTGTAGCCAGTCAGATCCTTTGACTTTATATACTCTTACTACTTATAAGATTTCCTTATTTATGATTTCAGATTGTCTATCTATATAAGGGTAATACGCAATAGATAGTTTCAATTTGATTCCATTCTTCCTAGCCCAATCTTGGAAGTGTAATGATATAAAAAGATTGTCATGGTCAAAAATAATATATAAAACATATCCTATAATCAGAACTACATGAATATCAAAAGAAGTAGTATATTGTTATACTGTGAAATTGTTAGGAATAGGAATAAGAAACTTAAATCCTAATTATCTATCGACAATCGTCTAAAGATATGAAATATAGACAATATATTCTTTATCAGCAAGAATATTCGGATACAAAAGAGAATATTTGATGAAGATAGAAGCTAACTTAAGGAAATCTATTAAAATATCGGACCAAAGTTTTTCTAGTATATGCAAAGAAGTAACAAGTCTGAAAGGTAGCTTATTAGAATACTTTATCCATTAATAAGTATCACAACTTCTAATGTACTCCTTAACCAACTTAAAGAAGGACTGGTATTAATATCAGTCAATAAAATATTTTATGGTTTTCTTAATTCCACTATGAGCTATTGCTTCATATACTTCATTAATTACTAGCTCGAGAGAGTTCTTACCTTTAATATTGAAAGTGCTAGGTAAGACTAATCTCTATTGTCCATATATATTTCTTACATATAAGAATCCATCTCTGATCCTATGATCTTTTCACTATTCTGAGGTATCATAGTAATCTTTCCAAATAGAGTATACCTTTATATATACTTAGTATACTATTTTTATTCCATCTCCTAGATCCAACTATTATATGATAAAGAAATCTTTATTATCTTCCTAACTATCAATGATATGCTTATCATCAATAAGCCTATTAAGGGTTAGTTCAATTTATTAGTTAAAATTAATAATCATGGGTTTTTTCTTTTCACAGGTAGTAGTATTGTATCTTGGTTACTTATAAAAGTCACAATATTATCTAGAGGATTAGGATGATTTAGCACAAATAATAATGGGAGTTTCGTCAACTGCTATTCATTTATAAGAACAAGTAGTAACTGCGGCAGTCTAAAAAATATTATTAATATTATATCTAAAAGGGGTTAGTACAGAGTTCCATAGTTATTAAGGTACAATTGGTACATTTCAGCAGATTTCTTTTATATAATTACTAAGTGCTTCTTTACGAGAGTTAGTAGGAAGAGGAGTAGAAACTGATTCAGCTAGTTTTTTATAAGAATCTTAAACTGCATAAAGGTTATCTAAATAGTTCTTAATGAATTTCTTCTCCTTCTAAAGAACTGAATCCATAAGGGTATAGTTAAGGCTACCATATCCCAGGATATTGAAGATAGCATAGATCTCAACTGCAAATGTGCAGTTATATATCATATAAGAGCTGCTATATATAGGATAGTAAAAATCTTAGTATACAGACTAATGCATATGGTTATATTATTGATAATTAGTATAGATGAGAGTGATATTGATTGGAGTCAGTATTGATAGAGGAGTCAGAGGCTTCTTTTCTTCGTCCTTAGTTGCTGTTTATAGAATGGATTCTGTCTTGAGTTCTTCAGTATTGTTAGCCTAGTACTTATTGAATAGTTTAGCATTAATAGAGGTAAGAGATTCCCTATCGGAGGCTTCTAACTTATAGCTAAGTACTTTGTACTTATAGTCGTCTTCTGCTTCTGCTTCAGCTTTATAGTAGGAGCAAGAAAAATAGTATCTGAGCTCTATAGCTCTTCCATTACACTTATTAAAGTCACAATTGATATGCTAGAAGTTGATAATACTATAAAAAACTATTTTAGAGGATAAAGCTTAGGGATATGAAGAAGAAGTTAAAGTGTTAGTATAGAGATAAGGAGACAGGTCGATACTAGTAGGAATATAATTATCCTCAGTAGTGGGAATGTCAAAGTATTTATGCTTTCTCGATAAAGTATCTACTATCAAGTTCTCCTTTCCTACTATATACTAAATTTTATAATTAAATTCTATAAAGAGATCTTACTATTATCTGAGTTTCTAGCTTGTAGGTTTCTGAGTATGAAAGGTGACTAATAGTTTATGATCTGTGAGGATAGTAAATTTATGACCTCTGAGTTATACTTCAAAAAATTTTAATGAGTTAATAATTGCTAATAATTCCTTTTGGAAGGTTGGATAATTTAATTGAGTTGGATTAAATTTTTTGGAATAAAAACATAATAGTCTAATATAAGTGAAGGGGCCTTAACCAATCTAAGATCCTAAACTTATATTACTAGTATTACAAATTAAATATTTGGGTTTAGTAGATGCATTATTTTAAGGTTTTAAAATATGAGGAGAATTCATAAGTTTTTTCAGTTTTTCAAATACTATATTATATATGTCTGTCTATTCCCATTTCTTAGTCTCTCCTTATAATTCCGATAATATATTTGTATAAGATGCTAAGCCAAAAATAAAATGACTAAAATAATTAATAATTCTAAGAAAGCCTTAAAAGTCTTTCTTCTTCTTAGGAGTAGGAAATATTAATATTATTTTTCTCTTTACGGAATCAATATAGAGTCTATTAGAGGTTAAGATATGACCCAAGATCTCTAGTCTGTCTATAAAGAATTGATATTTGTTTATCTTTAGAAAGAATCTTTTATCTTATAAGCATTATAATACTATTATAAGAGTATCAATATACTATTTATAGGTCTCAATAAAGATAATAATATCATCAATATATACTATTAAATCCTTATAGAACCTATCCTTAAATACTTTATATATTATTCGAACTATAGTAACTAGTGTATTATGGTCTCTTTATTATATAACTCTACTTTTATAATATCCTAAATGCATTAAAAATGTAGAGTATTTCTCTGATTCTGAATTAATTCTAATATTGTGAAAGCCATCTGTTAGGTCTGTATTTGACCAAACAGGATTTACTACAACTAGTTTAATTAATTCATTAATATTAGGTAGTAGTATATAGTCTAGTTCAACTATAAGATTGCAGTCCCAATAGTCGTTGACAAATTTGGCTTCTTTCGGTTTATCTTGTTTAGGGATGGTGAACATAGTGATTACATTAGTGTCATTTTCTACTTAGTAGATTTATTCTATCTTTTTGTCTCTGATAATTTTGTCATGAATTTGTTGTCTGAATCAATAATATGATAGTCTCTATCGTAGTATCTATATTACTTCGAGTTTAGGTCTAATATCATAATTGACTCTTCCAAGTAGTAGTAAGTTTTATAGAATTTCTTTTAGAAATAATTTAGGAAATTCTATTATTGGATTAAATTGCTTTTATATATATAAGACTATAGTTATAATATCTGCTTCTATATTAGTATTTTCTGTATTACTAATAGTGTCCTAGTTATCTAGTTCACTATAATCTATAACTATGTCACAAATTACTTTTAGGTAGGCAATTTTATTTCTATTTTCAGTGGTTCTAGAACTTTTTTATATTTTCAAGAGAAAATAAGTAATATTTTTAGGTTGAATAGTAACTGGTTCCTAACTTGCAGGGATTATAGTACGAACCTTAGTAAGTATAGGTTCTTTGAGAATCATATCCTAGCTATTAAGGTATATTATATAAAAAGTACATTCTTTTATATATCCTATCTAATCCAATTTAATTATACATGTCTTATTAATTATCGCCTTAGATCCTTTTAAGGCTATACCCAAAGATATTTTATTAATACTCTTTGTTAGTATTTTATATAAGTATACAAATACAGAATTGATCAAATCTCCTCCCTTCATTTAGAAATCTATTAAAGTTAGAGCTAGTTGATTATTCACTCTAATATAAACTTTATTATAGTCAATTAGTTATGTTAATAGGAGTCATTCCTTGATTTTATTCTTTTTAAGTTTCAATATAGTAGTTGTGGTGAGATCTTGTGTTATGGTTCACAAGAGTACCTTATTCTATGGCTTTCTACAATCCTTATAAGAATATCTAGGGTTCTAATACTATAGACATTTCTTATCTCTTATCAATTGCATTCTTGTCTTATTATCCAATTTTTTTATAATGGTATCCTAATCAGATTCTTTTTATTTATCATGACTAGTCTTAAAGAAAGGTTTATTGTTATTACTATAGTTTAATCTATGTCAATTATAGTCTTTTCATTGATTTTGGTCTTGATTAGTTGATTTTCGATTTTATTAGTGAGGTCCAATTAGTATATATAGTAGGGCAATTTTTTTCTTTGATACTTTATATAACTCTGCTTGATATATGAGTTAGTCATATATCTATTTGTCTTTGATTAAGAGAATTAATATTGTAGATATATATGCAGGTAGATAATTAAAAAACTTCCTTCTTTTGACCTCTTCTGATATTAATTACTTACTCTTAGTATCAATTAATTTAATCTACATTTTAGTGAGTCAGTTAGTAAATTGTTTGATGTCCATATATTATTCATCCTTATAAAATATGGTAGTTTTCTATTGCTTCCATAAAATATCTTTACTGGTAGATAGTATCAAAAAATTTCTGAATACTATTATAAAGGTGAAGAATTTCACCTTCTTCCCTTTATCTCTTGGATATTGATTATAGGTTATAAGCGTCCTTCCCTGAAGTAGAAATCCTAGAATTTCTAATACCTTGATCTTTTCTAAATCAATTCCTTTTATTTTTAACTAGCATTAGACTGCTATAGCCCAATAGTAAAAATATTATAAGTCTTTCTATTTTTTATTAGTACTATTGAGTTTCTCTAGTAAATCAATTTTGATTCCTTTGATTTTCTTGGGTAAGGTGAGGTTGTTTGCCAAAATTATTCTGGTAGTAGATTCTCATTATTGATATTCTACCAATTTACTTTATTGAATCTTTTTAGATTTAGGTAGACTAGCTATTGATAAGATACTATCATCTGAATCTGAGTTATTACTTGGATTATTATTATCTAGTCTACTTTGTACTCCAAATTATTATTGTTGACTAGTATTTTTATTTCTTCTACTATTACTGTTATTATCTTTATCTTCTTCATTATTATCTAGTTTCTATGTTTTGTTTGGGGGAGGTAGAAGAGAGTTAAAGCTTCCTGCTTCTTATGCTGATATACTATTCTTCTAAGTAGATTCTTAACCTTTGCCTTTATCCTTTATTGGAGTTCGAGCAAATATTTCAAGTAATTCTAGAATTGCCTTAAACTAATCTTCTGCTGAAGTAGGAATTTTTTTCAAGTAAGTACCACTTAGTATGAAGACTATTAATTCATTCCAATTTTCTATAAGCCAATACTTCTGTTTTAAAAGTCCTACCAATAGTTTTCTTAATTCCTTTCTAAGAAAAGCTTCCAATTTCAAATCCTTTTCTTTAAATAGATATAGTATTTACTATAAATAGTATTTTACTGCCGTTTCCATTAAGAGTCCAGTATCTATAGAATGATATTCCTAGATTATTTTTAGAATTTGTACATATTTCAGAATTTCATATATGTATGGTATATATTTCTTCCAAAATATTTTTGATACTTGGGGGAGAATCATTTCAAATGTAACTTTATACTCTGATAGATAATCAAATGTATATGTCAAAGTTATTTTTTTATTATAATTTATATCTATTTCTTCTTCTGTAGTAGGGTTGATGATTCTAGTCTTTTTAGAAGTATGTTTGACTAATTCTTGAATTTCTTCAAGTAGTATAGACAAATACTTTGACTTCTTAGTCTATCTTCCAACTGTAAATACTATTCTATCTGATACTAATTCTTATATAGGTTTGCTTCGATATCAATTATCACTCTACAACCTATTTAATTAGATTGATAGATTTAATCTTCAAGTTATTTTTTTGCTTTAGTACTTTATTGTTCTAGTAGTATTGTTAAATAAGATTTGTTAGATATCCACTCGACTGAGAATAATATTGACTCAGTTGATGATAATAATGGTATAGTAGCTTGGCAGAGTTTGAATATATTTTATAGACTTGATTTATCTCCTACTTCTGAGTAGTCTAGTAAGAGTATTTTATTTTCCAATTATAATATTGAAGTAAATATTGAAGGTATTGAGACTTTCATTAGGATATCTAGATTTGGTAGTACCTCGAGTCAAGATAACACTTTTTTTAAAGTATTGTTTGGTATAGAAGAGGTAGTTTATAAGCCATGGGATGAGAATCATTTCTTTGTTGTGCTGATTCTTCTTAAGACCTATAGTACTAGTTTTTCGATGATGTACTACATTTTTCATTTTCAATGTAATGTTAAAGATTACTAGAAGTACAAGTAGATTTGTTGAGAGTACTGGAAAAAGTATCTGAAACAGGAGTGGGATACTTTTATATAGGGAACTACTACCCATTAGAGTTTTGCTTAGGTTGCTTTTAAGTTTTGTACTTATACTATAGTTAAGAGTCTGATATCTCATTAGATATTGTAGCTAGCTGAATTTATGATGTTATTATTATATTCAAGATACATTACACTAAAAAGTATAAAAAAGTATTATCAAGGTTGATTAGGCCTTAAGATAAAAAGTTATAAGTAGTAAAGATTAACTTTTGATGTTAAAAAAAATATAATGAATGATACTAGACAGTAGTCATTCAGTACTATTTATATAATCTATATCTACTAGAATAAATGTTTATATATACCGGTTCTACTGAGGGATTACCTTAGAAGAGTAGTTGTTATTAAGTAGGGAGTTCTGTTAAGAATATTAATTAATAGGTGTAATCTCTACTTAAATTATTTTATTAACTAACTGATCTATTATAGGTTATTGTCTATCTGAGTAGTCTTAAAGAGAAGATTCCAATAGGGAATTCGTACTCCTTTTATACTTATTCAATAATATATCTGACAAATCAGAATATATGAAATATAGCACTTACTATAGGGCAGTACTATATGAGTTATAGGAAATATAAGTCATAAGAAATATGAGTCATAGGAAATATGAGTTCTAGGAAATACATGAGTTATAGGAAACAGGGCTATGCCAGAGCTGTGTAATATCTTTAAGAGTATACACGAGATAGTAAGTTCCATTGAATAACTAACTACTAGATTTAGTAATTATAAAATAATAATAGATATAGAAAATATGAAATAATTAAAATAATAATAAATAACATCTCTTATTATATTAGCAGGTATTCTTTCTATTATGATTTTCCCTTATAATATACTATTATATACTAATATCAATATTTAAACTTTATTATAGATATAAATAGTAGAATAAAGCAAGTGAAGCTAGTAGAATAAAATAAATGAGGATAATATCTACTTAAGTAATATTTATAAAAGAGGAACATTGAATGAATAGGGTCTTTCCTGAGATAAACATCTGAAGTAAAAATATAATATAGGAATAAATACTATATTATACTGAGTAAACTATACTAACTCTATTCTTGCTTAAGGTATCTCAAGAAATAGTAGATAAAAAAGATGCCTGAAGAAAAAGCCAACTATAAGAAGTTGGCTGAAGAAGAGAATGTAAACTTAGTAACTCATAAAATTTATGTTTAAAGGATAAAGTACCTTAAATAAATTCAGATCTTAGTAAGAGTATATACTTATCTTTAAAAACTTATGCTAATATATAAAGGCTACCCATCTGCAAGTTTAGGAGGTAGAATTTATTAGTATAGTATATAATAGATTTCAGCTTGAAGCTGATACCACTCATATAGTTGGTACTAGTAAAGGGCTAGAATATATACATACTATACTTGACTCTTTTAGACTCAGGTTAGATAGCTTTACTATATTCTATAAAGGTTAGCTTTTAGATATTTAAAGGAAAGCTATACTTAAAAATATATAAAGCATTCTTAGTCTAGAGCTTTTTACTTTATGCATTTTAGGTGACTCTAAACCTGAAGGTGCTGAAGGTATAGAGGTTGAAGTAGCTATAGATGAGAATACAGATACTGCCTATATACTCAAAATTTTAAAGATATGTATATTTAGAGGAATAATAAGCTCTTAAAAAAAGATAAAGCAGGATAATACTAGAGGTGAGATCTTAGCTATTTTGAGAGCTCAGTTGAATAAATTTCATTACCGACCTTTAATAGTCCTCTCTATAGTGAAGTAGTTACCAGAAATATTTAAGAAGATAGGTATGAAGCTAGTATTATTAGATAGATATAGGTTTGAGGATGTTTTTAGAGAAACTAAAAAGAAATAAAAGAGAGAAGAAAATTATATACTTATTAGAAAAGCTAATATATTCCCCTTCTATAATCTACCTATATCAAAAACTCATTACTAATGGGAGAACTTATCAAGAGGATAATCAGGTAGAATATAAGTTAGTAAAGTAGAAGAGGGAGAAAGATTAAGTAGAAAATCTATTAGAGGTTAATACAACTATTAAGGGCTTAGAGGTTAATATAACTAATAAGTAGGATATTAATAAAACTAGTAGTAATGAATAAACTAGCTAAAGTTATATGGGAACAGAAAAATATATGTGGTAGAAATAATTAGTAAGGAGTTTATCTATATATATTAATTATTAGTTGAGTTAGAGATTATTAAGTTAGTTGAGTAATATTGAATTTGGTGATAGTACAAAGCTATTTAAAAGAGTATTATTAAGTTAAGTTTGTCTACACCTATTAATACAATTGATTATATTGAAGATTGTTAAGTAAACTGAGTAATATTGAATTTAGTAATAGTACAAAACTATTTAAAAGAGTCAAGTTAAGTAGGTAAAATAGTATGTCTTATAAAATAGAAGGTCATAATAACTAAACTAGCTTCATAATGGCTAGTGAGTGATTTAACTAGGAACTAAAATCAGTCTGCCTTATTATATTCAAAAACTTCTTTACCCCTAATTAAAATATATATAATAACCTTAATTATTATATCCCATTCTTTAGGCTTGAAGGTATATATTGTATCCTTAAGGTATTTGACTTTCTCAAGAAGTTCACTATATTTATTTTTGTCTATCTAGGCCCACTTCCCCTCACTAGTTTCAATGAGTAAGTTTTATTTCTTTTATTTATTACCTCAGTTTCGACAAAATTACTAAATTAGTTAGTAATATGCTATTGAGTAATTCTTTACTTACTAGAAATATACCTTAACCTTGTCTATCTATTATTTATCTACTCTATCACCTCCTTTAAACTTTGCCTGCTTAATGTTTATATACTGCTCTTTGAGTATTGTCTCTAAGTATTTTTGAGTATTTAGCTCATTTATTCCTCCCCACCAATAGAGAGCTTTCATATTTTCAACTATATGCTTAGCTAGAGCCTTTTTCTATTTAAAGCACATTTTCTATATAGGTTAGCTTGATAAAATACCTATATAAGTATAATCTTGATATACCCCTAAATCAAAAGTAACATACTTAGCTTTAGAAGCCCCAATAGGATGATTCTGGGAATCTCTATTATGATATGAGTATAAGTAGTCAAAAAACATATTTGATTCAAAGTATTGGGTAGATTGAGAAAGGTATATCTAGACTCAAAGGTAAAGTTGAAGTTGGGTAGTATTTTTAGATAGTAGTGAAGGTAAATAGGTAGATAGTTCAGTGGAGATAATGAAGAGGAATTAAATAAAATAATAAAAAGAAATAACATAATAGAAGTAATAGGAATATAATAGATTAAGTAGTTAATAGAAGGCTTATATTATTAAAACAAGTATACTAGAAGGAGTAAACTTGCTGAATAAGCTCAGAAGCCTTTAGTAGTCTAAATAATACTCATAAAGATTCAGTAAACTAAAATAATTCAAATATTAATAAAGTGCACCCCAAAAGCCCTTTATTATATCTTGACTATAAAGGAGTACAAAGAGGGGCAGCTTAAGTAGAGCTAGAATAGGTCAAATCTATTTTATATACAAATCTATAAGTACTAAATACTTAAAGTCTTTTTCTATTAGTATCATAAGATTAAAGCTTACTAGGTTATTAAACTGGTAGAAAGATGTAGTGAGACTTCTGGTAGCCCAACTTAAAGGATTCAAAGTCTTACTTGACCTAGAAGACCTTGAAAGCTATGGAAAGATAGTAGCTAGTGTTTTAATATTTCTTAGTACTATTCAGTTTAAGTTCTTTATAGTAGAATTTGCTTTGGTACCTATAGTATCTGGAGAGGAGAGTTATAGCTCAACTAATAAGAACTTCTTAGAAACTATTGAAAGAAACAAAGTAGAAAAAAAATGATTAGGAAGTATTAAATATATTATGGATCGATATATAGATATCAAAAAGAGATCTAACTAATAACTCTAGCTACAGAAATAGTAGAGCAACTATTTCAGAGACTAACTCTACTCTACTTATTTTAATGAATATATTTAGTAATACCTCTATGAATATAAATAGAAGTGACCTTACACTCTCTAAAATACTAACTAATTATCTATATATTGATTTATTCATATTATATATTTAGAGTTCTAGTATATAGATTTATTCATATTATGTATTTAAAGTTCTAGCATACTAAGTTATTCATAATATATTTTTGAAAATTAAATATTACAAATATTAGGATTGACTTAGTAGTAATATATATTCTTTTATATATATGAGTTTGGGTTCGATTCTTTATATGGAAAATTTTTTTTACCTATTTTTACTATAGGTCAACTCAATAATAGCTACTAAACGAACTTATCAATTTTCTCTATTTATTACTAGAGTTTAATATTTTAAACAATATAATAACTTATAATCTAATTGAACTTATTGAAGAGGCTTATTAACTCTATTATGACCTACTTAAACCTATTGAAGGAGTTTATCAACTCTAACTATAGGTAGAACTTTCCACTATACCCTATTAATATCTATTTTCTCTATCTATTATTAGAGTTCAATATTTTTAATAATATGAAGCTAAATAATAGCTTATGAACTAATGGAACTTGTAGAAAGAAATTATTAACTCTGATATCTATTCTCAATACTTTATAGAATACTATAGCTACTCTTTAAGAATAGTGCAAGTTACTCCTTATACAGAAGCCTAGATAATAGCTTAGGGTTCTATTAAGT
The DNA here is from genome assembly GCA_015179035.1 of Tirmania nivea. Taxonomy (NCBI): domain Eukaryota; kingdom Fungi; phylum Ascomycota; class Pezizomycetes; order Pezizales; family Pezizaceae; genus Tirmania; species Tirmania nivea. Next base: position 105,636 of record WHUY01000042.1, on the reverse strand, counting down.
TCTATATATAAATAATATTATTAGGGTCAAGTATAGAAATTCTATGCTAGGAAGCAAAAGTCTATTCACCAAATATGGGCCTTCAAAGAAGTAGTAGCTAAGCATTTCAAAGCACTTGGGTAGAAGTTCTGTAAAGTTATAAATATATCTAAATCTCTAGGAGGTAGAGACTTGAGTCCTTTTTTTAATGATAACTCTAACTTTGAGTTTAAGTTAAATATTTTAAGTATAAGAGAATAAGGCCTCAAAAGATCTAACAAGAAGAACTGAAAGTAGTAGGTAGAAAATTGAATATTAATCTAGAGTTAACTTATAGATGCATTACTAGAATATCAGCCAAGAGGAAGAGAACCTACATATAATAGGAGATACTAATATATAAAATAATAGATATATTGTGTATTTTTTCTAAGCTAGTGCTATAAGTATATCTCATTCTATACTTACTTTAAAGATAAAACTATTTAGATGGTAATATGAGGATACTTTCTATCTAGTCCTATAATTCCTAATATTTGTTTTGCAATTAAGTTGCTAGAATTATTTTATAGTATATTGATAAAGGGGGCAATTTCGAAATATTCTTTTACTATGCCTTTAAAGAACTTCTACTAAAGTAGAACATAACAGATACTCCCTGAGCTAATTCTTTACTTTTATTATGCATACTCCCATTGGTTAGATATACTAGAGGAAGTGCAATGAGTAATATATATATGCTCTACTATTTCTAAAAAGTTATACTAAGTATTATATCCTAGATATTCTATACTATATCCTAACTATCTCCAAATTCTAGAACTATGTGAAGATATACCAGAACTATGTGAAGATATACTAGAACTATACAAGAATATATTAGAATCATATGAGGATACATACTTAAGCCCTATATATTTAAATAAACTTTATCCTCTATATTTTTATCATAAATAGTATAAAAATTGACTATATATTATAAGTATTGATGGAAACTTCCAATATCGGAGAATAAAGTATACTGTAGTCAATAGCTTTAATAATATAAATACACTAATATTTATATATTTAAAGACAATCTCAGCTAAATTATCTGCCTTAGAAAATAAGACTAAAGTTAATACCTACTCATACTTTTTCAATACTCTTATAGAAAGCCCTATTCAATGAAAGAATATAATAAAACAGGACTTTTTGAGATAGTTTGCTAGTATAGAAGTCTCTTTTGATATCTAAATCTATACCAGAGTGAAAGGATAGACTCAATTTACACTTTACTTAAAGATATAATTGTTCAAACTCCTTATACTATATAATAGGGTCTAATATATAATATTGGATATCTATTTCATTAATAGCTTCAATACTGGGATGATAGGCTTTCGGCTTAATTGACTATAAGTTTCTAAACCTAAATAATTTTACTAGAGGGTATCTATTTAAGTCAATAGATCAAACTTAATATATTCTATATTTATATCTATGAATTGCTATGCCAAATAAAATATGAACTCTACTAGACAAAAAACTAGAAATTATCTAATAACAAAGACAATGAAAAGGACTATTTTGATAAAAAATATCTTGTTAGGCCAGGCTGCTACTCTTTATCTACTAGGTGATGATAAATCTTAAGTACTTAAAGCCTTTACTCTATTCAGGATAAAAGACAAAAGCTTTCAGATATTCTGAGGAAATAGTTTTAGAGGCTTCAAGTACTTAAAACTAAGTTATGTATAAAACTTGAGGAAGCTTATACCTTACTATTAGATATATCCTTACTAGGCTTAGAGCTATTAGGGGTACTGATGTAGAGTTTGAGGATTACTATCATACTAGAATTTATTGGTAAATAGATTCAGACCTAGTAAGAGATCTTCAATCATTAGAAGACATCCTCAAATAAGAAGAAACTATACTAGGAGGTATATAAAGTATTTTAAACCAAGATAAAAAAAGAGAAAGCTTTGGTACTTCTAGCAAATAATCTAGATATAAGATCTTCTAATTTATCTGACTTAGTCATAACTACCAATAACTTACTCGTAAAGTACTACTTGATATAGCAATAATAGGAAATTAGAGGGATACTATAGTCTCTATATTAGAAAGAATAGATACCTAATCAAAATATTTTTAATGTACTTATATAAGAAAGACTTCTTTGAGACAAGATTATAATAAAACACTGAAAGATTTGAGCTAGATAATCATATATTCAGAAGTGGATAAAAGTATCTAAAGCTTAACTTAAAAGAATTTCTACATAGATCAACTATCTTCTGCTAACACAAATTATAATTTAGGAGTAGTGGGCCTTAGGATCAATATTAATAACTAGTATATAGAATAAAGAGGTACTTATAACTATAGATACTATCACATAGTAGTTGACTTTTTATATAGTTCAGTAAATAATAGAATTGTGGAATCTTCATTTATGAGTCATAGGATAAAAAGATTTTATCCTACTTATAAAAGTACTTTATTACCAATATCCTTAAATTATAAAACTGATATTGGAATATAATTAACTTTCAGTATAGTTACCTCTTAAATATATAATTGCAATAATCAACACTAGAGTACTTACTATAAAAATAGCAAAGGCCTCCAACTATAAGTTTAGAAGTATAGAAAGACATCAGATACAAGATACTCTTTTCCTTCTAATACTCCGCAAGCAAAGTTTAGATTAGTAAAATATTTCTTATCTAATTAGAAATATTCTTACTTATATCTATGTTATGAACGGTCGGAGTATCCCCTGCGTCGCAGGTGATGGGTGACACACGCATAGGTATGCTTACGCGTGTGTTGGGGAGGGAGACATGGATAAGAGAGTCTGAGCTACGCTCGAAGGGGGGTGTATTTATTATAACAACTAAGTACAGGAGAGTGAACAAGTTGTTGCGTGAGGAGAGAAGAGAATGAGAGGGGTAGGAAGGCCTCTATATATATATAGAGATCTGGCGACACAGAAGAGCCAGAAAGAAGGCAAGAGAAAGCATACGGAGACATAAGGAAGCAAACGGCGACATAAGGAAGCAAACGGAAGAAGCAAGCGGAAGAAGCCAGCATCCCACGGAATGTCAAGCAAAAGATACGAGAACGTTCTAGGAGACAATGACGACAAGTGACAAATACGAAGATGAGGTTCTGATATGGTAGAACCTTCGGACGGGTTCTAGTGGGCGAGTACCTGGCTAAGATCTCCGGGATGCGGTCGGTAATCTAGCAGGCCAGGGTTCAGGGTCAGGGGTATTAGCCGGAAGACTAGAATTAGCATGGCGAAGTCGTGCTAGGTCAAAATCAAGAGCCACACGCGAACATATGCTGGTGAGTGCGTAGGTTGCCAGTATAGCACCGGGGCTAGGGGGGGTCGAAGGACAAGGCGAGAGGATGATTCGTAACAGTAGCTCCCTCTCTGAGGATGAGCTCCTGTGAATCCAAGGTGGGTTCATAGTCCAGAGCGAGTTCGAATTCGTCCTCGTCATCTGGAATAACGACGAGGTCATATGGCGATCTACTCATTTGGGCAGAGTGCGTGGTCAGGGCTTGAGCGGATACGAAGTGTGGAACTTTTTCACAGCGCTTGGGGCGTTCGAGAACAAGGCAGCGGGTTCCCAAGTAAGTTCGTCGAAACCTACCCAACGGGCGAGATATTCAAGGGTTCGACCTCGGAAGCGCGAGTTGACGATTTCATCAACTTCCCACTCGGGTTCGTCTTCGATGATAACAGGGGGTGGGGGTGGCTGAATTTGGCCAGGCAGGGGGTCTGTAGAGGCAGGTTCAAGGAGCGAGACGTGAAAAACAGGGTGGATTTTCATCGAGGCGGGAAGATCAAGCTTATAAGTATGAGACGAGATCTTCTGGATAATTCTGAACTTGCCGAGTTTCTTGAAATCCAGCTTAGTCGAGGGGCGAGTTGTCTTAACATGTCGGCGGAGGAGCCATACTTCGTCACCGATATCCAGCTTAGGCGGGGGGATTCAGGACTTATTAGCTTGTTCCGAGTAAGTTGCCTGGGCCCAGATCATTTCAGATCTAAGATGAGCATCGAGCTCTGCAAGACGGTCTGTATATTCCTTGATTACTGAGGGTGCTGGGAGTTTTGTTGCAAGGTTCTGGTTAATCTGGTAGCGAGGATTTTCACCATACATGGCCTGGAACGGGGTAATACCGAGAGTCGCGGATAGGGTGTTGTTATACGAGAATTCAGCCATGGTGAGGAGCTCGGACCAATTGTCTTGCTGGTAGTTGCAGTAAGCACGTAAGTACTACTCTACAATTGCGTTGATTCTTTCGGTCTGACCGTCAGTCTGAGGGTGGAAGGCGGAGGAAACCTTCTGCTGAATACCAATAAGCGAGGTCAAGGATCGGATAAATTCCGAGACAAACTGGGTACCCCGGTCGGATACGATGGAGTCTGGGATCCCATGCAACCGGAAGATATTGTCAAAGAAGAGCTTGGCGATTTGTCGGGAGTTAACGTCAGTAGTGGTTGAGATATAGTATGCCATCTTTCGATAATCTGTCGACCACGACTAATAACACATCAAATCCATTGGAACTAGGGAGTCCCATGACAAGGTCGAGGGAAACAGAAGACCATTTCCGGAATGGGACTTGTAGGGGCTTGAGGAGGCCGTAAGGAGCATGCCGAGTAGGTTTGATTCGAGCACAGGTATCACAGTTACGGATATATTGGGCGATTGTCTGGCAGCATTTTTGGCCACCAGTAATCTCGTGATACAAGTTCATAGGTAGCGGCCTGGCCTGGATGTCCAGCGGCAGGGTGGTCATGGCAGTTGCGGAGGATTCGGAGGTGAATTTCAGGGTTAGGTGGAACATAGACGAGGCCATTCACAAGAAGTAGTCCGTTAGAGATTTTACACTCTGATAGGGGGACTGTGGGGTGTTTCTTGATATTAGTTTGGAGTGCATGAATGATCTCGAGGGCGAGTTTGTCGGTTCGGAGTGCAGTAAGGATATCCTCATTGTTAGCAATAGAGGCAGCAGAGAGGGAGAATTTCTCGGGGGGTATCAAGGCTTGTGTTGGGCGGGCACGTTCATCCCCCTCTTCAGGGAGATCTCTAGATCGTCTGGATTAGTGCGTCTGCCTTAGCATTTTGGCTGCTGGGGCAGGAAGACGATCTTGAAAGTCATATTGGGCTAGTTCTTGGGCCCAGCGTACTTGACGGCAGTGAGAGGAGGGCCTTGGATGTGAACGTCTGGAGGTTGTGGTGGTCGGTCAGGATCGTGAAGGGTTGGGGAAGCTGGTGCAGGTAGATATGCCATTTCTCGAGAGCCAAAACGATAGCGAGGAGTTCCTTATCCCCAATCCCATAATTACATTCAGCTGGGGATATTTTCTCGGAAATGAAGGTGATAAGGTGGAGTACGAGTTTTTCAGTTTTCTAGGTGCTTCTGGGAGAGTATTCCGGAAGTGACATAGTCCGAAGCGTCAGTTTCCATGAGGGTTTCAAGGTCGGGGTCAAAATGTCGGAGAACTGGGGCAGAGGTAAAAGCCTCTTTAAGGAGTTTAAACACCTCTTCACAGGCGGAATTCCAAGCGAAAGGGACGTCCTTCCGAAGCAGGTTGAACAGGGGCTGGCAGAGGTGCGAATATTTGTTGATAAATCGCCGGTAGAAGTTGGCGAATCCGAGGAAGCATTGGATGTCTTTGACTGATTTAGGAGTCTCCCAATTAAGAACAGCATTGACCTTTTCGGGATCCATTTCAAGACCATGTTCAGAGATAATAAAACCAAGGAACGTAGTTTTATTAACTGAAAATTCGCATTTTTCGGATTTAACAAATAGTCCAGCCTCTTTCAGCTTTTGTAGGACTTTTCGTACCTGTTCCTTATGTTCTTTCAAGGATTTTGAGTAGATTAGAATATCGTCTATATAGCAGACGCAAAATATATCAAGGTATTCGCGAAGGGTGTCATTCATGAACCTTTGAGCAGTTGCCGGAGCATTAGTCAGCCCAAAAGGCATAACAAGGAATTCAAAGAGTCCGTAACGGGTCCTGAAGGCAGTTTTCCATTCATCACCTTCCTTAATTCGGATCTGGTTGAAGCAGGCACGTAGGTCGAGGCGGGTGAAGTATTTACAACCACGGATTTGGTTGAGGGTTTCTTCGATTCGTGGTAAGGGGTTTCGGTCTTTGATCGTGATGTCATTGAGTGCACGGTAGTCGACACAGAGGCGGAGAGATCCATCTTTTTTCTTGATAAAGAGGATCGGGGAGGCAGCCGAAGAGAAAATAGCTCGGATGAAGGATTTGGAGAGATTCTCATCAATCCATTTCCTAACTTCTTTAAGTTCAGCATCGGACATGGAATACATACGGCCGAAAGGAGGTTTAGCTCCTTCTTGAAGTGGAATCGCATGGTCAATATATCGGTGAGGGGGTAAGATTCGGGCTTCTTTTTCCGAAAAAAGGGGCGAGTAGTCATGATATTCAGGTGGAACAAGCTTAGCAGTGGGTTCGGGGTTGTCATCATCATCATCTTCAGGGGAGGCGTATATTGCGGCAATATAGAGGCGGGCCTCGGGGTCTTTAATAGCCACTCGGAAGGCAGCTCGAGAGATGACCGAGATTCGGAGGGGGTTTGGGGTGTTTCTAGGAGGTTCTAGGTGGATTTTCGGTGTTCGAGTAGGCAGGCAATGAGCGTGGCAATACCCTGAGGCAAAGGCGATGGTATTGCAGGTCCAGTCGATTGAGGGATTATAACGTCGGAGCCATGGTTTTCTAACAATCAGGTTCCAGCCAGCTAGTTTAGTGACGTGAAATATTAGGACCTCCAGATACTGGTCGATCATGAGTTTTAGGGTGCAAGTGTGGGTGATTTACCCCACCAAGGAGCGTTTACCATCGGCAAGTACAAGATCCTCGGGTTTTGGCTTCAAGTCCAAAGGCAAATTCATGTTCAAGGCAAAGTCAAGGTCGATAAACTGGGAGCTTGCTCCTGAGTCTACCATGCAAGTAGCAGAGTGGTTTTCATTAACTAGACAAGGCAAGATAAGTAGATTCTCGGATCCCAAGTCATGAGTGGAGGAGGTAGAAGATGAAAAAGAAGAAGAAGAAGAAGAAGAAGAAGAAGAAAAAAGGACGGCGGCAGTAGAGATCTGGAGGGAACGTATACGACGACGTCGACGGGCTAGCCGTTGACGAGACTTCCGAGAAACAACAGGCAAAACATGACCAGTACCTACCAAGTGAACTTCCTCCAAAATGGAAAACGGGTTGGAACTGACAAAGGAAACGGGGTCAGGGGAGATGGCACCAGGATGCATCCTGGCGCTCTTCGATCGGCCATCGTTGGTCGAAGAGGGCACTAGTTTTTTCGCACTTCGAAAAGAGTTTGAGGGCCGGGAGTGGGAGTAGGAGTATTGAGAGGTGGGCCAGGAGGAGCAGTGCTAGCTGTGGCTAGTTTTTTGGATTTGGCCAAGATGGGGCAGTCAGTAGCCCAGTGTCCAGGACCTCCACAGTACATGCAGAGTTTGTTGTCCTGTCGGTATTTGCGAACCTCAGCAGTGAGAGGGCCACGCTTGCGGGATGTGGTGGAGAGGTCCATTGGACCGGGAGCGGTTCCGGTTGCGGTTGTAGGAGGGTTAGGGCGGGGGGCGGGAGCTTGGGTTTGTTGAGTAGAGCCTGAGGCTCTGGGTGGGTTGGAGCGGAGCATTTTGGCCTGGTTGTCTAACTTGATACACAGCTGGACAAAATCGTTGAATGTTTCGGGGGGAGAGGCCTGGTAGGAGAGAGTAGTCCTGAGACTGGTGTTGGCGTCATTGGTAAAGAACGAAATCTTAGTATGGTCATCGTAGTTCAGGATGGTTGCATATGTCGCGAATTCGACATAGTAGGTGGAACAGTCTTTGTCCCCTTGGCGGAGGTTATGGAGCTTGCGCTCAGCGGTAGCACGAGCGTCGGGGTCATTATATGCATTTTTCTATGCTGTGGCGAAGTCTTCGTAAGTGTCAAAACTAATTATTCCATCAGTTTTATTGAGGTGAGGCTCAAACCAATCAGCAGTGGAGCCTGTCAAGTAGGAGGCTGCATAAGCGATCTTAGCAGCATCATTGGAGTATCGGAGTGGATTGGAGGAGAAAACCAAGGACAGTTTAGTCATAAACCGTGTGAACTTTGATCGAGTACCGTCGAAGTTTTCAGGCTCGTGAACTTTTGGCGCACGGGAAGATGATTGTGCTACAGTGGTGCCTTGAGGTAGGGGCGTAGTTGTAAGGCCATATTCATAACCTCGGTTAAAGTAGACCCAAAGTACTTGGGTAGTGGCTGTTGTTCCAGACTCGGGTATTTGGAATGTTGTAGGTACACCTCGGCCGGAGCGGACTCCAGCAAAGTGTGCTTCATAGATAGGGCCATAGAATGGTACGGGTGTAGCAGCAGGGAAGTCGGGGGAGGCCGAAGGTGCGGGGAGGGTGTTGGCTGACAGAGCTGCAGCAAGTGCGCGCCATGAATCTGGTATGGTAGGCGGTTGAGCGGACATTGTGCGTAGTGGAGACTATATGTTACGCAACAAAGTGTTATGAATGGTCGGAGTATCCCCTACGTCGCAGGTGATGGGTGACACACGCGTAGGTATGCTTATGCGTGTGTTGGGGAGGGGGACATGGACAAGAGAGTCTGAGCTACGCTCGAAGGGGGGTGTGTTTATTGTAACAACTAAGTACAGGAGAGTGAACAAGTTGTTGCGTGAGGAGAGAAGAGAATGAGAGGGGCAGGAAGGGCTCTATATATATATAGAGATCTGGCGATACAGAAGAGCCAGAGAGAAGGCAAGAGAAAGCATACGGAGACATAAGGAAGCAAACGGCGACATAAGGAAGCAAACAGAAGAAGCAAGTGGAAGAAGCCAGCATCCCACGGAATGTCAAGCAAAAGATACGAGAACATTCTAGGAGACAATGACGACAAGTGACAAATGCGAAGACGAAGTTCTGATATGGTAGAATCTTCGGACGGGTTCTAGTGGGCGAGTACCTGGCTAAGATCTCTGGGATGCAGTCGGTAATCTAGCAGGCTAGGGTTCAGGGTCAGGGGTATTAGCTGGAAGACTAGGATTAGTACGGCGAAGTCGTGCTAGGTCAAGATCAAGAGCCACACGCGAACATATGCTGGCGAATGCGTAGGTTGCCAGTATAGCACCGAGGCCGGGGAGGGTCGAAGGACAAGGCGAGAGGATGATTCGTAACAATCTATTAGAATACATACTAAAAAAGGATATTGTATAGAGCTATAAGAAAGCTGTCTATAAAGTAATTAATCAACAGCTATATTTAGATCATATAGTAGAGGAATAGAGAATTATCATTGCTAAGGTCTGAATATTAGTTACCTAGTTGAAAAGATACTTTAATGTCCTGATTGATATTATTCAAGGCCAGGCTAAAGAGTCTAGTAAGCATTATTGTCTCTATAACTATATATTTGAATAACTAACCAAGCTAAATTTAGTTACTTTCCTACTTTAAGTAGCAGATCTAGTTATACTATGAATTTTATTTACATCAATTTAGGCTAAATATATTATTTTATTAAAGTAGTTTTTAGCTATAGTGTAGCCTTTAATATTATATCCTCTTAAAATATTACCTGTCGAAGATATATAAATCTTAAAAGGTCTTTAACTATTCCATAATCTAGAAGTAACTACTAATTACTAATATTTGAATAGATATATACTAAAGTGCTAGAAAGGTTACTTTTAATCTACTATCTGAAGGTATATACTTGGATATACTAATAACTAATAAACCAATTATTAATCCAATAGAAGAGAATGAAACTGATGATGATATAGAAGATACAGATAGTGATATATTCTAGGAGGATAAAGCTACAACTCAGACTTGGAAAGAGATATTTGATATAATTCATGCTAGTTCTTATAACTAAATAGTCTTAGAATAAGATTTTTCTAAAGTTTGAGGTAGATATATAAGGTTTACTATATATTGACCTGAAAGGGCCTAACTATAGTAAAGAGCTTTAATATCTTTTAAAAGAAGCTTTCAATAGATTATAATTATAAGTAGTGGATAATACTTGAATGGATTAAGAATTAGTTAACAAATATTCTTTAGAATTGAATTACGATACTATAATCTAGTTATTCATAAGTTTAGAATAGCTTATAACTAGTATTCAAATTATTTAATACTACTAATAGTGCTTAGAATATTTAGCATTTTAATATAACCTAATATAGTTATACTACCTTAGATTGTTTAGGGTAACTTTTGAAAATCATAACCAATATTCAGAGTATTCAATATTACTAACTGTAATTAAAGTATTTTGCATTTTGATATAGATTATATAATCAATATTATTAATCAGAGTAATTTTCAAATCATAATTAGTATTCAAATTATTCAATACTATTAACTGCCCTTAGAGTATTTAGTATTTTGATATAGCTTAATGTAGTCAATACTATTAAATAGTATTGAAGATTTCAGGGTAATTTTTAAAATTATAATCAATATTCAGAGTGTTTAATACTACTAACTATAATTAAAGTATTTAGTATTTTGATATAGATTAATGTAGTCAATATTATTGATTAGTATAATTCTCAAATCATAATTAGTATTTAAGCTATTCAATACTACTAACTATAATTAAAGTATTTAGTATTTTAATATAGCTTAATATAGTCAATACTATTAAATAGTATTAGAGAGTTTAGGATAATTTTTAAAATAATAACCAATATTCAGAGTATTTAATACTGCTAACTGTAATTAGGGTATTTAGCATTTTGACATAGATTAATATAGTCAATATTATTGATTAGTATAATTCTTAAATCATAATTAGTATTCAAGCTATTTAATACTACTAACCATAATTAGGGTATTTAGTATTTTGACATAACTTAATGTAGTTAATACTATTAAATAATATTAGAGAATTTAAGGTTATTTTTAAAATTATAACCAATTTTAGAGTATTCAATACTGTTAACTATAATTAGGGTATTTACTATTTTGATATATATTAATATAGTCAATATTATTGATTAGTACTAGAGCATTCAGAGTAACTCTCAAAGTATTAATAGTATTTAAACTAGTTTAACAGCTGAATATAGCTAGTAAGTACTAGTATAGTTCTGATCGAATAGCACTTAATATATATATTTATTATTGGGAACCTTATTTATTTGAATCTAAAGTAGCTAACTGCATAGGCTATATAATAATTTAAAGTCTTTATTGATATCAGATTTTAATTTACTTATTATATTAAAATAGTTGAATATGCCTCAATCTTATATAGGTAACTAGTTAAATAATTCTAACTCTTCTTAGCATATTTGACTTACTAATAACTATTAAATATAGTTAATATATTTCAAAAGAAGTTTAATAGTATTTTATCTGGTAAATAATTCAAAGTATTTATATTGCTAAGTACGTTAAAGCTACTAAATATATATAATTAATAAACCGAAGCATAATAGGATTATGAGCTACTGAAGGGGTAGTGATACTCTAAATTCTTATAATATTAGTCTAATATACTAAGGGAGTAAAAAGCAGCTAGGACTAGTAGTAATATATATAGTATATAGGAAGAATTAAGGAAGAGGGTTTGTCAAGTCTTATAAATAGACTTAATATATTAATATACTTAAGGTCTTATAAATAGACTCAATATATTAATTTAGTAATAGTATATAGTAGATAATATGTAGTAGATAGTATATAGTAGATAGTATATAGTAGACAGTATATAGTCGGATAGTATGTGGTAGATAATATGTGATAGATGATATATAATAGATAGTATACAGATAGTATATGGTAGATAGTATGCAGTGGATGGATATATTAATTGAAGTCAAGTAATTATCTATGGAGTATACTATAATAGAGGCTTAGATAAGGGAGTAAAAAGTAGTGGAACTAGTAGTGATATATATATAAGAGACATTCTGACAAGTGTGAGCTTAGTTGATTTGTAATTGAAGTCAGGTAATACTAGGGGATCCCAGGCTATCAGTACTATTAGACTGGGGCGTCGCTCAATCCTATCCCTTTAGTGGTTGTGCCAAGTCTCATGCCTAGAGTGCATTCCGCAGAACCTTACTGCGTTCGTCAGAACTTTAAGCAGTAGGGTCTTGGCATGAGACTACCGCAGAACAACAGCGGCTGTCATCAGCAACCATCCGCTATAATGAATCTCGTCGCCTGTTCCCGATGCCTATGCCGGTACGATCCCGATTACTGGACAAGTATACAGCATAAGGGTCGAAGTATGACCTGTAATAGTTGTCGCTCGAAGCGTATTGTCAAACTGACAGTGAGTAGCCATTCAAATAGTAATCATAGATTAACAGTGAGCTATACAGGCCAAGCGTGAAGAGCAACTAGAGCAGTTGCGTGTAGGAGAAACCAATCGTCAAGATAGTGGGAATGTCCATCCAACATCTCTTGTTAATCCCCGGCGGCCTCTATCCTTCAACCCTCACCTCAACATCAAGATATACGGCCACAACACCAAAATATACGAGCACAATCAATGGTACTTGGCAGTTTGAGGTCTCAACACACCATTCCCACTCTTACTTCATTCATAAAAGCTCTGTCTGAGATAAGCATAGCGGATGATAATTATAGTTATTTTTACCACATGATTGTAACAAATGATCACCTAATGTGTGCTGCTGGTCCTGAGTTCAATTCCCGCTACTGTTATTTCCTTTTTTTTTTCTTAGGGACGTTGCCAAATCAGGGCGGCATTGAAGTTGGCCTCAGTTACCTTGTATCGTAACTACTATTTAGTTTAGCTACGTGAAAACTGCCTGCTCGTATTGAGTGGTAACAATGTCTGATATTCCCCGTACGAGAGGCGGTGCCCGTCAGACCACTGATATTCATGCTACTACGATACTGTACTAGGTAAGTTTTCATACCCCTGTTGTGTTTGAAACGCTTCCCTTATGAAGCATGCGAATCCCGGCGGTGTCTCGGAGTATCGAATAATACCTGAATCACTTCGATCTCGTCATCCCAGACTGTCTCTTCCGATTTGAGTTCGCGGCCTCTCATTCCTGCGGTACATATCGTAACCAATAGCGAAAAACCTGCAGACTAGTGAGTGCGAGTCCTGTCGATTTTTACTTGTGTGGTAGCAGCGTTACTACTTTCGGCCCAGGATACCTATACACATTAGCTTATGTCCAGCAGTATTCCAGCGCAGCTAAACTTCCTAAAGTCGCAGAGTCACCACCAATTGCAATCTTCATAGTTCCAACAGATCGTACATGTGGAAGCTAGGAGGATTTTAGCCTTGCGCGGTACAAGGTCCCGTCCCTAAGGTCTAATGATCATTCTGAGGTGTTCTTGTGCCAGTGCACAAATAGACAGAAATGCATGTGATCTACAGTCGCTTCTTCAATGCGTGGACTGAGCTACCAACTTCCTCACTGTACGTAGGGTAGTCTACTTCGTTACAACTCAAAGGTAAATTGAAGTAGCAGACTCGATTATTACAGACATGATTAATATTCATATTCATTGATGAAGCTGCACTATAGTTGTGATTCAGACAAAAGGCTAAATATAACTATGCCGCATAAGCGGGCCTGCAGAGTGAAGCCGTAGCGATGTCTTTTTTTTTTTTTTTTTTTTTTTCGGTAAATCAGTACTCGTATTGAAGCTTCTCGCTAATGACGAGGCAGCGCATCCCCGGGTTAAGCCCGACGGGATTATCCAACCACTGGGCCGCTCCCTGCCCCGTATCTACGTACATGACCAGATACCCCCCTTTAGGAAAAACACAAAAACACGAAATTATCTCGCTCCAGCCAAAGAACCACACCACGATTCCACTCCACCCACCCGCTTCAAAACTCTCATGCCAGTAGGAATAACTCATGGTAGCGCATCTAGTACATGTACCTACCTACTTCCCTCGCAGACAGGGCATCCCCTATCTCTTCCCTCACACAGCCCGCAAATCTCATCGGTGGTAGTTGACCTAGTAGGTGATCACTGCTCCAGTAGGTGATGTTACCCTTTGCCCCCCTCTCTTTCCTCTTCCACCGCTGCTCAGACGATTCCAATTATATCTGGTGGTGGCAGCGATGTCTTTGCTAGGTGTGCAAACAATATCGAGTACCCAGCAACAAATAATGACGATTTTGAGCGTTTTATCATGATGGCCACGGTTTTACGATGTGGTACTAATCGTGTGGGGATATTCCGGTATTAGAGTCGACTAAGTACAGTGTACACTGATCCTCGAGTACATTAACGAAAGACGGCGACTTTCCTTATGCATTAGGGCTGACATGGTCAATGAGACATTATACTGTATTTGAGGACGCAGCCCGTGCATGCATATGCATCTACCCATACAGTTACGCCCTTGATGTACTAGTACAGTACAGTAGGTACTAAGGCGCGCGACCCCGCATTAGCGGTTATTCTACATTGGTCCAATTCTGTCGGTGGACATCGACACGAGATGATCTGAAACATTTGCTCCTACCGATACGAGAAATTGATACCTACATATATGCGAGTCTTCATTGCGTAGAGCCTATACACAACTGATACCCGCAAGATATAACCATGTGCGAGAGATTAGATACCTTGGCGAGTAAGACAGTATGACCCTGTAAGAGAGTAGATATTGACTGGTTATGCGACCCCTATGGTTGCGCACACGAGTAATGAGACTTTTTTTTCTTACAAAAAAGGGAAGATGTTGAGATTGAGACAGGAGCAGGCTCCAGTGCTTCCGCCTGGGTCAGGCTCTGTCTATAAGACAGGATCTAAATACCACTAGCAATACAACCCCGAAGCAGCATGAGAGTGGAGACTGAGCTACAACATATTCTTCAATCACAGGTTGGAAAAGACAAGTTCTATATCCTTGCGAATCTAAGCTTGGAGCAGTCGGAGCAAATGATCAAATGCCCATTTGGACGGTATCTGAGAATTAAATAATATTTCCCTATACACTTGGTATCTCTATACACTTGGCCCCCCTGTAGAGTGATTAATACTGCGTTCTTACTTGCCAATTCTTACAGTACCCTGCACCGACGGGGAAACCTACGCAACCCCGCGCCATATGGACGGATACAGAATATTTTGACAACACCCCTTGGAGAGAGAAATAAATCTATCCCCGCAAGTAGAAAATATTAGGATGTGTGAAATCTGGCTCGTGTATACCAGAGAAGCATTACTATGGAAGAGGATTCCCCCAAGGCGCGTGTTATCAATACCGGTTGTCTGGAGTGAAAGGTTTGGTACAGGATTCGTTCAAAAGCGTGGGAGATCATCGAGAGGACATTTGGAACTTAGCCAGCAACATGCCTCAGTGGGTGCAGTTATTGATGTTGCATCAACTTCTGTATGAAATACTGGAAAAACTCAGACATGAGAGACTCCAGGCTAAATTAAACTTGCTTTATACTAAAGTCCACTTGGTCGAAGACGGTGCGTCGGTTGCAGCTGCTTAGTGTATGGCCGGGTCTTTATATATAAGTTTTTGCGGTACTTATCCTCTAAGGTTACGGGTTTAAATGCCTAACGCCATACTGTTTCTGGTGGCATTCCATTCCTTGCTCCGAAAATCATCGGTATAGATATCTTCGGAGGTTGAATTACAATTTGTTTCCCTTTTCATTGGGGCGTGGACCTTTGCGCAGTTGCGCAGTTGCGGAGGCGTAGTGGGTGTATGCTTCTCAATTTGCGGTTAATCTCCTTCAAAGATGCTCTGCCGATATGTGCTATCTGCCTTGGGGCAGCATGCTACAGACTCGCTTAACCTGTGCGCATCCCTCTGTCAATCATTTGGGTCTCCTGCAGATTGATATGTCTAGCTATAGCCTTTCGGACGCAGGTCTTACTTATGCATTGACCTCAGCTAAAGGTGGGGAGCAGAGGACAGCATTGTTGGAGCAAATACATCAAGGATCGAAGGATGTCTGGATGATCGTGAATTGCGTAATGCGGTAGGATTTCCAAAATATAATCATATTGCTCAAAAGGTTACAAAACGGGAGGGAATCTATGCGCAGTTGACTAATCCGAATATAATAAAGTGACCCATGAACGGACGGTTGACCGTCTGGTGTGGGGTTTTATACATGTGCAGGCAAGGGTGCTGAAGCGCACCAATGGTAACATCCAGACACTAAGAAAATCCTGCATCCACATGGATATGGCAACATTTGGAGACACGGAGCTTGGGGTCTTGCAGGTCGTACTGTTCATGCGAGGGAAGCTGATACAAGCTTGATATCACTAATCTGGTCGCAATAAGCCAGAAGATTTAATGCGAGTAATGATTTACAAAAAAAAAACAATAATCTGGAAGTATCTGTGATTTGCGCGAGTCGATTTTGAAGGTGCCGTCCAATGATAACTTCATTCAATGGCACGGGGGCAGCGGGACACTCCTATTATAGGATCTGTATATATATGACATGTATCCGATATCTACCCGAAGCTGTTCCCTACAAACTCAAATAACCAAATTACCCTCTCCATACACAACACAACAAAAAGCTTTACACACACTCTGTCTATCCACGCCTCAAGGCTACATTGTCCAACGGCATTCCACAATGGCCACGAAGGACCAGCTTGCTGTAGACATTCTCCACGCTTTGGCGGACATTTCGCGTTCGCCATTCACTAATGCTACGGCTATTAAAGCTGTAAAGAACAGCCTTGGGCTCTCGCAAAACACCTACCGCGACAGAGTCGGGGCTACAATTTATGGAGAGCTTAGCCCGGCGAGTACGGACACGACTAATCGATACAAGGTTTTGACGATGGCGTATGCAGTGTCGAAGACGGGTAATAGTGGGTATGATTATAGTGGGTTGACGAAGGCTGTAAGATATCGCATTCTAGAAACAAAATAAGATCAAATGTGTAGAAGTCTCATACTGGAGTGCAATCCAACTTTAGGATACCAGCCCGCCCCTCGAGGAAAAGCTTGCTGTCGAGGCCCGCCGCATCGCCGTCCCGCTTTACCGCAACTACCTTGAAGCAGGTCTCACAGTCATGAAAATTGACTTCCTCTCTCTCTTCAATGACGTTGAATTCTGCCAAAGTTTTGCCCACAGAATCCTCGACCAGGCATTCATCAACGACCAACTTATCGCAATCTACGCTGGCGGCACAAAGGACTATGCGCAAAGTGTCGCCTACATCTACGAGCGCATCCGCCCCACCCTCCTACAGGCACACCCCGAGATTGGTAAGAAAACGGCCGCAGACCACTGGGGCCCAACCGCGGAGCAACACGAGGCCTTCGAGGGCAAACCTCAGGACCTGGAGGAGTTTCGTCAGAAATCCCTCCCGCTTGAGTGGTCAGATGAGGAGCTCCTCCAGCCCCCGTCGTTCACATCCATTGGGGACTCGTTCAATAGCGAGTTTATCCGCGCACAGGATATCCATGACATAGCCCAGAACGCGACCAGTGCAAAGTCGGATGAGTTTGCTGAGACTGGGTGGGTAGTACCTGAGGGGCCGCCACCTCCCCCGCCGATTATCAGTACGTATGGAAAGGAGATTGTGGACTGGATCAATGTTCAGGCAGATAATGGGTATGGGGATGTATTCAATCATGGAAACGCGCATACGTCGGTGCACTATCCAAGTATTTTCCCGTCGTGCTTTGCGCCGGGGACGATGGTGAGGGTGGAGTATGGAAGGGATGAGCCGATTGAGACGTTAAAGGAGGGGGCGAGGGTGCTGTCAAAGGCGCCAGATCTATATGGCATGTTATGATTGCTTTCCTCGTATGAGTAGTGGGAGAATTACCGTCATGTACTAACTATTGCGATAGGTGTCGTCTCCCACGAGCAGGTCGTTGCCGTGACAGGCAAATGTGGTAGCGCCCAAACATGCTTTCTCTATGGCTTCAACGACGAGGAGCCCTTCTTCACTGCGGGCCACATCTTCTTCACCAAGGCGGGTCCCAAAGCCGTCAATCCCTGCGCCGCGCGTCAAGAAAATCCCGAGATTCACGTCCAGCAACTCCTCATTGGTGATGTCGTCTTCCGGCTCTCAGACTCCATTGCGGAACAGCATTATGAGGAGGTGCGTGTGCAGAGCTTTAAGATGGAGCATGCAGAATGTGAGGCAGTGTATGGACTACATTTTAGGAGGGGGAATCGCGCAGATTGTACATATCACGCGAATGGGTATTTGGTGGGGTTGAATCATGCGGAGACGACGATTAACAGGTTGAGGGAGAATTTTGCGGACATGTCGGTGAAGGAGCAGAGGAGGTTCGTGGATATGGTACGTCAACCCATATTGGATCATGATACTGACGACCGTGAGTTTCCACTAACCAAGTGTTAACAGATCCCCGAGCTTCCGGTATCCCTCCGCAAGCTCTTTGGTTCCTCGCTGGTCAATGCCTTCGAAGCGTCCTTCAACCAACCGACCTCCCAGCTTGCTGCCTACCATGATGCACAAAAATCTCATCACAAAAAAAGAACCAACAAGCGGCATATCCACCCGGCATCCCTAGTTCGTGCGTACCCACTTGTGCACTGGGGCCGTTTCCAAAACTCGAAGGTTAAGCTCGAGTCCAGCTCGCCAGACTTTAAGAGACAGATTGCCATAATTAACCAGGGAGAGCGGCTTCCTGTGGTGCTGGTGTGTAACGGGGCGGTTATTGTTGATGGAAAACTCGTCCCGTATGCGAAGGTCGACCAGAAGGAGATACATTGGTCTAGGCCGATCGGAGAATTGGGCTTATGGGAACATGGGCTGCTGCATACTTCCGCGGATGGGTCGTTTGTGCAGGGGGCTATTGCGCATGGAGAACATCCCGAGGCGAATACACATGTACCGTCAGCAGTACCAGTACGTGTAAGTGCACGCAGAGTAGCAGAGGAAGCAGTGCCTACTCATATGCCTCACGTATCTCTTGCCAACGTCACCCCCGTGTTCGCAGCAAGCCATTCAAACGGCTACGAAGTCAAGACCACCATTGCTGGCGCGCAAGGAAGCTTCGCTAAAGCCACAGACGCCTCTGGCGTCAAGTATCCTGGAGGTTTCCAATGGGGAGCCTTTCATATGGTCGAGATCGGGCTCTCCACAACGAGCCAGGGTGTCATACAAGTCTCCGTCACCCTCCCCGAGCTCGACAAATTGATCAGCGACCCACAAGACAAGCTCTATACTCCACCAACAAGCGCCGTCGATTCCATAAATTTTGTGCTTACGGTTACTTTCGCGGTCGTCGCGGGCATGGAGGAGATACTGAATAGTGCGCTTACACCGGAAGCAGATTTGGGGCCCCCGTTCTTTGAGTGTGTGATGAAAGTCAATCTGGCTACGAATGTCGTCACAGGGTACTACTCTGAGTTGAAGAATGACCCCGAGAACCCGGCGGCGCCGTGGGGAGCAGGGGCATATCGCCCACTGTACTGCCCGTATTCTCCGAAGGCAACGAGGGCGCGGACACGTGCTCTTGCTGCGATAGCAGACAATCAGCTTGTAGAGGACGTATCTGGCAGGCCAAGAGCGCTGGCGCTGCGAACGAATTTCCACAGTATGAGCAAAAATATCCATCTCAGCCCGTCGCCAGCAGTGATGACTGCTTTGGCGACAACTGCAGCAAGTGCAAATGATAGTCTTCCGATTGCTTACCTCCAGACAATGTCGACTCCGGCGGATGCGGATTTACATGCAAGCTCACAGACATATATGATTAGTGCTGCTGGGTACTGGAGGGGTAGCAATGAGATAAAGATCTTTGGTAACGATGCCCCAGGGATTGAAAAGACCCTGCCAGATAGTTTAAAAACGCAGTTAGCTGCTGACTCGCAGGCGTTTTTGAGGGACAATTTCGGGAAGCATTTATTGATCTACAGCTTAAGCAATCACAAGGACTATCAGAGCAAGTTTAATGATGTTAGGAAGGATAAGTTGCAGTTTTGGTGGACGGGGAAGGTGAGGCGATTGTGCTGTTAATTGCTCCATCAGGGGCTCCATGCAGATCAAGGCCTAACATGTCCGAATAGACAGACAAGTGTCTCTCCCACATGAAGGCATACAACGACCTCACTGTCATCACAGCAGGACAGGCATTCTTGGACCTTGCCGACGACAAGTTCAAGCCATACGTGGACTCCGCAACTGACTATGCACAGCGCTTGTATACCGCAATCACTGACGATGCAATTCTGAACAACCTCGCCATGTCAGTCATCCTCGGGAACCAGAACTTGGTGCGTAGGATGTGTAGCATGCATTCCTTGTTCCCCCAGTGATCCATATACTCAAACTAACGCCCGCGACAGGTGAATCGGTACTGCGCTATTCTTAATGCCCTCGACAAGCAACATCGCACATTGGACACCAAGCTATGGGGACTAGTCCGTGACAAGCAGATCTTCTCCCTCGCCGCTGGTAGTCCCGAGTTTGGCGATGATTGGTCTGAGTTTGCACAACAATACATCAAAATTCTCGATAATAAGATCGCTCACGGGGACTCAAGTATTTCTGAAGACATGCGCAAGGAGATGCGATTTGATTTAGACAAGTTGAAAGCGGGCCTGGACGCGAAGGATGCGGTGGATTTGGCATTCAAGTTGTTCAGCAGCACTACAGAGTTGGGGCAAAACATTCTAGCGGTGATGGATCAGTTTAAGAGGAGGCCATCAAGAGGAGGGCAGGCAGGCGCGCCGGATTTTTTGAAGAAGTTGAGTGATAAGCTGGATAAGTTCCCAAAGTTGAAGCTCGTGTTTCCGTATTTGAAGGGAATCGTCATGGTGGGGTATGCATCCTCTCGCTCAGTTCCCCAGTGCAATTCCCTGGATAGAAAAGGTGAACATACTGAGCTTACAGACAACTACAAACAGCATGCAAGCCTACACAGTCTACCAATCCATTTCCTTCCTTATGAAGTGGAATGAACTCTCCCCCGCACAACGCGCTGTCGGCATCCTCTCCTGTGTGGAAGCAACACTCCGTGGGATCTACGACCTCGTTCAAACCTACAAAGAAATCCGTAATCTCCCCCCAGAATCCTTGGATTTCCGTATCCGCTGCGTTCGATGGAGCAAGGCTTCGGCGAAAAAAGTCAAAATGGGTGACGAACAGAACGTGGAACCTGTACTCAACGAAAAGAGCATCGCGGAGGTCCCTCGCATCAACAATGCGGGTGAGATTGATCCTGAGATCCCTGAGAAGAGTATGGTACAGCAGATGGGCGAGGGTGGTGCCGCGGCTGAGGCGGAGGCAGCTGAGAATTTGACAAAGACTTTTTCACTGAGTTCGCTTGCCGTTGAGGGCGTAATGGTCGCCTTGAATGTTGCAACTGTGGTGATGATGGGCATGCAGTTGAAGGATGAGTGGGATAATGTCCCGGATGGAATTAGAGCGATGGATACCATTAATTTGATTGTGCAGTGTGCCCAAGTTGTGACGGGAGGTATGTCGACCACAACTTTGCGCATATGATGACTTTTCATACTGATTGCCACAACACGCATTTAGTCGTTGGCCTTGCTGTGATGGTTGCTGGAGCAGAGGTGGCATGCATACCGGTCATAGGCGTCTTGGTTTGTATCGCAGGGCTCATTATGACGCTCGTCGAGTAAGCCTGATTCCTGGCAACTATATTCGAGGGATGCAGATGAGGTCTAATCATCGAATACTACCTACAGAGCCTTCGTCCCACATCCCAAACCCGATCCAATCCAAGACTACCTCAACGACCATGGCTACTCGTACATCGACACCCTCGACCAAAGCCCCACTCCCGAACTATCCTACACCACCACACAGAGCACATCTAACAACAAACTCACTATCGACATTACTATCACTCAACCCGCGAATATCTCCCCGGCGCCCATGATCTCGCAACTCCTCATCCGCGTCTACTCTGGCAACACATCCACCGACGCCTTCACCCCTCCCACAACCGACGACAGCCACACTGTCACCAAGGACAATATCGTCTGGAGTATTGTGGATGATCAGGGAACGTTCAAGGTTGAGGGGGCGAATAACCCGGATCCCAATGACCACAGTTTAATTGGGCGCGTGACACCCACAACGAAGCCGACGGGTGACCCAGACAAGGAACCAGAAAAGGTAAATCCAGGCAGTTCGGTGCTTGGAACGGCGAGCTTGAAGATTAGGATTGTAGGGACATTAAATCCACAGTTGAAGCAGATGCAGGGGTCGGTGACGGAGGTGTTGTTTAACCCGCCAAAGGGGGTCGCGGCGACAGATGTGGTGGCAAAATTCACGGTCAAGAACTAACCGGGCTAGCGGCTTGCAGATTTAGAAATGTGAGGAGGCAGGAATGGGAATAGGGAACAAACTGGGGTTCGATAATTGGAGAATTATGTGGGGAGGTGACTGGGGATCAATGTTTGTTTTGATATATTCATGCTCCTGGTAGGCTGTAGTTAGATGACAGGCCAGGAACTATTAGTTGGGTGCTTGACGCTTGGGGAGAATTACAACCAGATACCCTTGCTCTTATGTGAATTCACATCTCTAAGAACAGGAATACTGAATGCCAGCGATAGGACATGAAGCAGCGTATTTATTTTTTCATAAACCATTAGTCGTATGGAAGCAGCCCACATGTGCATCCACCGGGGCTACCAGTACTTCCGGGAGATTATCTATCCCGCTCCCTGCTACGTGACTACGAACGTGGCGTGACATACATGAGTATTTTTTTTGTTTCTTTTTCGTGAATCATTATTTGCATGAAGCATCTTATTGCGAGGGAGCGGATCGTCCCAAATCTCTCGCCTGGAAGATTATGCAACCTCCGGGCGTATCCCGACATACATGACGAGCAACCCAGCGGAGAAGAAATTGAATTGAATTACGCTACTCTGCTTTCTTCAACAATTTGATCATGTTTGAATACAAGATTACAGCTGATCATTAGGTTTACTAATCCACCTGTGCCACGCAGGAGCCATAAAAGATAAAAATAGGCAAATTATGTTAAATTTCTAATTCTTAACTTAGCTATATACTAGAGGATATCTTGCCTACAAATTTTTTAGTTAAGTATAGTATTATTAATAGTTACTTTTAAAAATAGTATTAAATTTAATAAAATAATATAATAAAAAATAACAAGATTTATAAATATATAAGTTAATTATTAAAAATATATATTTATATTAGCTTATATATTATTAAAAATTCTAAAATTATTAGTTTTAATAGAAAATATAATCTAATAAAATTATATATATAATATAATTATATTTTAATATCTTAAATTATATTAGTAAGAAATTTATAATATTATAATATTTTATAAAAGTATTTTAATAATTATATAATTTTTTTATATTATTGTTATTTTTTATAATATAATAGGATGTCCACACTGCCATGCCTCCGCTGTCGAAAGTTCCCATGTCTCCGAGGTGAGCATTGCCATGCCTCTGCTATCTACATTACGATGCTTTTTTTTTTTTTTTTTTTTAACTCAGTACTCGTATGCACAACCTTAAGGGTCGTATGACGAGCCACCTGGAAACTGGGGTGGATTCATGGACGCGAACCCTTTTTTTTTTTTTTTTTTTTTTTTATGTACAAATAGCAAGAGGACGCAAAGGAAAGGGAAACCAAAGTATGCGCAACATCCGACGAGTGAGCGGCGAGCCTCGCCCCCCTCCTGAAGCCTCCCTGTCTGCGTCTTAGCGTCCAGCAAGGGGGCGGTAGAGGTAGGCGAAGTATGCCTCCACCGCGTCCCACTCCTCCTCCTCCCCCTCTTCTTTCTTCCAGATTGGTGTGTCCAAATCTTCCCATGTCCTGGCATCTCCGATGAACTCCTGGCGTTGCTGATGGTGGTGGGGGCAGTCGAAGGTGATATGGTAGCCGTCCTCCGAGGGGTGATCGCAGTTGGGGCAGGCTGGGGATACATTACCATGCCTCCGCTGGTGCTATTCCCATGCCTCCTCTCTCGACATTCCCATGCCTCCGCTGTCGCTATTGCCATGCCTCCTATGTCGCTATTACCCTGCCTCCACTGTCGACATCGCCATGCCTCTGCTGTCGCTATTGCCATGCCTCTTCTGTCGACATTGCCTTGCCTCCGCTGTTACGCCTGGGCACGAGCCGAGCCGGCTCGAGCCCGAGCCAAAAGCTCGAGCCACGAGCCCGAGCCGGCCCGAGCCCAAGGTTGCACAAGCTCGAGCCGGCTCGAGTCCAAGGTTACACAAGGTCGAGCTTCGGCTCGAGCCCGATGTATCTTCGGGCCGCCAAAACCCGCGGATATCCAGGTGTGGTAGCAAGGGTAAGATCACTGAATATAGCGGCTTCCCCCCATCCAATTCAATATATTTTCTTTACTTCGGCAACCTAGCACAAGCAACTTCCGCAATGTCAGCAATATCACGCTCGACCCCAGCGGTGAAAGATATTATTACTTTCACGGGCCGGTCGATATGAAGAACTACGAGATTCACGTATAGTTTCTAGTGAAGCATCACGGCGATTCAGTAACTATATTTATTCCCGCAAGCTACTTATTGGAAAATAAGTAGAAGATGATCCAGGTATGCTATATAGAATGCCGCATATTTTTATTCCGCTTAATTTTATTCTAGGATACCATGTTATCTACTGTACACATTGTCATCAGTCTCCTTTCAATTGCCGGTCAGATTCTCACCAAGCGCCGAAGCTCGCTAAGTGAGAACATTTGGTTGGGTTTTCCGGAGGTTACGCCGGAGGAGTTGACTGCAGAGCGGGAGCTGCTGGAACGGCTTCAAGAGGTTAGTGTAGATGGTGATATTTCGGGGTTTCCTGCGGAAAGTTTGGATGAGGATGATTAGGAATTGGCCTTTGTATTTAGTTCATGTATATTTATTTTGTTACCTCGCTTGTGAAAAAGCTCGAGCCGGCTCGTGCCCAGGCGTATCCAGGACCGCTGTCACTATTGCCATGCCTCCTCGGTCGACATTGCCCTGGCTCCGGTGTCGCTACTGCCATGCCTCCTATGTCGATATTGCCCTGGATCCGCTGTCGACATTGCCATGCCTCCTATGCCGACACTGCCTTGCCTCCGATGTGAACATTGTCACGCCTCTGACCTAGTCCCCGGCTGGCTTACCTCTCTCACAGAATTAACCTCTAATTTTCCGAATCCAGGCTGGTCTACGTGGGAGTTTTGGGATCATTATTCCCAGGTAAACGTTAGCGGCAGGCATAGTGTGGTTTGGTTCAGGAATACGTTACACATTAGTTGTGGTTGGGCCAGGATATAGGGAGGAGGGCGCAGATTCGGTTCAAGATAATATGATTGTGTGTACGTCTTAGATATGTGTTCTGTTCCATTTACCAAATTTTAAATTTGCCAATCGATCATTCCATTGACAAATCTAACCGTTCCATTGGCAAAACTAACGACTTGGCAGTTCGAACATTCCATACACCAAGTGCACTAAGACCCCATGCTATTCAATAAGATTACGCTAATATTCACCGTCGCATGCATCAATGTCACGATATGTTCAACGTACGCTGCATTCAAAACAACGATCACGATCTACATTGCATACAAAACAAATGACCGCGCCAGCATACAAAACAAAATGACCCCGCCAGCATACAAAACAAATGACAGCGCCAACAAATAAAGAAACCTAAAAAACAAATAAAATTTTTACTACACCAGCAATTGAATATAACAAGCAAAAATTAAAATTAAAATTAAAAACCCCCTATATGATCAGAGATAATTAAAAAAAAAAAAAAAATAAATAGACTTCTATAAGATAATAGTATCTAATATATTATCTATATTAGAATTCTTAAACTTCTTGAAATAAGAAAAATAAAGTTTATATATTAATCTAATATTTTATAAAAGATTTTTGCTTACTTTAATACCTTTTTAAGGCTTAATAATAGAATATATTAATTTTATTATATTTTAGATATAAAGTTGTTGTATATATTATAATATTAACTTTCTAGTAGATATAATTTAGAAGCAAAAATCTTAGTAAAATATTAAAAATAGTAATATAAGTAGGTTGGAAATACTGTCACGACCATGACCTGTCTACCTAATACTCACATAGGAGCCGCTATGTGAGTGTCAGCTCACCCCATTGCTGTGTCTATTTCGAGTTCAGTCTCTCTTATTGTCTTCTATCTTCTCCCTGTTACCCTCAAGTATGATATCTTATCTTGTGTTTTGATTATCTCGGATTATAGTTATCACAGGTTGTAGTTATCGTGGGCTATAGCTATCTCAGGTTGTATTTCTCATCTTCAGAGTCATAGTGATATTAGTGCGACTCCTAATTGTTAAATAGCTTGCTTTCCCCTCTTTTTCTCTCTTCTCTCTTCTTCTCTCTTCACTTAATATCTTGTTCTCTCCTCTTGTACCTAGGTTATCCCTATACAGTCTGTCTTCTCTTCCATAACAGCCTCCCCCATAACAGCCCTATCATGACAGCCTCCTACACCTCCGCCATACCCCTTGATTGCTTCTCCCATGCCCTCCCTGTTACACTGCGTTGGGTCACATCTGACCAACCGGTACGTACGACTATAAGCTCTCAAACCCCCGCAGCTAGTCCCTTGGCTCCCAGTCCCCCAGCTCCCAGTCCCTTAATCCCTCCTAGAACTAGATTCGAGGCCTGGCAAGTACTCTCAATCCCTACCAATGTTACCGCATTAACTGCTTACCACTGTAACATCGTAGATATCTTCCTGGCAATGGATACCATTAGCAGGGAGCTCGGAAATGACCTCGCCCTTACTCAACAAGAATTACAGACTACGTAGAACTAGTTACAAGCCTCCAATGATGAGATTATCCTACTTTAGGAAGAGTTGTATAATGAGCACTTGACGGTGCAATCCTTGAACTATGCTTTGGCCATCATGGCCCTAGTCCTACCAAAAACCCAAGACCTCCCTGCCCCACCAAAGTTTAATACTGACCATCTTCACCTAAAGCCCTGGAAGAACTCTGTTAATATCAAGCTCAATGGAAATGCAGCTAAGTTTCCCAGTATCCAGTACTAACTCGCATATGTGTATGGCTTACTAGAGGGAAGGGCGATGGACCAGGTCCAGCCATACATACTTGCTACTGGTATCAACCTGACAGATATCGCTGCCCTATTTGCCATCTTCAATCGTGCCTTTGGGGACCCCGACCCGGTGGGCACTGCAACTCGAGCCCTTCGTCTACTCAAACAATGTAACTCTAACCTATCAACGTACATCACTGAATTCTTTAGACTAGCTGTGGACATGCCATAGGATAATAGAGCCAAGTTGGACCAATTCTAAGAAGGCTTCTCCTACGAACTTTAATAAGCCCTGGTTTATTACCCTGAAGTTGACACCTTAGAGGATTTTATTGACCAGGCAAGTAAGATTAAACAGAAGATGGCCCGACTATACATGAACCTAAGGGCCTTCCCAGACACCATGGCGCAGCGCTCTCAGCCAACCACAACTATAGCCATAGCCACAACAACTACCACTCCCACCTTAAACAAAACAGCACATCCCTTCCTCCTTCCTGGAGGTTCCACCCCTATGGACCTCTCCTCCGGACGCTCTCGCCTCTCCCAGGCTGAACGGGATCACCACAAAGTAGAAGGGGCATATATTATCTATGGGAAACTAGACTATTTCATGGCGAACTATCCAATCCGCTGCCCTCACCCCCTCGCTGTCCATGCTACTGCCGAAGCCCCTGTAAAATCAGGAAATGGCGAGTCCCTTGCTTAATCGTTGACGCAAGTAAGGGATCTGCTCAAGCGTCTTTTTCTATTTCTGCATTTTCAGTTAACTCCGTAGCTTTGGAGGAATCTCTTCTGTCTGGTCGTCATCTTGTTGTATCTATAACGATCTCATTTAATGGAAAGACGATCTCCACTTCAGCTTTAATAGACTGCAGAGCTACTGGAATTGCGTTCATAGATAAAGACTTTGTCAGCACTCATACTATCTCTATATCCCCTTTAAAGACTCCCTATACCATAGACGTCATCGATGGGTGACCCATATCATCTGGAGATATTATAGACATCGCCTGCCTCTTTGCCAACATTCAGAACCACATTAAGATGCTTCCCTTATTCGTCACCAAACTCCAATATCCTATCATCTTGGAGATCCCTTAGCTGGCACTATATGATATCTCTGTCCATTTTAGCTCCTATACAATACAGTTTAATAGTCAGTATTGCAAGAAATACTACAATACTACAATGATACTTATCATATCTTTAGTACTACCCCTCCTTGCCCAGAGCCCTATTCATATTGAATAAGCTAGACTACTAGGAACTGATAACCTCCTGACCCCTGTGCTGGATATAGAACCTCGACCGCCCCCTCTGAATATTAACTTCATTAGGGCGGGAGCCTTCGCACACCTTACAAAGCACCGTAAACTGAAAGCCTACTCGATATCTATCTATAATGTCAACCTTGAAAATAATAAACTGTGATCCAAGGAAGACTGGAAGTCTCTAATACCAACTGAATATTACGACTTCATAGACCTATTCTTAGAAAAGGCAGCAGAGAAGCTACTACCCCATCGACCATACGACCATACAATCCCTTTGGTAGAGGGCAAAACACCCCCTTATGGACCCCTATATGGTATGTCTCGAGATGAGCTTGAAGCCCTAAAGAAATACCTTGAAGAAAACCTCACCAAAGCATTCATTCGCCATAGCTCATCTCCTGCTGGTGTTCCAGTCTTGTTCATTAAAAAAGCAGATGGCTCTCTCCGACTATGTATAGACTATCGAGGATTGAACGAGATTACAGTAAAAAACCACTACCCCCTACCCCTTATCCAGGAAACTCTGGCATACCTCTCTAAGGCAAAGTAGTTCACTAAACTTGATCTTTATAGAGCCTACAACCTCATAAGAATTGCAGAAGGTAAATAGTGGAAGACAACTTTTCGAATTTATTATAGTTACTTTAAGTACGATGTCATGCTGTTCAGATTAACTAATGCTCCCACTTCCTTTCAACACTTTATAAATGACACACTTTGTAATTTCCTTGATGTATTCTATACCACCTACCTAGATGACATCCTTATCTACTTTGACTCCCTAGCCAAACACAAGGTGCATGTCTGCCAGGTCTTAGAGAAGTTGGAATCAGCAAGGTTATACCTGAAACCCAAGAAGTATAAATTTCATATTCAGGAAGTGAAATACCTGAGACTGATCATCACCATAGAAGGAATCCGAATGGACCTAGCTAAGGTTGCTGTGGTGAAGGAGTGGGAAACCCTGAGTAATATAAAGGATATACAAGTATTCCTAGGTTTTGCAAATTTTTACCGATACTTTATCCTAAGATACTCCCGCATAGTTACCTCTCTGACAGTGTTGACAAAGAAAAATCAGAAGTTCTAATGGTCATCTGAAGTACAGTCTGCATTCAAATAGCTGAAAGAAGCCTTCTATTCAGCTCCTATCCTAGCCCATTTTGACCCTGACTGGGAATGTATTGTAGAAACTGATGCATCAGACTATATATCCGCCAGTATTCTTTCCCAATACAGTGACCAGGGTATACTCCATCCTGTCGCATACTTCTCAAAGAAGCACTCTCCTGCCGAGTGCAACTACGAAATATATGACAAGGAATTGATGGCTATTATTCGAGTATTTGAAGAATGGAGACTACACATAGAATCAGCAAAAGGCGTTAATGAAGTCCTCTCCGACCATAAAAATCTAGAATACTTCACCACAACTAAGCTCCTCAACCGGCGACAGGCTTATTGGTTAGAATTTCTGTCACGTTTTAACTTCAAAATCAAGTACCGTCCAGGCAGAGCAGGTAGTAAACCAGACGTACTAACTAAAAGGTCGGGAGACCTCCCTAAAGGGGAGGATGAACGACTGAAATTTCAAAATCAGGTTGTCCTTATACCCGAAAACATCTCTTTTTCTGCTTCTATAGCAACAGATATTGTAGGCGACTCAGCCTCCACCTTACATGAAATCTTAATAGTAGTATATACAGTAGATCCTTTTATTACTGACATCATATCAACTATCAGAACAGAGCAACAACGACATACCAAAATTTCTTTTGCTGAGTGTGAAGTGCATAATGATCTCCTTTATCACCTCGACCGACTCTACGTACCTGCAGATCCCCAGCTCCGGCTGCACCTAATAAGGGATCACCATAACACTCTCGTAGCTAGACACCCAGGTGTAGCAAAAATGCTAGAGCTCTTGAACAGGAGCTATACCTGGATTGACTAGTGGAAGGATGTCGAGTGATATACCCGCAATTGCCATATATGCAAGAGAGCCAAATCTACAAGACATGCACTCTATGGCACCCTCTAACCACTCAAGATTCCTAACTAGCCTTGGCAATACGTAACAATGGACTTTGTAACAGGTCTATTAGAAGATGGGGGATTCAATGCAATACTTATAGTAGTAGACCGACTAACAAAAATGAGATACTTCATCCCCTATAGAGACTCCTGTACTACTGAAAACCTTGCCTTGTTATACCTGAACCATGTGTAGTACTATCATGGATTGCCTCTATCTATTGTATCTAACTATAGCCCTTAATTTACCTCGGACTTCTAGAAAGGTCTCTGTGAATTATTGGGAATTAATGTCCGCTTGTCTACCGCCTATTATCCCTAAACGGACAGTTAGTCAGAGCATATGAATACTATTATGGAGCAATACCTGAGAGCATATGTCAACTACCAGTAGAATAACTGGATGATACTGCTGGCGACCTGTGAGTTTGCAGCCAATAATTACTTCTCAGATACACTCAAGTGCTCCCCCTTCCTAGCCAACTATGGTTAGCACCCAAGGTTCATTGATATTGTGGCACCACTCCAAAAAACTAAGAAGAACCCCCCAGCCGAAATGCTGGGTTTGCAACTTGTCGACCTACATACCATGCTCAAAGCAGAGCTCAAATATGTGCAAATTTGGTAGGTGGAATACGCTGATGGATCAAGACTTCCAGCTCTATAGTACAAACCTGGAAATAGGGTATAGTTGTCCAGCCAGTACTTCCGCACCGAATGACCCTCTCGCAAACTAGATTACAAGTTCACCGACCTATATGAAGTCCTCGCTACTGTAAGTATGCATGCTTACTGACTGAAGCTTCCTGGTACAATCAAATGATACCTCATAGTCTATGTCTCCAAGCTAGAGCTAGCTTTCGACGACCCCCTACTAGGACAAGTACAGCCCTCTCTTCCACCGGTGATCGTAGATGGCGCTGACGAGTAGGAAGTGGAGAAAATCTTGAACAGTCACTGCCATTATCGTAAACTGGAGTATAAGGTGAAGTGGGTAGGCGATGAGGAAGCGATTTGGTAGCCAGAGGAGGATCTAGAATATTCTAAGGATTCAGTTTTGTCTTTTCACCAATGCTACCCTAACAAGCTACGCCCTCCCCATTTTTCTCTGGAATGACAATCATAGAAGGGGGGGGTAATGTTATGACTACGACCTGTCTACCTAATATTCATATAGGAGCTACTATGTGAGTGTCAGCTTACCCCATTACTATGTCTGTTTCGACTTTAGTCTCTCTTATTACCTTCTGTCTTCTCTCTGTTACCCTCAAGTACGATATCTTATCTTGTGTTTTAATTATCTTAGGTTATAGTTATCGTGGGTTGTAGTTATCACGGGCTATAGCTATCTCAGATTGTGTTTCTTGTCTTCAGAGTCATAGTGATATTAGTGTGACTCCCAATTGTTAAATAGCTTGCTTTCCCCTTTTTTCCTCTCTTCTCTCTTCTTCTCTCTTCACCCAACGTCTTATTCTCTCCTCTTATACCTAGGTCATCCCTATATAGTCTATCTTTGATTCCGTGACAGCCTCTTCCGTAACAGTCCCGCTATGACAGCCTCCTACACCTCCACCATACCCCTTGGTCGCTTCCCCCATACCCTTCCCATTATAAATATAAGAATACTTTAATGAATAATAAGTTAGTTAAAAAAAGTATAAATATAGTAATAATAAAGAAAAGTAAAAAAATATTTTGATTCTTAGAAGGTATAGATAATTAATATTTATAGTAAATAATTGACTAGTTTAACTAAGAATCTCTTTAGTATATAGTTAAAGGATCAGTATTTATAAAAGTTTAATTTAATATAAATGAAAAAAAAGTAAGATAAAATAATTTAAATCTTACCTATTATATTTTCAAAAATATATATAATAGTTTTAAATATCTATACTTAGACCTTATATAGCTTATCTAGCATCCAGTTCCTATATTTTATATAATTATAATATAATAACCAATACTAATATTATATTCGAGATTCTTAATATACTCTTATTATTATTAAAATAATTATTTACCAACTTGCACAATATTAATTTATTCATAATTCATATTATTGTTAGGTTCTACAGACTTGCACTTTTTATATAGGTGATACTTAAGGTAATTAATTTATTGAGGACTGCATCAAGCTAAGTCACTTAAAGTAATCACTTAGCCTTATTGCCATAATTTATTGAGGACTATGTCACACTAAGTCATTTGAAGTAATTGCCTAGTCTTATTGCTATGATTTATTAAGAATTGTATCAAACTAAGTCATTTGAAATAATTGCCTAGCCTTATTACTATAATTTATTAAGGACTACATCATAGTTATTTAAAGTAATCACCTAGCCTTATTGTTATTATAATTTATTAAGGACTGTGTCAAGCTAAATTACTTAGAGTAATTAATTTATTGTAGACTATATCAAGCTGGATCATTTAGAGTAATTGATTTATTGAGGACTGTATCAAGCTAACTTACTTAAAGTAATCGCCTAGCCTTAGTACTATAATTTATTAAAGATTGTATCAAGTTAGGCTACTTAAGGTCATTAATTGATTTATTAAGGACTGTATTAAGCTACTATTGACTATTGGATATTACTCAATTAGCTACTATATTAACTACTAGATATTACTAAATTAGCTATATAGTCTACTAGATATTAGTGAAGATAGAGCTAACTAAATTAGCTAATATAATAACTACTGGATATAAATGAATTGGCTGATATTATGACTGCTGAATATAGATACATCGGAATTTATAGACATATCGACTACTAGATATTGTAGTAGATACATATATATAGGGTACTAAGCTTAAAGTATTTCTTAATTTGAAATATAGTCTGCTTGGGATAAACTTGTAACAAGGTTATAGGCTCCCAAACTTTGTGAGCTTATACTATAACTACTATAATAAAAACTATATTTAGGATTTTTAATACTATTTTATTACTATCAAAACAACTACTTACTATATTGTACAATATTTATTTATTACGATTTCATAATATAGTAGGGATTCAAAGTCAAATACTTTTGCCTATAGTAACTGTACTATACTAG
Organism: Tirmania nivea; assembly: GCA_015179035.1. Taxonomy (NCBI): domain Eukaryota; kingdom Fungi; phylum Ascomycota; class Pezizomycetes; order Pezizales; family Pezizaceae; genus Tirmania; species Tirmania nivea. Next base: position 72,206 of record WHUY01000042.1, on the reverse strand, counting down.
AATTACTATCAAATTAGGGACTATTAGCTTCCTTATAGTATAGCACAATATTTTCAGATAATAATACTAAAATACTTAGTCATCACTTATATGCATGACTCTTTTATAATGACAGTTTATATATTAGTAAATTCAAGTAGCTCCAGTTCAGCCATATTCACTGGTCAATATAATCTGTGATTTAGTGATCTCTAGCAGTTATAATTTTACCTAATTTATGCAACTCCAGCTTCAATAATATCTAGTAGTCACTGTATTACCTAATACAAATACCTTTGAATTCAGTAATATCTTATAATCACTATATTAGCTCATTCTTGAAGCTCTATATTCAGTAATATCCAGTAGTTACTATATTAGCTAGTTCATACAGTTACATATTCAGTAATATCTAGTAGTTACTCTATCAGCTAATTTAGGTATATCAAATAGTCACTATATCAGCTAGTTCAGGTAGCTTTATATTCTGTAATATCTAGTGGTCACTATATTAGCTAATTTAGGTATATTAAGTAGTCACTATATTAACTAGTTCAGGCAGCTCTATATTCTATAATATCTATCAGTCACTATATTAGCTAATTTACATAGTTGTATATTTAGTGATATCTAATAGTCACTATGTCAGCTAGTTTAGGTAACTCCATATTAAATGATATCCAGTAGTTACTATATCAGCTAATTCAGGTATATCAAGTGATCACTATGTTAACTAGTTTATATAGTTATATATTTAGTAATATCTAGTAGTCCCCATGTCAGCTAGATCAGACAGCTCCATATTTAGTAATATCTTATGGTCACTATGTCAGCTAATTTAGGTATATCAAGTGATCACTATATCAGCTAGTTCAGGCAGCTCCATATAGATTGATATCTAGCAATCACTATATCAGTTAATTTAGTAATATCTAGTGGTTACTATTCTAATTAATTTAGTTAGCTCTAGCTTTACTGATATTGGCTCCTAAATTCTTAATCCGGTTAGGAAATATTTTAAACTTTATACTATACTATATTTAACTCTTATTCCAGTTATCCTATACAAATAGCTAATTCTATCAGTTATCCTATACTAAAAATAGTATAGAAATAAAACTCTATATAGTTAAATTAAATTCAATAATCTATTTATATTCAGGACTATATACTAATCGTTAAGCTAATATCAACATCTCTAACTTTAGTGATCTCTACTCATTACTAAATCAGCTACTTCATTCAGGTAAGTTCAGCTTTAGTAATATCTGGTAGTTGATATAGTCTAATAAGATAAAACTTAACTTGTATTATAACAACAACTAAGCCAGAGGTAGTATCAATAATTAATAATCTAGTAAGTACTGGCCTTTCATATGGTATAATACTATTATGCATCAAGATACCCTTATTCTAGACTCTATATAGTGTGGTATAATAAAAACTCAGCTTATATTGTAGCAGCAACTAAGCCAGAGGTAGTATCAATCTTAATAATCTAGTAAGTACTAGCTTTTTATATAGTAAATAATACCTTTATGTATCAAGATACCTCTATAGTCAAGATACTCCTATAGTACAATATTCCTTCCTAATATTCTCTATTGTACACTCCTTACAATATTAGTATAACTACACTAATACTAATATCACCAATATCAGTATTACTAATATTAGTATTGTCTACTAATATTACCTATCATATACTTCTATCTTATTACCTTCCTTCTTAGCCTATTGGTTGAGTGCATGGTTACTACTATCACTACTACTATCACTACTACTACTGCCTCTATTATCGATCTTGATACTATTTTACAGAGATCGATTCTAGTAGAGATAGAGGTAGAATACCAATAGAAGATAAAGTCATAATTAATCTTATAATATTATCATAAATAATCTATATATCGATCTATATATAGATCTGCATACCTTCGAGCCGTAATGCTAGTAATGAACTATAATCTCTATAGCTAATTTTCTTTGTTAATAATAATGAATAGAGTTAGTTAGGCTGATAGTTAGGTTAACTCTGGTTTAGAGGAGTCAATATCAGACTTGAATAACTCTGATTTAGAGAGATCAATAATAGACTCTATGATTAATACAATCTTATATTCACAATATGGTAAGTAATAGTATAAAATAGTCAATGATAGAGAAAGTAAGAGAGGAATGTTTTTTTTTTTATAGAGAGGGCTAGTAGGAGGGGTGGAGACTTATAGGAGTAGGGAGGGCTGGAAAGAGGGCTAGTAGAAGTAGAGAGAGCTGGCAGAGGTAGGGAAGAGTATTTTTTTTTTGCAAAGAGGACTGGTGAGAGCAGTAGGGAGGGCTAGTGGGGAAGGCTTGTGAGGAAGGCTGGCAAGCTAGCAGGTGGGGAGGGGGCTTGTAGGGATGGGAAAGGCTGGCAGTAGGGAAATAATCCTATCTTACTATAGTAATATGTAACCTCCACCACTAGTTTATAGACCTTAGTTAGGTCTCTTAGAGTCATCTGACATCTAGGCAATTAATGACAGTATAGAGGCTCTATACTTTACAAATTTTGCCTTTGTTTTTATTTTCTATATGTGGTAGACTTGGCAGATTAACTTACCTTATCCTGAATCCATTCGGGTTTCTAGGTGGCTCTTCATGCCCCCTTTATTAGAGGCAAATAGGAGTAATGAGTATTATATATATAAAAAAAAAAAAAACTTTGTAAAGTTCACTAGTAGTAGGAGGGGAGGATAGATAGAAGCTGATTATGAGAGGAGAGAACTAGCAGAGGCTAGTTAAGAGAGAGGTAGGTTGGTGGACCTTAAAAAAAAAAAAATGTCTTTATAAAGTTTATTGATAGTGGGAGGGGAGGACTAGTGAGGACTAGTTGTAGCAGAGGGAGGGGTAGACTGGTAAGGGGAGGGAAGGACTGGTGAGAGAGAACTGGTGGTGAGAGGGGTGAGTTAGTTGCAGGAGAGCTAGTAGAGGAAAGGGAGGGCTGGCAAGGTGGTGGGCTAGTGGTAGGAGGAGTGGACTGGTGGTAGTAGGAGAAAAGAGCTAGCAGGGGGAGGAGAGGACTAGTAAAGGCTGGTCATAGGAGGGCTAGTAAAAGGGTGGGCTGGCAATAGAAGGGGTGGGCTGGTTGTAGTACCTCTACTGTCAATACTTTGATACTTCCATTATCAACACTCTCATAGCTTTGCTATTAACACCTCCTATGCTTGCTATATCAATACTCTTATATCTCTACTATCATCATTTCTCATGATTCCAAGAGAGAGGTAGGCTGGCGATAGTAGAAGAAGAGGGCTGGCAGGGGGAGGGAAAAAGTAGTGTTGACTAGTCATAGGAGGACTGGTGAAAGGGTGGGGAGAACTGATAATGACTAGTTATAGGAGGGCTAGCAGAGGGGTAGGCTAGCAATAAAAGGGGTGAGCTAGTTGTAGAAGGGCTAGCTAGAGGGTGGACTGGCGGTAGGAGGGGTGAGCTAGTAGTGGTGGGAAGGAAGGACTGGTAGGGGCTAGTTGTTGGAGGGTTAGCAGGAGCTAGTAGTAAGAGGGCTAGTGGTAAGAAAGCTAGTGGAAGGGTAGGCTGGTAGTAAGAGGAGTAGGCTAGCAGTGGTAGGAGAGGAGGGCTGGCGATAGAAGAGTATGAAGGGAGAGTTTAGGAGGTTATTTTCTTTTATATGCTTGTTTTATATTACTTTTTCCTATCTTTGCTCTCATATACTAGTTAGGCTCTTCAGATGATAAAAGTAAGTTCCTCACTCCTTTATTCCTTAGTTACTATAGATGCTAACTAACTTATATACTATATAGGTAGTAGTAGTAGTAAACTTATAATTATTGGGGTAGAGTATTAGCAGAATAATAGTATTTGTATCTATTATCTTTTTCTATTATTTATATACAGAATAAATAATATAGAAATTTATTATAAGTATATATATAATATGTTCAAAAAATACAACTAGCTGCCTTACAGAATCAATAAGCTTTTTTTTTGACAAGTATATGTACTTACATACTTGAAGCTACTGGTACTACAGTAATTGGCTATTAATGCCTCCTCTATATTTACAGGCTATTTATCTTACTATTCTATATATATCTTAAGTATATGTACAATATTATCTATATGTAGTTAGAAAGAAAGGAAAGATAGTACTATAATATCAAAAGTTCTAGTTAGATTATTATCTTGTTCTAGAAAATTAAGCTTCTATCTATATACTAAGAAACCTAGCACACCCAAGAACTTTAAATATAAAGAAGGTGTTATGTGAGAAGAGAGAGTATTATATAAGAAAGAGGGGTGTTAATTGCCAATTACTACGGTACTAGTATAGTGCTCCATAATGCTTAAGCTATATTAATCCTAAACTCCTTATATAATACAGAAGGATTATATTGACTGCTGAATATTATTGAAGTTGCATATGCATGCGGCACTAAATTTAAAGTATTTCCTAACCCGGGTCAGGAAATAGTTTTGGTTGCATAACCTATTATATTATACATATATCTAGTAGGGCGCTATATTAGTTAGTTCACACAGTTGCATATTCAATGATATCTAGTCATATCTGGTGGTTACTATATCAGCTAGTTCATATAGCTTCATATTTAGTGATATTCAGTGGTCATTATGTGAGCTAGTTTATGTAGTTCAGTTGTATATTTAATGATATCTAGTAGTTACTATGTCTGCTACCTTAGATAGCTCCATATTCAGTAATATTTAGGGGTTGCTATACTAGCTGCCTTAGACAGCTCCATATTCAGTCATATCTAGTGGTCACTATATCAACTAGTTCATATAGTTCTATATTCAGTAATATTCAGCAGTTACTATATAAGCTAGTTCATGCAGTTGCATATTTAATGATATCTAGTAGTTACTATATCTACTAATTCAGTGATATCCTATACTATAAAGATATTTTTTTTCTAATAGAGAAAACATATACTATATATGCCTGGAGTGAAGATTAGTATAAGTGAGAGGTAGAGAATAATAATAGAGTTGACAATATATAGTATGAATATATATAGTACATAGTATTACTATAAAAGCCTACAATTTTTTATAAAAGACAACAAAACCTTCTCCTCCTAACAATAATATATAAAGTACTTTTAAATGAATAAATAGTATTAAAACCTTCTACTAAAATAATAGTCATGTCAAAACTAGTATACCTTTCATAGGTCTTATATCTATTTTACCATACTGAAGATAGTTAGTAAATACTTAGATGACTCTTGAACCTACTAGAACTTTCCTGCCAAGAACTGTAACTAAGTAGTGTATAAGACTCATATAATACTAATAGTTGTGCTAGTACTAGTATGACTTTCGTAGGTCTAAAATGCAAAGATTATTATATATTATAAAGATTCTTTCTTACATAATAGTCATGCCAGAACTGGTACAACTCTCGTGAGTCCCAAAGATGAATAACTAACATGTAAATATAACTATATATGAGTATAAATTAACTCAAAATACTAAAATAACTAATTCTAATTTACATAAAAATACTATTCCCCTTATATCTATCCCTCCTTTTAAAAGTTGATGTTCTCGTCAACTTACTTTATTCTCATATTCATAAAAATAAAAAAAAAAATGAAAAAAAAGAATAAAAATAATATATTATAACCTATAAGAATAAAAGCAAAACCTAATAACTACTTAAATATAAAATCGAAAGGAAAAACCCAAATTTTATCCTACTAATACTATATATATAAGAAAATAAAAAAAAAAACTGAATGAAGGTAAACCTAGTCCTCCTCCTCCTCCTCTTCATCATCTTCCTCTTCTTTCTCTTCTTTATCATTATCTTCTTCCTCATCTTCCTATAGTAAGATTATGTAGGGTTTTGTTAATACAAGTTGTAGAGTTGTGTTTCTTAGAATAGGACAAACTATTAAGTACTCGCTAGTTAATATTATATTGAGGTAGCAGATGATCCTAGTATCAGGCCGGATTTCATAATTGTCTTTATCCATCCCCTTCTATTCATACAGGAGGTCCCGAATTTTGTCTGCTACTATCAGATCTTCTACTACTTCTAGTTCCAACCTAGTATACTTCTCTGGGGTCAGATTGTCTAGAAGATCGAGAATCTTACCATTACACTAAGTATCATTTATGCATTCGATGTAATATTGGCAGTAGGCTGGAATATTCATATTTAGAGATGGTGATCTTATCTATTGCCTCTTTGCTGATTCAATAGCCTTTACTTTTACTTGCACGACCCTTGCTGATCTTTATGCTAGTAGTAGTAGTAGTAATAATGATGATTGGAGAGGATTTTCTATTAAAGTACTACCTACAGCTATTTTATCATCCTTCAAGAGTCTTCTATCTCATTCCTTTGCCTCTACATTTACTAACATTGATACTACATTCACCCCTCCTATCCTCTGCTCAACTGAGACTATGAAAGTATTATACTTAGGATAATATTTTTGTTTATTAAAGGGGAGGTTTGGTAGGAGATCATCCTATTTAAGTACCTATTTGAGATCTTCTACTATTACCCATTGCTCCTTATTTGTCTTGCAGATATTGATATACAACTGGATCTCTGCTCAGAGGTATGGAAGGATATACAATATTAAGTCAAGGCTTTTGTCAAAGGAGAGTATCATGGAAATCTGTATATACATCCTGGTGAATTTGATGGAAGGCCAAGATAGGTATACTTCCTCGAAATTCTTTATCCAACTAGGGCCCTAATATATCTCGGTTATGATGTTCTTATTTTGCTGTTTTATAATAGCAGACTTGTAGATTCTCCCTAGTCATTCAAGCTCATTATATCGAAGCCCATCCTTGACTTTATCTCTTATCACTTCCTAGGACACCAACTCATTATCCATAGCCTGCTTAATAATTTATACTTGAGCGTCAGCTAGTGCTCCAACTCTTTCTTTAGCTTTCCAAATCATCTAACCAATACCTTTAAGAAATCTCTATTAGTTCTTGGTACTTGGGATCGAGGACAGAATTTCAGTGAATTGTATTTTAATATAGTCCTTATTGGCTATAAGATCTATGAATTTTTTCTTGAGTTCTACTCAGTAAAGGTTTCTGTCTAAAGTTCTTTCTGCCAAAGTCTATACTTATCATATTATAGATTATATCTCTTATATCATCTAAGGTGGTAATGCTAAACAAGTCAGTATCATTGTGGAGGGCATTACTTCTCCCTTTCTAGTTCCTGAGCCTAATTATAATACTTCTAATAATCCTGCCATTAGTATGATACTGATATATAGAGAATGAATGAACAGTTAGTAATAGTAGTAGTAGTAGTAGTAGTAGTAGTAGTAGTAGTAGTAGTAGTAGTAGTAGTAGTAGTAGTAGTAGTAGTAGTAGTAGTAGTAGTAGTAGTAGTAGTAGTAGTAGTAGTAGTAGTAGTAGTAGTAGTAGTAGTAGTAGTAGTAGTAGTAGTAGTAGTAGTAGTAGTAGTAGTAATAGTAGTAGTAGTAGTAATAGTAGTAGTAGTAGTAGGTCTTTTTAATATTTTGATTACACTAGAATATAGTAGCTACTACTTTGCATTTACATCAAACAAAGCTATGACCAATAAAGGTTTTATTCCCTAGGTCATCTACACAGGGCCAAAAAGAATATAATGGAAGTGATCTGTAGGAATAATTTATTCTTGTATTTCATTTCTACTATTTACTTCTTTCTGTAGTAGCATATATTCTTTACAATCTACCCTAGTTGGCAGGTAGAACCTCTTTAGGCTTTCTCTTAGGCATGGCAGCTTTATTTAGGTACTATCTAGTTTTTTTAATATATAAGTACCCCGATCTCTATGCAATTCCCTAATTCAATATGGACAACTACCAATTGTCTAACTTCTTAGACCACTGCTTTATTAGTACCAAATTATATAGTAAAACCAAGTCCCCAACATCTAGTTCCTCTTTTCTTTGCTGTCAATTATGATCAAAAAATTCATTATTAGCCTATCGATTTGTAGCTATTCTTTCTGTAGCAATATCCAAGTTCTCTTTCCTTCTTTCTAGCTGCTTAGTATAAGTTACTAATAGCTATTCTCTTGTTCTGACACTATTCCAATCTACCATCACCTATAATATAGCTATGAGCTCAATCAGTAAAATATATTCTTGACTAAAAAAAAGCATAAAAGGTAGGTAGCTAGTAGAAATATGGGTAGTTATATAATCAGCCTATAATATAAATAGAAAATTTTTTGTCTAGTTCTGGCTAGGTTTAGTGAAAGTATCAATGCTCTTATTCAACTAGAGTATTTGACTGTAGATAGTAAGCTACAATATTAGTATATATAGATCTATATAAATTAGCTAACATAGCAACTACTGGATATTACTAAATTCCCAGGTATATGTATTGACTGACATAGGGACTACTATATATCACTGAACATAGAGCTATTAGAGCTAGCTAATGGAGCGACTACTAGATATCAATGAATATAGAACTGCCTAAAGTAGCAAATATAAGTATGATAGGATATAACTAAATATAGAGTAGTATAAACTAGCTGACATAATGACTGTTGGTTATGACTGAATATACTACTGCATAAACTAGCTAACATAGCGACTGCTAGATATTACTGAATATACAACTGCATAAACTAGCTCACATAGCAATTGCTGGATATTACTGAATATAGAGCTGAGTAAACTAGCTGATATAGTGACTGCTGAATATGACTAGAGTAGCTGACATAGCAATTGCTAGATATGACTGAGTTAGCTGACATAGTGACCATAGGATATAACTAAATATGGAACTATCTGAACTAGGTAACATAGCAAGTACTGAATATTAACGAATATAAAGCTGCCTGAATTAGCTGACATAGTGACCACTAAATATCACTGAATATAGAGCTGGCTGAAGTAGCTGATATAGTGACTAGTAGATATCACTGAATATATACTACTGCATGGACTAGCTAATATAGCGAGTACTGGATATTACTGAATATGAAGCTACATAAACTAGCTGATATAGCGACTGCTAGATATTACTAAATGTACTACTGTATGTACTAGCTAATATAGCAAGGGCTAAATATTACTGAATATAGAGCTGCATGAACTAGGTGACATATTGACCACTAGATATGTCTGAACTAGGTAATATAGCAATAACTAGATATTACTAAATTCTAAAGTATTTGTATTAGGTGACATAGTGACTACTGGATATTACTGAATATAGAGCTGCCTGAAGTAGCTAATATAGTGACTACTAAATATGACTAAAGTAGCTGATATAGTAACCACTAGATATGACTGAATTAGGTAACATAGTGATAACTAGATATTATTAAATTCTGAGGTATTTGTATTAGGTAACATATCCTATAGTCCAAGGTATATATATTAGCTAATATAATGACCATAGGATATTACTGAATATAGACCTTTCTGAACTAGCTAACATAGCAACCGCTTGATATACCTGAATTAGCTGCTATATCAGCTGCTGGATATTATTGAAGTTAGAGTTACCTAAATTAGGAGACATATTGACTATTGGATATAGCTGAACCTAGAGCAGAATGAATTAGCTAATATAACAATCACTAGATATTACTCACTTACCTACCATATCGGCTAGTAGATATTGCTGAAGCTGAAGTTATCTAAATTAGCTAACAATTAGCTGCCACATTACCTACCAAATATCACTAAAGCTAGAGCTGCCGGAACTAGCTACTATAGTGACTGCTAGATATGACTAAATTAGGTAATATATTGACTGTAGGATATCATTGAATATGAAGCTGCCTAAATTAGGTAATATAGTGACTGCTGGATATCACTAAAGCTAGAGCTACCTGAATGAGCTAATATAGTGACTGCTAGAGATCACTAAATTAGCTACCATATTAGCCACTAGATATTGGTAAAGCTAAAGGTAACTAGGAGCCATTTGAATTAAGTAATATTGACCGATAGATATCAGTGAAGGTGGAGCTGACTTCATTAGGTAATATATCAACTTCAATATCTCTAAAGCTGGAGCTAACTGAATTAGCTAATATACTAACCCACTAGATATGCCTGAATTAGCTGCTACATTAGCCACTGGATATTGCTGAAGCTAAAGTAGTCCAGATTAGCTACTACATCGACTCTTAGATATCACTTAAGTTAGAGCTACTTAAAATAACTAACATAGTGACCACTGGATATTATTGAATCACCTCATATATGTTAGCTAATTCAGATATTTCTATATTCAGCTATTATGATATCAGTTAATTTAGTTATATCCAGTAGTCATTATATTAGCTAATTCAGTCAGCTCCACCTTTACTAATACCTAGTAGTCTATATGGTAGCTAATTTAATAATATCTGATAGTCAATATAACAGCTAATTCAATAATATCCAGTGGTCGATGGCAGCTAATTCAGTAATATCCAGTGGTCATTGTATTAGCTAATTCAGTCAGTAATAACTTCAGTGATATCCAGTAGTTAATATAGCAGCTAATTTAGTAATTGCCAACTTCAGTAATATCTAGTGGTCCATATCTCAGCTAATTCACTTATATCTAGTGGTCATTATATTAGCTAATTCAGTCACCGACAGCTTCAATAATATCTAGTAGTCTATATGGTAGCTAATTCACTAATATCTAGTAGTCGCTATATTAGCTAATTTAGTTAGCAACAGCTTCAGTAATATCTGGTAACAATATGGCAGCTAATTCAGTAATATCCAGTAGTCACTATGTTAGCTAATTTAGGTAGCTTCAACTTCACTAATATCTAGCGGTTGATTTAGCAACCAATTCAGTAATATCTAGTAGTCGATGGCAGCTAATTTACTAATTTCTAGTAGTCCCTATGTTAGCTAATTTAGTTAGCTTTAGTTTTACTAATATTGGCTGCTGATTTCCCGTTATGAAGGTATTCCTTTTCTAATAAAGAAAACATATACTATGTGACTAGTGTGAAGACCAGTAAAAGTAAAAAGTAGAGAATAATAATAGAGTTAATAATATGTAAAGAAGATAAAAACTATAATAGTCTATTTCTTAATCATATATATTTATGAATATATACAAAGTATTACCACAAAGTCCATAATTTTCCACTCGACTTGCAGACCATAAATTCTCGTCCTTTAATATAAAATATGAAAAACTTTTAAATGAACAAATAGCACTACGACATTCTACCAAACTGATAGTTGTACTGATACTGGTATGACTCTCATGGGTCCTATATCTGTTTTACTATACTGATAACAATTGGCGAATACCTAGATGACTTTTGAACTTGCTAAAACCTTTCTGTCGAAATTTTCCTACTAAGAACTACAACTAAGTAGCATGTAAGACTTATGATAGTTGACTATTATACTAGTACTAGTACGACTCTCACAGGTTTAAAGTACAAAGATCACTATATATCATAGATCAATATACATCATGAAGACCCTTTCTCATATGATAGTCATGCTAAAACTGGTACGACTCTTATGGGTCCCAAAAATAAATAACTTGTATACAAACACAACTACGCATAAGCATAAATTAACTCAAAATGATAAACTAACTAATCCCAATTCATATGAAAATACTATTCCCCTCACACTATAGCATAGTTGATTTCCTAAACCAGACTAAATTTCTTAATCTGAGTTACGAAATATTTTAAGTTTAGTACCATAGTCACAAAAATTACAAGTATAGTACTAGCAGATATTAAGTTTAGTACTACACTCATAATTTTCCTTAAGCTTCCTATACCATAGTAGGAGTTATCATGAGTTTCGAATAAGACCAGCACAAATGTATCTCTATAGTATTCTTTTTAATCGTTATGACTAGAAAATATTAGCGGATACTACGAAAATTATTTTATAGCTAATAGTTATATATACAGGTTATCTACAGGCCCTTAGTACTTTAGGAAGTTAGCGATAGTGTCTCAAAAGAATTATTGGCTAGCATTCCCTGTTAGGTCTTACTAGATTTAGCTAGGCCCTAGTAGGCCTTCCTAGTGATTCCTATATAGTTCATAAGTGATGTCTTTACTTAGTCATTACTTATAATTATGACCAATCCCTCATGCATGGCCTAGCTAACTAATCCCTCATATATGGCTCAGCTAACTAGACAACTCGGATAGTTCTATATTTCTGAATATGTATATTACTATATATTCTATATATTATATTCAATTGTTCTCTATATGAAATACCACTCATATTTCTTCATAACTTAACAATAATACAAGTCTAAGACCTTTACTATACTACGAATTATTATGTCATGCCAAACTACCCCTAAAATTAATCTCGATAATAGGCCTGTAGTAATAATTTAGAACCCTACCTTACCTTTGTCTAGCCTTCAAAATAAATCTCATAGCCCAATAAGTCAGTTTCTCTATAGCTATGATATTCCTTTATGTAAGTTCCTTCATCATATACTCGATTATCTAAGATACTAACTATTATATAATATGTACAGCTACTAATGAGGGTATATTAAGTAGTCCAAAAATCCTGCATATCCTGCCAGACCCTACGCCATCTGCTTCTATCTAATAAGGTGAACACTATAGCCCAATAAACTAGGTTGTATATAGCTATGATACTATATTATATAATATCTCTCTATGTATCCTTAAATATAGATCACACTGATAAAATGTCGTATAGCTATAGAAAATAGTATACTAACTAGAAGTGATATTTTGAACAAGATATAGATAGTAAAACCAAATACAAATACAAATTTATATAGTAAAGTAGTTTCTGGATTGCAGGGAGTTGAGCTAGCTAGCTTTCTAATGTAATTCTCTGATTGTATTATTCTTATAGATGATAAAATCAGTATGAGTACTACAATTCATAAGGCATATCTAGACTCACTATATCCTCAAGATTATATCGAAATAAGCATATTTCTACCTGCACTTTATGAAAAAGTTAGGTATAATCTTATAAATAACCTACATATCAAAAGTATAGTATTAAAGAACTAGTAATATAACCATCACAAGCAGCTAGTTGATATATAGAGACCTGATTGAGAAAGTCATTTTGCTAGACTTTTGCCTACTGAGCCTATAAAAGAGTTTCTATAGTGACTTACTTACATTACTAATGTAGTTAGAAAACTCCTATATTGGAGTAATATATGTTTGGGCCTTTATACATTTATTAATAGATGTATAGAGTAGCCAAAGGTATCAAAGGCCACAAACCTACAAATAATTAACTTTATCAGGTTTATGTGTAATTATAAGACTATGGATAAAGTAACCAATTTATTGGAGACCAACCCTAACTGTACCAACTTAGCTACAGACATTGTATTGGTACCCAATGTAATAATGATAGAAGCAATTAGTGAATGTACTGGGCTAATAATAAATGATTTTAATGGTGCTGCCCTCAATGAAGGTATCTTTTATTACTTTGAGAAGCTAAACTAAAGTACCAAGTCAGCTACTAATACAATAATATATGTATGTCTAGATATAGAATCAGTACAACAACTGAACGACTCTAAGACTAAGATATTGGACAATAGTATATTTGCTATTATAATTTCCAAAAAGTGGAAAAACATCTTGTCCTCTCTATTCTCATAACCCAAAAACTTGAAGTGGTAATATATAGGTAATAAAAGCTCACATAAGGATCCTATTCTACCTTTAGCTAAATCTGACAGGCATTTTTTTGTCGTAGATTTAACTATTGAATCTATTCATCCTATTTTAGTTAAAAAAAAGATTAACTAACTGAAAAAGGAAGGAGAAGAATCTTCTGATACTTATAAATAAAAAAATATCGAGTTAGCATCAGAAACAGTTATAGTGGTAATAGGTGGGTATGATAAAGATGATCGTTTAATTGTTAGGGAGGAAATTGTGGAAAGACTTTAGCTAATATAAGATCTTCTAAAAATTAGTCCCACATCTTAGGATGATATTAGAGAGTCTTTTAGTCTATCCAATTTAGATAAGGAGGATCATTAGTATAGTAATACTGATACTAATAAAGGTTTACTTAATACATAGTTTGATAAGAACTCCGATCCTAATAATAATGATTAAGGGCTACTTCTATTATTATCATAGTTTTATATATTTTATTATTATTAGTCTTCTATTTTTTATATTTTGTCTTTTCTTTTTGGCATTAATATATATTAGTTTATAGTTTAGTTTTTTTATATCTATTTTCATTATCTTCTTTTTAGGATTATTTTTTTCTATTTTATTATCTTATACTATAGGTTGGGAATTTTTATAGTTAATATTATTTCCAAATCTAGTATTTTATTACAGATTATTCTTTGCCTATTATGAATCCTATCATAGATACTATTATAACTACCATGACTATCATATTACAAACCTCAATATTATACTAATAACCTATACACTTGCTGGCACAAAGTATACTAGCTCAAACTTGATCTCTTAGAACTTTATATTTTGTGATAGTCATACCAGTACTGATATGACTCTCATCAATTCTCTCATATTTGATTTCTATTCTGGACTAGTTTGACTAGTGACTGTATTTCGGAAGTCCTACATAGGTGATATATTGATTCCCATTCCTAATACCTTTCTATTACTCATATTATAGACTCCAATACCCTTCTATAACATGTTGTTTCCTTTGTTAGGTATGTTTTAAGTATTTTTTCTATACTTATGTATATTTTTGACCTTATTTTTATTGATTACTATCTATTGATATTTTTTTTTATTATCTAAGAGATATAATATATATTTAAAGAGGCTTAGTTTATTTCTATATAATAAGTATTATGGGTCTGTATTGTGAATCAAAGATAGTATTTATATAGATGATAAGTAAGTCCCTAATTTATACTTTAGCTACTATTCACTAACTTCAGAACTTAATAATTTTAAGTTTAGAATAGTAATTTGATTTAAGAACTTTCTTACTTCATTTGATACTAGATATATTTATAAATATATCTTAATCTCTTATCTTCTAATTTATAGTATTCTATTTATATGTGTTACCTACTACTTCTATATTGAAATAGATTCGAATCAAAACCTGGTCAACTCAATAGCAATAGTTACAACTCCAAAAAAGTACAACAGGGTCAATTGAAGAAGTACAAAATAAAAGAAGAAATTACTTAAGCTAGTGTAATTTGTTGATTGAAAAATATAGAAGTATATCAAAGATAAAGGAGTTAGCAATAGCAGAATCAAAAACTACAGAATCTCCAACAATTTATATTATATAATATTAGACTAGTTATTATAGATCTAGCATTATAAGTAGATAATTCATCTAACTAAGAAGTGGATAGTCAAAATCTAAATTTAGAATCTTCAACTATAATATTATTGAATGAAATAGCTACTTCTCAAAATCAAAGTATTGTAATACCTCACTTAGGTATACAAAATAATATTATTTAAGAATATATACTAATATTTCTTGTACTTTACTTCTATTCAAGTCTACTAATATATATGATTATACTTTAAGTCTATTAGTATAAGAGTCATTATTAGGTCCTTCTACTATTATACCTATATCTATAGATGTAATATAGTACAAGCAACCTCTTACTATAGAAGGTCAAAATACTTTACCTTCTAATTTAAGTATACTTAATAATAGAGTTACTACAAGTATACTAATATTTCTATTATATTGCCTCTATATAAGTCTACTAATATATTTAAGTATAATCTAGATTCTTTAGTACTAGATCTATTACTAGGACCTTCTACTATTGTAGCAATATCTACTGATGATAGATATGTTAATATACATTATATATTGGAAGGATTAGATAATAGTTTTATTACTACTACAAATACCAATAATGATAGGAATAGTCTAAGTAGCCATTTAAGAAATAGATTACCTATACCTAATTAGAATAGACAACTATCTCTAAATATAGGGTCTCTAGAAAATGAAAAAGTACTACTAGTTGATTTACTAATAATCAAGACCAATAAGAATCTAAATTAGGAAGCTGATACTAGTACTGAATTTTATCAACTTAGAGAAAATCAATTGGTAGTAGATATTTCTATTTTAATTATATGATCTTATTAATCTAATTTAACTTTAATAATAATTACTTTATTAAGAAAATGAGAATCTACCACTAGTTAATTTAACTGGGATTATTAATGATAGTAAGGATAATATTAATAACTTAGATAATAATACTATTGATTATACTATCTTACAACAGTCTAATGAGGATAATAATACAGATGCTATATTAGAGGTAAGATTAGAATAAATAGATTTTATATTATATTATATTCATTCTAATTATTTATAGTATACAATATCTAATATAATTAAATTTTTAGCCCAACAGTAGGTATTTGGACATAGATATATAAGAGAAAAATATCAGAATTAGTAAAAAAAATTGAAGCAGATTTGGCTAGAGATGTAGAAGATTATATTGAAGATAGCAATCAGTTAGAATATATCAATATAAGACTAAGATCACTTGGGTGGGATACAATTGCTTACATTTCTAAAACTTATAATTACTTAAATACAAATAGGCCAATTAAAAAAATAGAACCAGTTCATTAGATACTAGGATCTAAAAATAAAGATCAATCTTTTGTACCACTTCCAGCCGATATATATTAGCAAGTTTTTGAAGGAACTTGTTCTATTAATAATGATGATGATGGATTAAATATCTATCATAAAACCTTATTAATATATTAAGCATATTTTCTATTATAGCATGAAGAAAGAATTCTAAATGTATCTCATATTTTATATAATATTGATAGTTTTATAGTATTATCAATATTATTAGGAGTGGGAAAGTGAGGAATAAAGGTATATTAAATAGATTAAGATTACATGTATATTGATTACTAATTAATATGTAGTTATATTTCTATATAACTTGAGTACTAAATATCAATACAAATATCTATTTGATAATATTAGTACTAGATGAAAATGAGGTTAAGCTAGTCTCCTATTATAAAGTTCTATATTACTATCTAGGCAACTTCATCAGCAAAAATTGTTTACTTGTTCCATATATTTCCGTTTCGTCCTGAACACTTGGATTCCTATGATCTAGAACGTGATCCACCTGTCATTCCCTCGTTCGTCCATGAATCATCTATAGATTACATGACTCGCCGTAGACCCTTAAATCGATTAGGATCTTCCATGGACCTCTAAATCAATTGGGTTCATTTGTGGCTTTTCTATATACCCTTGGACTCCTGAATCATCCTAGGTTTGTATATCCTCCGTGGTTCAATCGTGGCTTCATTCTTAGTACCACTCATTTGCTTGTCTACTTACCTGCACATCCATTACCCTGATACCTTCGATCGCCTATACACTTCGTACTATTTCTTTATTTGTTGGAATATTTATTCATTCGTGGCCTATTTATTCATTCATTCAATAATTCATTCATCCGACCATTCATTTAACCGACGTTCATCTATTCGCTTGCCTAGCCTACGATTTAACCATCTACATATAGATGCCAATATCTATTTCCCCATCCATGCATTTACTACCTTCCTGCATATTTCTATATTCATTTGTTCCCATATCCCTATGACTAATAACATCCTCTACCTCTAAATCCTTTCACACACTCTTCCTTACATAAATATATATTCAAATAAAATCCTAGCCACGTAATCACCAAATTAACAGTATCCAGAATGTACAGGAATGAATAGTAATTCAACAAGACAACCTATGAACACATGGTACACACCCTGCAGCACTAAGAATTTCATCACTTACAAACTACACTTCATATAATACCAATGCTTATTATTCATCCTCCTCCGTCATTATCAGATCCAAAGTATGCTCCTGAGTTATGAGCCAATTCTCATTGTTGCTGCCCTCTTCTAGTGATAAGTCTGGATCGTCTTCATTGTCACTGCCAGCTTCGTTATCGCCTGCATTATGGCTTTCCCAAGATTTAGAATTGGTTTCCTGTTACTCCACTTCTTTGTCCTTTTCATCTTTATCTTCGATGACTGCTTGACAAGATTTCCGTTTGTTCGAGTGGATAGTGGTATCCGTAATCTGCGAGTCATTTAGGGGCATTACGATGCCAGGCCTACATTGTGCACTCAACTTCGGCATTCTGCTCAGTGGTAATCTGAGCAGTGCCTGAGATAAATTGGGCGTTCTTTGTTGCAATCGAGTTGCATATCTCGGTATACCTATTTGTGATGAGGGCTTCCCCCTAGAAGATTGTTCAGCTTCTTGCATATGCCCACCTGTCTTTTGGTGTGTGTTATCTCGAAAATTGTCCACTTACATCTGCGCCGTTCCCTTGTTACCTGTCATTTTCGCTATCTTTAGCCCCTGTACTACTGAAACTTTCTTTGTCCGTCGTCGTTTTGCTACCTGGCGTTCGGCCCGGGTTGTTAGCTGTGACACCATGGGTGGAGATGACAAGGTGGCGTATTCAACCTCAGTGTACCTCTTTCATGCAACGGGTTGTTGATTCATTGGATGGTTTCGTATGTAGATAGGGTAAGACACTAGGGAACTTTCACCCTCTCGTAACCTGCATGCAGCGACTCGTACCTCTCTAGGACTATTCAGTTCATTTTCCATTCCACTTGGTAATGATGATCTGACTGGGCTGTTGTTTCTTGCAGCCGACAGAGCTCTAGGTAGTCCCAAATCTTCACAATCATCTCCAAAGTTGTTGGTATAGTCAGTTGTGCAGATAGGACTATCACTCTTGAAATCGCAGCGCCTGGATATTTAATCCAGGCAAAAGGCCATAATCCTTTTAGCCCGCCACGTGGTCATGTTTGCCCATGTCCTTTTGAAGTGCTCATAGTACCCTAGTGTTCAGTGCTCCCAGTTAGCTGTTATTTCTTACTTCATACCTTTGTAGATGGTCGAATTAACTGAAACTAGTGATCATGGCATAGCCGGATGGTCATGTTTACTCATGTCCCTTCTAAGTGCTCATGGTACCCTGGCATTCAGTATTCCCAGTTAGCCATTTTCCTTCGTTCATACCTTTGTAGATAGTCGAATCAAATAAAACTGGTGATCCCGGTATAGCTGACCCATTGCGGAGATTGTGTAGGGCGCATAATAATACAGTGGTGGTTAATGAAATGGTAACCCGTGTTAACGGTTTAAAATACTTCCGTATTAGCGTATATCTGCCCAAAGTATCCTTATAGTCAAAATACTATGTGTAGATTATCTCGGTGATTGGTGTGCAGGTGAAATATACAAGCCGACCCTGGCACCCTTCCATAAGCGACTGACTACTTGGTTATAGGCCAGACTCTTTCTCCTTACATCAAGAAGTTCTATGGCAGTGAAACGATTGTTGTCTTAGTCGACGAGTTCTTGCACACGTTCTCTCACCACAGTTGGATCCTTCATCTTCAGATCATACAAGTGATCAATATTTTTACGACATGCACTAACCAGATAACCATGAGCTATAATCACCCGTCTTTTCAACTAATGAATTGACAGTTATTTAATTATTTCGTAATCACATAGGGAAATAATTGGCACTTACTATTTCTCTTGCTAGTTTATTTTCCAGGTTTCCCATCGCAGGTAGTGGCATCTCCACGTTTGTCCGTTTGTCATGATAACCTATAGCTTTCGTCCATGCCCAGTCCACCATCTGCTCGGCTTCATTTCGCGTAGGCCATGATTTCCTTATGAGGGCGTGTGCTTGAATGTATAGTTTTGCTGTCTCGATATACCATTGAATTATCCTAGGCAAGTTTGTCACTGAACCTGACCGCCTATCGCAATCATATTCGGCGTTCAGACTTTCAGGGGAGGAATTTGGCACGTCAGTTCGTGGCCTTGGTACTGTAGCAGTTCCGTAGTCTTGATATTCTTAGATGAACCCATCTACTTAAGAGCTCCCCAGTAGCCAGTTTTCATCATTAGACGTATGCTGGTTGATACTTGAACCCCTCCCTAAGCGTTCCGAGTCATGATTTAGGTTTCGTTCCTATTGTACCTCATGTCAGATATTTCCTATTCCACCGTTCGTTTATAGCTAACTTACCCCTATTTGCGATGGATCCAGATGCCGAATCAGCCTATCCCTATATCTCGATTGCCTCATGCTTGTTGGTGCTAGTGTACCTCGATGGGTCCGCGGGCGTGGGTTCGAATATGTTGACAGCTATAAGCTGCTGTCGAAGCTTGACCCAGATGACATCGGTATGGTATTACCAGTGAGTTCTCAAATGTGTATAGAAGAATATCTATATAAACAATTCCAAGATGGATGTGATTACGAGTAACTTTCGATAAGAAAGATGTTTGGGGACGTGTTGAACATGAAACTTATTACATATAAAATACATACATTACTCCCGATACACAACAAAACCAACCTCCATCCACCGCAATACAAACCACCTTACCAATATCTCTGAAACATATTTCTCTACAATTCTAATCCTTCGAATATCCATACCCAATGAATGATTTATGAAACACCACAGTACTATAGTTTAGTTCAGCTACTAGGCTTAGCAATTAGGTTTCTGCCAATAAAGTTCATCCCCTCTAAACATTCACTTACTGACAATGTTTAGCCCTGATTCTCCTCAATTGCTCTCTCGTCAAGTGCATGACTCTGGATCCGACGAAGTATGATTTTTGCTCCTCCACTGCCGATTTCTTTAACCACTCTATTCATTAATTCTCCCTCATTCACATGAAACATTCATAGCTTGTTCATTCTTCTTTGGTCGTAATTAAAGAATTGCCCGAGTGTATGTGCTTTGTATTCTTCGAGCCATGGTTGCTGGACGAAAATACAGGTCGATGCCTTTGAAAAATCCCACCCTTACTATATGGCTTGGTACGTTACTACTAGGACGCTGCTGTCCTCGCCCTCCCTTACGTTCTTTCTCCAATCCATATACGTGATGTAGTGATCCCACAAACTTATGCCATGATCCATCACCCACACTTTATATGGTTTCATACCACTCATCAAGCCGGTGATCGCCTGCTTGCCCCTAATCAGCTATCATATTAGTTCGTTAGGGTAAAATGTCACTAACCAGTTTCAACCAGTGTGCCTGCACACGGAGATTGACAAAATATATACCGACCTGTCGTAGGAGATCATCGTCTTCAGAGTCACTTGCAAGTACTTCTCCAGCTTCCTTATTGCACTGTTTGACTCCCTCAATAAGCTTGTCCACGCAAAAGGCAGGTACCAGTCCAATCCCCCACATATCCAATAAACCCCTTGTTCTAGAAAAATTTTGATCTACCATCTCCCCATTGAGATCCAATGATGCCTCCATTAGCCTTACATCGATAGACAAATTACTATAGAGGCAGACCCATTTTGGAATTGAACCTATTATGAATCTTAATCCCTCCTATTCGGCATCGAGTCGAGCTGTATCTTTCAGTACAACAGATGAAATTTCCAGTTGACCGATATCATACCTGGCTCGCAATAGGAAAGCCTTTGCGCTAGCATCCACAGTATGCTCATTTGCATATATCCAATTTGCAAGCTTGTTGGTCAAAGTTTTGAAGCCTTTGCCTCCTGTCTTTACCTTATTAATGAAGCCATTCACAGCCTCCAACCCATTCTCTGCCTGCCAGTCTTCTCCATCCCACTGTGTTATGAGTCTAGCTATGTTAATGAAGTCCCACACACCTCTGATGAATAGTGTTGCAGAGATAAAGAGTCGAAATCCAGCTTTAATCCCCAGTATCGTAGTCTCCGAGATCATCACATTATTTCAGAGGTAACTGTGTGCATTCAAGTAGATGCAAAATCCGAACTTAATTCCACAAATATACTCCCAGTATTCGGGAGATGACTGGTTAAGGTTTGCTCGAATTAGGCAGATGCATGTCTCACCCAGTTTCCAATTGTTGATCTGTTGGATGAAGTTTTGCGCAGCTGAATCCGAAACTGCAACAATGTCTACAAGTTTATTTAAACGTTCGATTAGGTACCTTTGCTGTGTGAATGGGGTACTCCGGTCGCTGAACGAGAGATTAGTATGCAAATTCATAATGAGCTAGCATGGGTGTAGATCCATACATAACAACCATCATTAGTCTCTTTTGTCAGGGTTCACATTTTACCCCAGTAGCCTTCATATGATTCTTCCCCTGCCCAAAAAACCATACCAATGCCAAGACGACTTCGAGCTAATGTGGGGGTGGTTAGCTATATAAAATTTGTCAAGATTCTACAAATACATATGTTAATCACCTCTCCAAAGCCAATCGGATGTGATATTAGGGTTCCCTTACAACTACTATTGTGCGCTTGTAATATCTACGACGCTGCGCTCAACCTCTTGTTATTAGTTAGTATACTAGGTGGAAGCTTATCAAACAACCTTCTGATATCTAATTGAATTTTCCCTTGCAATGAACCATTCCCTAATATTTCCATAACTTGCTCTTGTATCGCCATAGGATAATCATCACCCAATGACCCAGTGAAGTTGCCAAATCCCAAATCATCCACAAATGCCTCATCACATCCCAGTACATATTGCAAATCATCATCATAGTCATTTAACACAGTTACGCCAGTCCCAATCTCTACCTTGCTACCACCGAAAAGCTTATCCCACTCAGTCAGTGCAGAAGGTACTTTACTGCAAACATTCATTGCACTGGCCGATAAGGGACGATGTGCGGGTTTCGTTTATACAGCCATCTTTGTCCTAGCTGGCCATTGCAGGGGTGATGGTGATGATGATGGTGATGATGATGATGAAGATGCTGATGTAGATACTGATACTCGTAATGGTACAAGTGCAGCTGTGGGTGATGGTGCTGGTGTAGGTGCGGGTGCTGTTGCAGGTGCTGGTGCTCGTGTTCAGGACTTTTCCTTCGGCTTGGCAGGGTGGGCAGGTTCTAGTGACGACTATTCCTCATCCGTTTCTGCCAATATTTCTTCTGAAACAGCCTTCTTGTTCTTTTTCGCGGGGGAGGCATATGCTGATGTAAGCTTCTTTCGTTTGGGCTTGACCCTAGTCAGAGGCGCTATTTCATTTTCTATCTCCTACTCTTCACTTCTAGATTCCTGTCGGTTCACCAGCTCCAACCACTTACATTCCTGCGAGTTAATCCTAATTTAGTAACCATTCACCCAAGAAATAATGTATGCTAACTAACTACAACAACAATTTTTTGGACCGCCTGAGTCCTGACTCTTGCCATGAGGGACTTCCATTCAGCGTCATTGTAGATAGTTTTGGAGCCATGTCTATTGCAGGTACACCATTCTATGTCGAGCCAGACTCTATCTATATTTTGGAGAACCTGGTCCGAAGTGACGAGCCATTGGCACAATTTGAACTACGAGTTCACATTGCTAACCCGCACATGTATTCCTTTTCGCTTAATCTCTAGTTGATATGTTTCTAACTACGGTTTTGTGACTATTATCACTCGTTCTCTAGGACGGTCATCCATTGAAACATCTCTTGCTATTTCTGACTCTCATTAGTTTCACATTGCCACGCAAATGATAATATACACAAACTTTATGTGCACTCCCGTGCCTTTGACATACTTCTCATTGTCACGCCTTTCTTTGGTAGGGTCGGCTCTACCATTGCATACGATCCACTTCTAACCATTCGTAACAAGTCGTCCTACTTTTCTTTCATCCGAAATTTGAGGTACCAAAACTTTGCCCTCTATTTTAGATGTTGGTGTGTGACTGAAACTGCATCCCACCCAATATCTGGATTAGCCTCCAAATATCTCTGCATTCGAGCCATTGGTTCCGCAACCGGACCACTAGCTGTCAGGAGTTCTTCCGTGCAAGACTTGAATAGTTTTGGTCTCCTCTAAGGACCATCGAATAGTTGCTTATCCCGAAAGTACATCCAACAGAGAGTGTCACAATTGAACCTAGTCCAATCGTCCCTGTCGTCAAAACCAAAAACATCCTGTAGTTCTCCATCTTTCGCTTGGACGGCTGGTATGATAACTTGGCTTACCTACAAGAGTTAGCCCAGGAACCCAAACAAGCATCATCTAATATACACCTGAACCAAATCTTATCCTATAGGAGTAGAAGGATGAGGGTAAGAGTAGTAAGAACGACGACAGTAGGACAAGGGTAGGAAATTGTAAGTGAGGTGTCCACCACTGGCCTTATACATTGAAACCCAATCCAATAATATTTATAATCCACCCTATTTCCATATCAAACATGAGAAATTTTTTGAACAAAGAAAATTCAAATCTCACAGCCATAACTCGAAAGCTTGTCGCATTGTGCAAACAGTCAATGCAGTTAGAACCATTAGCGCACCATTACTGTAACTAGACTACTTCGCTATAGAACTATCAGAGTGAACAAACTTAAGTTATTACCCGAATTTCCAATGCTACTTTTTAGTCACTGATTCTGGAATAGAAATAATCTACATAAATTACCTTAATAGGTTAGAAAACTAAGCCAAAGCTGCCAACCCACAGTATCGTTGCAACTGCAAATGGCATAGCTCCCAAGTCGTATCTTTAGTCTATCGCATGTCTAATAACCGAGGTAAGAACCGAGCTAACAGCTGCACTAAGCCAAGAAACAAACCTGAGCGAAATGGAATAGCTATGTCTCCACAGTAGGTACGAAATTTTTAAGCACTTCCTGGCCGCTGCAATGTAGAAACCAGGACGCATGCGGCCAACATTCCACATGATCGTTGTGTTACATGATAAATGACACTAGCATAACGATTTACATTAGTCTCGTACCACATGTGCTTTCGATAGATTTTGATGGATGTATTCTAGTCTTGAGGAAATCTGTATTACAGAATGGAGTGGTAGAAATGGAACTTGATTAAAAGGAATTGTGCATGTTATTTATGTTTTTCCTTTGATTTTTTTTACATGTTTTGGTTTTAGTGTGAAGATTTTCAACTATGAACCGTTGTTTATGGCTAGCTGCATTTGGCCTCGTTTGAAGGTGAATAAGAAGCGGGGTATGTAGTCTGGTTATACAGAGTTGAGTTCGTTAGATATCAGAACCCAGAATACCTAGTCTGGTTGGCACAACGACCTCTCAAGCAGACACAAAAAAAAACACCTCGCACCAACCCACCTGATTGATTACTACTATGTCACATTGCTATGATGTTGACTACTACTACTTCAAGACCAATGATGATTGTAGCTGCAGAACTACAGGAAAGGTTCTAGCAAATGATAATGAAGGAGAGCACGATGAACGAAGAATTTGAGGGAGCCATCAAATCTATAGCTGATGGGACAAATCAATGGAGCTTCCTCAAGGGCATAGCTAGATTGACTAGACAAGCAGGGGAGAAAGTAGGAGCGCTGGCTACTGCATAGTCAAAGCTTGTCGAAGCTGCCACCAACGCCAACTTACAAGCCTGAGGGGTACCTCGAGAAGACGCAATTGATGAACTCCGAATGGAGGAGCTCAATAAATTTGGGCAAGTATACAAGGAATCCATGAAGAGGAGGCAAAACTACAATCTTGCTACGGGGAAATACTGGGAAGATCAGTGAATGATAGAATTAGATTACTTAATGCTACGGTAGCCATCTATAGAGTTTGCGAGGCAATGTTCGTTCGCAGTAAAACAACTATTGTATGAAAGAGGAATGGGACTAATAAATGACATTATACCTCGATTTGTCATCGAAATTAGGGACCGAATAGAGATAGCAAGAACTCAGAAGGATAATTGCCTGATAGTGGAGGATATAAAATGGGTCCTTCAGGATGAGCTACTTCCACCTGCTTTACTAGAAGACCTAAGAGCTTTTCATCCTGATTATGTGGCAAAAATAAAAGTAGCAGATCTGCTAGATACTAAAACAAATGCCAACCAAACGACTCAGCAAGCACAAGGGCAGACTATGGCACAACTTGCCACACAAGCAACAAACGTACCACTTGCCACACAAGCAGTAACCGTACAACCTGCTACACAAGCAACAACCATACAACCTGCCACACAAGTAACAATCCAAGCAAGAAGAGGTGGGAATAGTGGAGGGCAAAGTATGAGATCAAGGCATAGAGGAGAAATGCCAAAGAGGAGAAGATATCGGTCACCGGAGAGATCAACATTCCAGAGAATACAATTCGAGTACACAAAGGATAAAGAATGCGATGCCGAATTAATCGAATTATTGGAAACACCGCAAGAGGAGCTAGATGTGCTAGACACAAACTTGAAGGCAGATATAGAAGTAGTCGAAAAACTATAGGAGATGTTATAGTCCGAGCATGGGGAAGAGCTCGTAACCACCGACGAGGGGATATCACTGAATAGAATCAAATGCCGTCTGAGAATACTGGTAGTGGGATTGCGATTAAAAGTGGTAGCATTGGAGGACGAGCAAGAAGAAGATAAGGATGAATAGACTACAAGGATTTTTTATTTTTGTTTTTATATTTTTGAAGGCATGATAGGTTGACTGGGAAGGATAAATGTGAAGGGAATTATGATTTTTTTGCATTTTTTGATATTTTTTTTACATTTTATTTATTTTTTGATGCTGACGCTAAAAAGGAAGGAGGAATATGTGTATTTTTTTGACATTTTTTGACATTTTATTTATTTTTGATGCTTATGGTATGCTAGTTTATGTTTGATTGTTGCATTTGTATTAGTTTTCGTTTTCATATAATGATTTATATGCTCGCTTAGTACATTTTGTGGTAAGAATGAGAGTCAGACAGATTTTCACGTATGACTCTCCTCAGGGCTATTTGATGCAATATTTGACCGGTTTGAGAGTCGGACGGATTTTCCTATATGACTCTCCCGAGGGCTATTTGATGTAATGTTTGACTGATTTGAGAGTCGGACAGATCTTCCCGTATGACTCTCCCGAGGGCTATTTGATGCAATGTTTGACTGGTTTGAGAGTCGGATGGATTTTCACATATGACTCTCTCCAGGACTATTTGATGTAATATTTGACCGGTTTGAGAGTCGGACGCATTTTCCTGTATGACTCTCTTGAGGCTATTTGATGTAATGTTTTACCAGTTTGAGAGTCAGACGGACTTTCCCATATGACTCTTGACTGAGGTACACTTGCTTCATACAGTATTCCAGTAATGTCGACATGCATTGCAGCAGCAACTAAGCTAGAGGTAGTATTAACATTAATAATCTCGTGGGTACTGGCCTCTAGTATGGTATGATACCTTTACACGTTAAGATACAGTACCCCTATTCTAGCCCCTATAGAACCCCACACAATATCCTCTCTTGCCCAATC
This sequence comes from Tirmania nivea, assembly GCA_015179035.1. Taxonomy (NCBI): domain Eukaryota; kingdom Fungi; phylum Ascomycota; class Pezizomycetes; order Pezizales; family Pezizaceae; genus Tirmania; species Tirmania nivea. Next base: position 44,931 of record WHUY01000042.1, on the reverse strand, counting down.
TCCACTATAGTACTAATATTAGCATCATACATACTAAACTAGTATCAAACTACTTATAAGTATATCAAGATGTACTTGTACTACCTCTCTGTTGTTATCGTTCTTCTTATTATACTGTCTAGACGCGTGGTTAAGACCACTACCATGACGACTACCACTTCTACTATTACCACTACTACTACTATGACCAAGACTCCTCTCACAACTAGTCTCCCTACCATGACCACTATCACTACCTACCTAAAGGGCTAGTGGGAGCCAGACTATCGATCTTAATGCTGTTCTACAGCGATCGATAGATTGCCAAGTTTGGTGAGAGATTAAGGCAGAACGGGTTTTGTAGTACTGCATTAACCAGTCCAAGTATCAACCAGTGAAGTATCAACCGGCCACCTATCAGCTTTGCAGCCTAACCTCCTCTATTGTTATACAAGGAGAAAGCTAGGTGGGATAATCGTTGGTTGACTGCGATTTGAAGACAGTTATAGACTCGGAGACTGATTCGGTACTAGATACAATACCTGATACAGCTTTATAGATGACTGGAATGCGAGATGGTAACTACCACAGCAATATTACCCGAATAGTTTCTGTGCTTTACCAATTTTGCTTTTGTTTTTGCTTTCTGCAGTTTACCTTGTCCTGAATCTACCTGGGTTTCTAGGGTGGCTCCTCATGTTCATATCCCCTTACTGAGAATGAATAGGAGTAATAAGTATTAAAAATAAAAAAAAAAATATAAAAAAAATATAAAAAAAAAGGGTTGGCTGGCTGCAGGAGGGCTAGCGGGGGAAGGGGAGGGCTGGCGGGGCTGACATAGGGAGGGGAAGACTACTGAGGGGAGGGGTGGGCTGGTGGAGGGAGGGGAAGGCTAGCAGGGGGAGGGGAAGACTAGCGAGGGGAGGAGGTTTTTTTTTTTTTTTTTTAAAGTTTATACGTCTATGGAGCCTAAGGCTATGAGACGGCCCCGTTTCCTTATCTCAGGAGACTCGGTACATCCACGGGACAATGGATTACATGAGCGCCCAAGCCTTCCAAACCAAGGAAAACATAACAGAAACAACCCTTCCTCCCCCACCATGCCCATATTGGCCCTCCCCTTAAAACAACCACTGCCACGCCCCTTACCGGCCCTTCCAAAGATATATGAATCTGCCGCCACTATGGCCTACTCCTGCTCTCCCCTCCGGGTAGGCTGGTGGAGGGAGGGGAAGGCTGGGCAGAGGAGGGGAAGACCTAGCGAGGGGAGGGGTGGGCTAGTGGAGGGAGAGGAAGGCTGGCGGAGGGAGGGGTGGACTGGGCAGAGGAGGGGAGGGCTGGTAGTAGGCTGCGGGGAGAGGGGAGGGTGGGGAGGGTTGCCAAGGAAGGCTGGCAGGAAGGGGGAAGAGGGCTGGCGGGGAGGCTTGTAGGGAGGGGGGGAGGGCTGGCGGGAAGGGGAGGGGAGGGCTGGTGGGGAGGAAGAAGAAGGCTGACAGGGAGGCTTGCGGGAAGGGGGGGAGGGCTGCGGGGAAGGCTAGCGGGGAGGGCTGGCGGGAAGGGGAGGGAGGGGCTGGCAGGGAAGGCTAGCAAGGAGAGCTGGCGGGGAGCACTGGCGGGGAGGGGAGGGGAGGGGAGGGGAGGGGAGGGGAGGGGAGGAGAGGAGAGGGGAGGGGAGAAAGGGGGGAGTTGTTTTCTTTTATATACTTGTTTTGTCTTAGTTTTTCTATCTTTGCTCTCTTACACTGGCTACGCCTGTGCTAGGCTCTTCGGGTGATAGAAAAGTAAGTACCTTACTTCTTTATTCTTTATTCCTTAATAGATGCTAACAAACCTACATACCATATAGGTAGTGGCAGCGATCGAGACTAGGCAGTGGCAAACTTTGGCTTTGGTCTATTAGGTAGTATCTATTCTATATTGTCTATATCTATTGTCTATTTCCATTGTCTATATTCGAGTCTATTGTTTAGTCTATCTATATATATACGAGTTATCTTGTTCTATCTCTGGATCTACCTAACAGATGATCCATCTGCTTCAGCATTATCGAATATTCTATCCGAATATTCTATCAGTGCCTTGGATGACTCTCCAGCTGGAGGTCCCTCAACCGATGTAGTGCCTATGGGGGTGAGCCCACAACAATCATGACGTCGGAAAAGGCAAATTACATGTGTAAACTCAGGCTAGTCTGGTTGGCACACTCAGGAGCATGTTTGTACCAATCAGCTAATCTAGTTTCAGAAAAAGAGATCTTAGGGATGCAACTAGACATAGGGTACAAGCGGGCTTAGCCAACCAGATGAGCAAGGATACTAATTGGCTATAGTACTAAAACAAGATATTCACAGAAGAGTCCATCAAGCAGGTGCATTCCCAGTAATCTAGTTTCAGGGGAAGAAGATCTTAGGGATGCAACCAGACTATAGGGTATAAGCGGACTTGACTAACCAGATGAGCAAGCAAACTAATTGGCTAGATACAGGTACTAAAACAGAAGATCTAGTTTCAGGTGAATGAAGATCTTTGGGATGCAATAAGGCTATAGCATTTTACGGGTCAACGTGATATTCTTCATGGGCTAGGCCTATCCCTAGTCTGGTTTGGCACCTAGGCTATCCCGTTAACCTGCAAAATACTGTATGGGGCAGCAGCCTATGGCAAAGTTGCAACCAAACCTAGACAGGTGTAGTCTGGCATCCATGTTTGCTCCGAATGAACGAATCAGTGACGAATTCAGGCAAAAAAATAAACCCTTCATTTTGTGAGACGATTCTAAAAGTAGACTAATGCTTGTAACCAATTCAATATCTTGGCTACCTACTTCTCAACCCTCTCTTCGAAACTTTAGATTACCATTTCCATTCTCTCGCATTTCAAAACTCAGGCAGTTTTTGTAGTGCAGTTGTTTCTTCTTCTTTTCATTTATTCTATGCGTATAAGCCTATAGGCCCATATCGCATATAGGCAAATATTCTACTAGTTCCACAGCTGCCATATTGTAGCTAGAGTCCAAGCCAAAGCTCCTTCTATGGTCGGCCAGGTAGTCCCCTTTTATTTGTGTAAATTCACTAAGTTGTTATACTAACACAGCTCTCAGCTGATAGTATCCGCCAACGACCTGCTCTACTGCTGCTTTACTGGACAATCCCGTTAGGCGCCCAGTTTTATGCCATTTATGTACCCCTATGATGTCTGCCAATGGACTGATTTCCGTAGTACTTGAGGCCTTGCAATCCACATTTCCAGGATCTATCAGAATCGGTCAACTAAGTCTACGCCCCCCCCAATCGATGATGTTTTATCAGAAGACGAAGATAGGATAAACCAAATGCACACTGAAGACGAACAAAATGGACAAGCATCAAACATAGGCATTGAACCAATCCCTGCCCAAACAAATACTTCACGCGACCGTGCCCCTATATGTCGCGATCCCACCCCTATCGATTTGGAAAGCTCCTTCACCATACTCATGCAGATTTCTCAAACTGTGCAATACCCCTGCTATTGTGGCACGACTATACAAGACCCTAAATGGAGGCATCCTTGGGAGTATCCAGACTGGCAGCTATGGAAACCCTTTCAAACCTCTGAAGATTATGACCTGGCTTATGCCTACTGGAGAGACGGTAGCACCAAATCATACATTAATTATGTTTTAGAAAAAGGCCTTAACAGAGACATAGCAACGTTCAAAAACGCCAATGAATTGCGGTTCTTGTAGCGACTAACCAATGTGTACCATGGTTTATCTCCTGTTATATCGAATCCAATGCAATACAGCTTTACCACCTGGCATGAGCACACAATTCCGAAAGTCGGCATAATATACTATAGGGACGTCTTCGAGTGTGTGAAACTATTACTCCATAATCGGTCATTTGGTGATAATCTAATTTATGTACTAGTCAGGTAATATAACTCAGTTGAGGAATGAATTTATGGTGATTTGCACAGTTCGGATTGGTGGTGGAAGATGCAGGATAAGCATCCTAAATACAGTACAATTGTCCCTATAATTTGCGCCTCCGATAAAGCTCATCTCACCAACTTTTCAGGTGACAAATCAATATGGCCATTGTACATGACAATAGGGAATATACCAAAAGACATTTATAGGGAACGTTCCACCAGAGCCTGGATTTGCATCGGACTCTTGCTGACGATCAAAATCGATAATATCCAATCACACATACAATGGCGCGCCGCCATCCATCATATCCTATGGCCACTTCGCACACTAGGTTCACAGTTTATTGTATGTTCTAATGGTTTTACGCGCAAATGTTATCTCATTCTCAACGGTTGGGTTGCTGATTGGCCAGAACAATATACTATTGCTCTCGTCAAGCAGAATAGATGTCCTGTTTGTGAAGCCTCGACAGAGGAATTCGGCAATCCTAAGCCACCCGATAGATGGCGTAATCGAGACCCTGCCACCTATATGTCTGACGATGAGCCAGTTGCTACCCGCCGACATCACAGAAATTCCCCTTCCTCAACTCCCCTACCTGAACGGCAGAGGACAGCAAAGCAGAGACGGACTACTGCTGGAATTCTGCCAACGGTTAACGAATTTGAAGAATACCTTAGTTGTAGTCCCTATTTATTATGGCACTTCGATTGGTTACATGTTTGCATTCTCGGTATGGTAAAAATGCATTTAATGAATTGGATTACCCATTACCTCAACGAATATGATGTTACCGACCAATGGGAGGTATTTCTACCACGTGCACCCCGGTATCTGGAACTAATGATTTTAAATAAGAGATACAGTCATGTTCAGCAATAGCAAGGCAAAGACATTAGTCAACTAATTCATTACTTACTAGCATCTCTAGCCTCTCTACTGAAACCTATGAATAAATAACATTATCCAGGCACGCACCTCCGGGTATTACTTACTACTCGACGCCTCTTAGAAGTAGTAATTCTCGCTCAACAATATTATCATACTGAGACCTCTTTGTCCTCCATTGACAACGCTCTGGCTGAGTTTCATAACCTCAAGGACGTATTCTTGCCAGTTCATAAGTGACCTAATTTCAATTTCCCCAAGATGCATCTGCTTTCTCATCTCACGGATTATATATAGCAACATGGATCTTATGACAGCTAGACAACAGACGTTTTAGAAGGGCTTCATATGAGCCTCAAGGATGCATATCGTTCCACCAACTGGGTCAACTTTACCAAGCAACTGCTGGCCTACCTGGACGCTGATTTGGGGATATCAATGATATGACTTAACTTAACCTACCTTGCTCTGAACTGTTTCTATACACCCGATTCAGCTCGGATCCTTGACCTGCTCCCCCCTCCAATCAAACTGCTAAATACGTGGTGAGCGCGGTAAATACACCAATCACGCAATCCCGATAGTCCGCGATGGATTGATAGCCCTCCACACGTCCCAGGCAGGGTAGAGTACATATGACCTCACTTAACAGCACTGATGAATGATTTATAAGGAAGAGTGATTCTGAAGGATACCGATGTCAGGTTTGAATATCATGGCGTTCAGCACCTTTTCCAGCAGTTATTGGATAATATATTCCTCTTCAATTGGTTGGGACAATATTTCGTCAATCGTGAAAGATTTCGCAATGAGGTCATCTTGCGGAAAGCTAATAAGATTAAATTTATATCATGCATATTCCAAGTACCTGATGAGTATAGAAGGATTTATCTCAGGTGCGAACCAAGTAGTGATGCGACGAAAGGAATTGTGTACTCTATATAGATTCGTACAAGTAGCTCAAATAAGGAAGACACATTCCAGGGCCGGCGTATTGGCCAGCCAATTTTGTTTTATGCCTAGATAGTCCCCAAGAATCTGACTCATCCGTCGCATGCTCCTGACTCATTTTTGCCTTTCCTGAAATCCCCACTTTTCCGACAGCACTACCAACATGGCTGGATTATGGAATTCATGGTATGCGACGTTTATGAATACGCAACTACAAGCGGACTCCCGGATACAACGACGGGTTTCGTTATAGTTCGGAAAGTCCTACATGGCCAACGGGCATGCGATATCCAATGCATCAAAGGCCCAGTACACCTTGTACCAGTACACCTTAGGGTGACCCTAACCCTCTAGAATGTCAACAACCAAATCAATATAGAAACGTATTAGTATATTTATTAACTGATTTGTTACCACCTAGAAATTCGGTTATGGGTTGCAGTCCATGAGTACTACCGAAACTAACATGGCTTCCAACTACCCCTCGTCTGTAGAGGAACGTTTTTAATATGTATACGGTGTAGGTGTAATTTACGTCTAATACGAGATTATTCAGGATATCAAATTATGATTTTTCAATATATTTTTTATGTTGGTCGAACTAGAAAGGTTGTCGGGATAGATATTGTGAGGGCGAGTCAGAGGGGCCAGGTCAGATATTTGGGTAGAGTTAGTAACGGAACGTCTGCAGCTGGCTACCCGCAAGGCCAACAAGAGTAGTATGAAGGAAGCGAAAGGCACTATGGTGAATAGGCAGTTGTAGGAGTGTGTTCGATAAGTAACAATAGCAGATTAGATTTAGATAACTTGTATGGCGAATAATAAATTCATTGAACTATGGAAATATAGTAGTAGATGAGATAAGTATTATACGGAAGAGAAGGAGTGAGTGAATACGAAGACTAAGGGATAAAGAGATGCCTGAAAGATGATCGAGGGTGTAATATCAGGGTAATATCAAAGGTGATAGAAGCTAAAGACTCAGGAACAGCCGAGCGAATGAACAGAAGATCAAACAGGGACAATAAGACAAGAACTAAAGTAAGTAGATGAATAAAGAATTGATTGAGAAGATCAGATAATGAGACGAGCAACCAGAGAGGTATATAGGCTACTAAATGAGTATTGCGATAAAATATCAGAGATATTGACAGACGACTAAGCGAGCAATGTGATAAATGACCGTACGAATAATTGGACGACTGAACGAATAAGTATAATGATAAACTAGAAAGGATATAAATGCTTTGAGAAGAAAGCTAGAGAAAGATCCAAAATAAACCAGCAAGGTCCAAAAGAAGGTTAATAGAGTTCAGAGAGATCCAATCGGGTCTAGGAAGGTTCTGAAAGTAAATATAATAGCCAGGTGATACAGAAGGTACAGAAAAAGACAGGAAATTAGTAAAAGAATTAGTAATATAATATTTTTGCTGATGTTGGGGCTTGCTTCTATTGACTATTTAAATTTGTCAGTTTATATAGCAAACTTGTTCTGATAAAGATGTTATTAGATTAGGGTATCCTTTTCTAAGTAAGGTAGCTATCCTAATACAATTACTACCTGATTGAGAGACTATTCTTTGATACGAGTATATATGTAGACTCAATAACAATATATGATGAGCTAAATAATAAATAATAGTTGACAAGCATTAGACTATAAAAAGTAATACAATCATAGTGAAAAGAATATATGCATAAGATAATATATCAAAGGACATATACTTCCATATACTAATCCCGTTGATACCTACTTAGATAGTCTACTGTATCTGCATAGGTGATTAGGCCAGCGTAGTCAGCAGCTATAGAAGGGTATTGGTTCTACCGTAGGTATAAGTCTCTTACCTGAGCTGTAATATTACTTTCCATTCCAAAGGCAGCTATTATTAGCTGAATATAAAGTCCTTTCTCTCTAAGTCAGAATAATATATTAGTAATAACTTAGGTAATAGTAATGGCAAGTATTAACCCTTGGCTAAATACCTCTTTCTCTAGGGGGTTTAGGGTACTACAAGACTGATATGCCTATATATATATATTATAGCTATTAAAAACTAAACCTCTCACTAAAAAACCATCAATAGAAAAGGCGACGAGTAGGAGGGTAAAAGGTACCATATTTTTATCTATTGAATAACTTGATATAGGTTAAAGCCTCAAATATCTTGACATAAGCTGAAGCCTTAAACTTCTTGGATATTTCAGGGCTTATTGGGAAACTTCTTACAATATTTAATAAGCTTCTTAGGACAATTATTCAACTAATCAAAAGTCTCCCAAGTATCTTCATACTTTATATATCCAATCCAGTATACCCTATACTTGACCACTCTTCTATACTTACATGAGTTCACTATAGATTTGACTTTAAAGATATCTTCCTCATCTTTATCTATATTTTATAGCTTGTCCCATTATCTAAATGGCTTAAGGAGTATAATATAACCAATATTATGCCACCATATACTATCAAGAACTTCGAGCCTATATATATATAAACTAATAGCTTTAATGACCTTATATAGGCCAATCTACTTGCTAGTTAGGGAACGGTTATTTCTGGCTTATATATATAAGTTCTTCTAGTTAACTAATACCTAGTTATCAATAGCAAATTGTCATACCTTTTGAAAGTAAATAGTATTTCGCTTATGATTGATTTACTTGAGGGTATCATAAACTTGGTTGTAGATGGTTGTTATTCAGTCTAGCTATTCTTCTATAGTAGAAAAGGAGAACTCATAGTTATTGGAAAGGTGAATAGTATATGGGTCAAAACCATACAGACTCCAGTACAGTAAGTACTTATGGGTAGAGTAGGTAGTAATATTATAGGCAAAGTCAGCTAAAGGTAGCCATTACTTCCAACATCATTACTTATCATAATAGTAGATGCAGAAGTATTGCTTGAGTGTTTAGATGGTGTGTTCAATAAGGCCATTAGTCTATGAATAGTAGGCAGTAGAGAGGTAGAGGGTGATACCAAGCTTTTTATTAAGTTCTTTAAGGAACTTCGAGGTAAACTATAGACTATGGCTGGAGGTAATATACTTAGGTAAGTTGTAGAATCTCTAAACCTCATTGATATATATATCAGTAATATCTACTACTGTCCAAGTTGTTTTTACCAGTATGTAGTATTGTACTTTGGTGAACTGGTTAGTGACTATAAGGATAGCATTGAACTCTTTGGACTCTAGTAGCTCTCCAATAAAGTCTATAGCTATCTCCTCAAAAGGTTGTTTTCCTATTAGTATCTATACCAATATAGTCTACCTACTATGTCTATCTGCCTTTGCCTTTTGATACTTAATGTATTCTGCTACATACTTGGCAATATCTTCTTACCACTTATACAATATGAAGTTTCTCAATACTAGCTCCTAAGTATGATGTCTTTTCTATTATTCTACCACCTGACTATCATAGTGCTACCTGAATACTTCCAACTTATGTTTGAAAGGAACAATCTATAAACTGTCCTTTTTTTCTTAACCAGGGATATTAATCCTATCTAATTCTATATTATTAGTATCCTCTTCATCCTCTTGCTCATCTTCTCTAAGTATCAAGAGTTATTCATCTTCATCTTCTCCAAATACCAAGAGTTGTCTATCTATAAAAAATCTAGTATCTATACCTAATTTCTCTTCCCCTAAATATTTAGATAGGCTATCTGGCTTACCTATCTTTGAGCTGAGTTAATAGTAGATATAATAGATAAATTCAAATATTTTGAGGTACCAGGATACTTAATAAAAGTTAAGCTTCTACTTCATATTAAAGTACTATAGCTCTTAATAGTCTATATAGATATTGATATATACTCCTACTAATTAATCATACTATTTCTAGAAATAATCTACTATTACATTAGGAAAGAATTTAGTTTGTCTCTCATGTCTCTGGCAATACAGGTAATATAATTAGTAAACTGATAATCTAGAGGTCTTTTCTCACAATCTCTCGCTCTCTGATACTACCTCCTGGATATCTAGTATCCTGACACCTTCGCTGCCTCTAGACGCCAGGTATCTAGATGATCTACCTCTGGGTGCCAGGTTTATATCTTCTGCCTCCTAATGCCATCAGGTATATAGTTGGGGTCAGGGCGCCTTAGGTAGGTTACTTGAATCACTAATGATGACTTTCTTATTTAGCCCAAATAGGATAGGTCTTAAATTTCCCTACAAGCTAGTACTACTATATGAAATCAATCATATGAGATCGCACCTGTATGCAAGTAAATTGAAGGTCTATTCTATTGCAAAGTCGTTATGTATATAAAAACTAATACTATGAGAAACCGTAATTTATTAAATACACCTGCCCTACCCCCACTGCCCTTCGATTTGGCTAGTCAAACTCTGCCGAATAGACCGGTACCTTAATATCTGACCATAATTGATTCCAAGACTTAGCCATGGATCCTGACAATTACGTAGCAATACTAAGTATCTCAGTATATTACAGGCAGGGCCATAGTGAGATTAGAGGTAGGGTAGTATCAGTGATAGAGACAGGGCACTATCGGCAGCACTGTCGGCAGTGAAGGAGGAGCACTATTAGTAGGCAAGGTAGGATACTATCGGTACCGAGGCAGGATATTATCAGCAGTGGAGGTAGAGTACTATGGAGAGCAGAGGTATAGCAGTATGGCCTACAGGCACTTATCAATATTCTCACCAATATGGACTGAATTCTACTGTCATTGCTGAACTAAACCTCCGTTATTGCTGCTGAGCTATGTTAGCTATGTGTATACATATTAGAGGCTTGGTGATATTCTCACCTATATGGACTAAATTCCACCTTCATTGCTGAGCTAAACCTCTGCCATTGCTGCTGAGCTATGTCAGCTATACATATACATATTAGAGGCCTAGCTATATACTTACCTATATAGACTGAACTTCTATCGTTATTACTGAGCTAAACCTTGGCTATTGTAGCTGACCTATATTAGCTATGCGTATACACATTGGAGGCCTAGCAATGTGCTCACCTATATAGACTGAACTTCTACCCTCATTGCTAAGCTAAACCTCCGCCATTGCTACTAAGCTGTATTAGCTATGTATGTACACATTAGAGGCCTAGCAATATTCTCACCTATATGTACTGAACTTAAGTCATCATTGCTGAACTAAACCTCTGCCATTGTTGCTGAGCTATGTTAGCTATGCATGCATACATTAGAGGCCTAGCAATATTCTCACCTATATGGACTGAACTTCATATATTATTGCTGAGCTTAACCTCCGCCATTACTATTGAGCTATGTTAGCTATGCATGTATACATTAGAGGCCTAACGATATTCTCACCTATATGCACTGAACTTCCATCATTATTACTGACCTTAACCTCTGCTATTGCAGCTGAGCTATATTAGCTATGCATGCATACATTAGAGACCTGGCTATGTGCTCACCTATATGGACTAAACTTCTGCTGTCATTACTGAGCTAAACCTCTGACATTACTGCTGAGCTATATTAGCTATACATATACACATTAGAGGCCTATCGATATTCTTACCTATATGTACTAAACTCTCATCCTTCTTACTGAGCTTAACCTCCACTATTGTAGCTGAGCTGTGTTAGCTATATGTATACATATTGGAGGCTATATGCTCACCTATATAGACTAAACTTCTATCATCATTACTGAGCTAAACCTCCACTATTGTGGCTGACCTGTATTAGCTATGTGTGCATATATTAGAGGCCTAGTAATATACTCACCTATATGGACTGAACTTCCACCATTATTGCTGAGCTAAATCTCCGCTATTGCTGCTGAGCTGTATTAGCCATATATATATACATTAGAGGCCTGGTGACATTCTCACCTATATGGACTAAACTTCCATTATTGTTGCTGAACTAAACCTCTACTATTGTTGCTAAGCTATGTTAGCTATATATGCATATATTAGAGACCTGGCAATGTTCTCACCTATATTGACTAAACTTCCATCATCATTCCAGACCTAAACTTCTGCCATTACTGCTCAGCTATGTCTGCCAATGCTCTTTGAAGTTGTTGCATTTCTATGACTTGTGTTGGGGATACAAAATCTACATTTATGAGTAGAGATACTGCCTACGGCAGGTGCCATATGGAGGTGTATTGGGGTGGTCGGCAGGAGCTATACTAGTCACTACCACAAGGTATTATCTAATACGCTTAATGGACCTTGCAGCTACTGGCTCGGCAATGATACCTTAGAGTAGTAATGGGTACTAGCGTAGTTGTACAGCTAATGGCGAGCTATGCCCATGCAGGCAATATTCATATCAGACTTTATGTGTAGTGAACCTAACGAAACTCCTCTATTTGCAACAGCGATATTGATGCCTTCACAGCTTCTATGCTTGGTAGGAACTGATGGATATCGGGCTTATTCATATTGAGTCTTTGAATGTATATTTATACTCATATTCGGGCTAGTCATATTGAGTCTTTTTATGCAAATTTGTTCTCACATTCAGGCTGTTTATATTGAGTCTTTGTATATATATTTGTTCTTATATTTGGGCTAGTCTTGTTAAGTCTTTTGATGCAAATTTGTGTTGTTCATATTAAGTCTTTTTATACATATTTATGCTCATATTCAGGCTGTTCATACTGAGTCTCTTCATGTAAATTCGTGCTAGTCATATTGAGTCTTTTCATACATATTTATACTCATATTCAGGCAGTTCATATTATATCTTTTCATATAATATGAATAGTATAAATCTGCATGAAAGGACTCAATATGACTAGCCTAAATATGAGCACAAATAAGCATGCAAAGACCTAATATGAATAAGTCCGATATCCATCAGTTCCTACTAAGCATAGAAGCCACAAAGGCATCAATATCGCTATTATGAATAGAGGAGTTCCATCAGGTTGGCTATATATGAAGCCTGATATAAATATTGCCTGCAAGGGCATAGCGCGCTATTAGCTGTATAACCATACTAGCCCCCATTGCTACTCTAAGGTAGTATTACTGAGCTGATAGCTGCAAGGTCCGTCAAGCATGGTAGATCATACCCTGTGGTAGTAACTAGTATAGCCCCTGCCGGCCACCCCAATATACCTCCATACGGCATCTGCCATGAGTAGCACCTCCACTCATGAATATGGATTTTACATCCCCAACACAAGTCATAGAAATGTAATAACTTCAGAAAGTATTGGAAAATGCAGCTGAGCAGCAATGGCAGAAGTTTAACTCTGAAACAATAATAGAAGTTCAGTCAATATGAGTAAGAACATCGCTAACCTTCTAATATATGTACACATAGCTAATACAGTTCAGCAGCAATGGTAGAATTTTAGCTCAGTAATAATGACGGAAGTTTAGTCTATATAGGTGAGAATATCGCCAAGCCTCTAATATGTGTATGTATGGCTAACACAGCTCAGCAGCAATGGTAGAGGTTTAGCTCAGTAATAATGGCGGAAGTTCAGTCTATATAGGTAAGCATATCACTAGGTCTCTAATGTATGTATGCATAATTAACACAGCTCAGCAGCAATGGCAGAGGTTTAGTTCAGTAAGGATAACAGAAGTTCAGTCTATATTAGTGAGAATATCGCCAGGCCTATAATATGTGCATGTATAATTAATACAGTTCAGTAGCAATGGTGGAAGTTTAGTTCAGCAAGGACAATTAAAGTTCAGTCCATATTGGTAAGAATATCCCCAGACCTCTAATGTGTATACACATAATTAACATAGCTCAGTAGTAATGGTAGAGGTTTAGTTCAGCAAAGACGACGGAAGTTCAGTCTATATTAGTAAGAATATCGCCAGGCCTCTAATGTGTACATGCATAATTAATATAGCTTAACAGTAATGGTGGAGGTTAAGCTCAGCAACCATATATGAAGTTCAGTCCATATAAGTAAGAATGTCGCCAGGCCTCTAATATATATATGTATGGCTAATATAGCTCAGCAGCAATAGCAAAGGTTTAGCTGAGCGACGACGGTAGAAGTTCAGTCCATATAGGTGAACACATCTCCAGGCCTCTAATGTGTACACACATAGCTAATACAGCTTAGCTGTAATGGTAGAGGTTTAGCTTAGTAATAATGATAGAAGTTTAGTCCATATAAGTGAGCACATAGCTAGACCTCTAATATATGCACATATAGCTAACATAGCTTAGCTACAATGGCGGAGGTTAAGCTTAGCAATAATGACGGAAGTTTAGTGCATATAGATGAGAATATCGCCAGGCCTCTAATGTGTGTACACATAGCTAACATAACTCAGTAGTAATAGCAGAGGTTTAGTTCAGCAATGACAGCAGAAGTTCAGTCCATATAGGTAAGAATATCGCTAGGCCTCTAATATGTGTACACATAACTGATACAGTTCAGCAGCAATAGCAGAGGTTTAGCTCCGCAATGAGGGTAGAATTCAGTCCATATTGGTAAGAATATTAACAGGCACCTGCAGGCCATACTGCCATACCTCTACTCCCCATAGTACTCTGCCTCCACTGCCGATAGTGCCCTACCTCTGTACTGACAGTCCCTTGCCTCGGCTACTGACAGTGCTCCTCCTCCGCTACTGACAGTGCTACCGATAGTACCCTGCCTCCGCCACCGATACTATCCTACCTCCAATCTTACTATGGCCCTGCCTGCAATATACCAGGATACTTAGTATTACTGCATAACTATCAGAATCTATGGCTAAGTCTTGGAATCAATTGTAGTCGGATATTAAGGTGCCAGCCTATTCGGCAGAGTTTGACTGGCCAAATCAGAGGGTAGTAGAGGTAGGGTAGATATATTTAATGAATTACAATCTCTCATAATATTAGTTTTCATGTACATAATGACTTTGTAATAGAATAAACCTTCAGTTTGCTTACATGTAGGTGTGATCTCATGTGATTAATTCTATATAGCAGTACTAGCTTGTAGAAAAGTTTAAGACCCATTCCTTATGGATAGAATAAGTAAGTCATCATTAGTGATCTAAGTAACCTACCTGAAGCATGCTGACACTGATTATATGCCCATGGCATCAGGAGTTAGAATATGTCAACCTGGCACCTAGAGGTAGGTAGTCAGAACTGTACGTAGAGGGTGCCATGGGAGGTACGAAGTTAGAATAGTAGGTTTAGGTATTCCTGAGTACCATTAGGGGCAGAGTAAATGGGATGGCATTAGGACACCTCTACAGAGCGTCATGACACCTAAAATTTCTTGCTGATATATAAATAGTTCCTTGTTATAGATTAGCCAGTTTTGTTATACTTCAGAGAGGGTTTTGGTATGATACTCAATAGGGTAAAGCTGCTTCACTCTATTAATAGTATAATATTGAGAAAAGATACTAGCAATAGTATGATTAGTAGTATTGATATCCATAATAGTTTCTAACTACTAATCGAACTGAGTAAGGATAGGAGTAGAGAGGAACTGTTTTTAAAAGTTATTAAAGACTTGCTATTGTTTATATCCCTAACTAAAGGAAATATCTTTAGTAAAGTTGATTAATGGCCATACTCAAGTACTATAGTTAGAGATAAATCAATAGTAGTAGTTAGCAAAACCTAAGAATACTTAAACCTTTTTCTTCTTTATAGCGAAGGGCCACTTAGACATCGTTTTAAGCTTAGCTAGGTCTATTTAGACTTGTTGACTATTGATAGTATGGCTAAGGAAGATAGTTTTATAGATATAAAATTTGGACTTGATAAGGTTAACTGCAAGTCTGTAGTTAATATACTACTATAGAACTTCTTCGATAATTTATTAATATTCTTCTTCAATCTTACCTCCATAGATAAGTATATTGTTAAAGTACTAGACATATCCCTCTATATCCTTAAAAATTGTATTCATCATCTTCTAAAAAGTAGCTAGAGTATTAGTCAATTTAAATAGCATTATCATATACTCAAATAACTCTTTCTTTATATGGAAGGCTGTTTTCTACTCATTACCTAGCATAATCCTAATAAGGTTGTATCTATTCTTAAGATCAAACCAAGTAAACTACTTGTCTCCTTGGGTTTTATCTAATAATTCAGCAATGAGGGGAAGAGGATACTTGTTCGAAATCATAAGATAATTGAGAGCCTAGTAATTAATATAAAGCCTCAAGAATCTATTTTTTTTTCATATAAATAGGATTAGAGTACCAGCAGTGGAGCAAAATCTTCTGATTTTATCTATAAGGAGGTTTTCAAAAAGGTACTTCTAGAGAGCTTTATCTTCCTTCCATATGGTCTTATAGATTGTACTAGTAGCTATCTTAGTATTTAAGTCTTTGAGGGGGATTTTGTGATCCCATAACTTATATTAAGGAAGTCTAGCTACTATTTCAAAAATAAAGTAATATACATAATGAGAGTATCATTTACTTGTATTAATAATAAAAATTATCTTACTATCCTTGATGGGCTCTTTAATGTCTAAAAGAGAGACTTTAGAAATCCAATAAATAGAATAAGGGATAATTAAACCTATAAAAATATTCCTCAAGCATTTGTCTTAAGTATCTACTAAAAACCTATTTTCTGTCAACTAAGATAAACCCAAAATCATATCCTTATTCCTAATCTCTAACATTTTAGTGTCTATTCTATACTTACTAAAGAAAGAAGAGTGAGAATTCAACATATCAAATATAGTATTAATAACAAACTTTCCTCTAAAAATATAAGATCCATCTCCCTATCGAACTTAAACCTACTGAGTTTTCTTCCAAATACCCAACTTGATAGCCAACCTTCTTCCAATAACTGGAGCACTAGCTCTATAGTCAATAACTGCTTTGACCTCTTACCTAGTAATAAGAATCCAAACTATTAGGAGAGGAGTATAGTAAGGAGTATACTTAATAGTGAGAGGAGTACCACTTGTTTATTTTCCAACTCCTTTTTTGAGCTAAGCTCTATTATTTTGAGGTAAGCCTAGTCCGTTTGAGTTTTTTTCTTACTTGGTTTCTTACTATTGCTAAGGTATTTAAGTACTAGAAGATCTTGAGTACTCTTAGGGAAAGTATATTGTTTGGTTTTATAGGTGTTTCATCTACAAAGTCTATATTTCCCTTCTTCCCTTCATTTGTTATATATAGGAGTAGGAATATATATTTGTATGTTCTCTTTTATAGTACTGGTAGTAATAGAAGTAGTGGCTGCTCCTCTTTATAGTTGAATATAGTTCTCAAATAATCTCTTTTTCAACTTCAGTTATTTGGAGGTGGTATTACAGTTATGGCTCTGGAATTCTTAATAGATAATATTCATCTTGATGAGTTTTTATTTCTAGGCCATAGCATTATTTTGAAAGTTTTCGTAGTATGCTATGAATACTCAAAGGTTATAGAGGAAGTTGAAAATAATGATATTAATTACCTGGGGATTTGCCAACTTAGTATAGATATTTAGCCTATCAACTTTTATTAGGTAAGTAAGAACTGAACTGGCCTTCTTCAGACTTGCTAGGTCATAGTAAGCTTGGTCTTCTTGATAGTGATCTCTGTAGTATACTGTCATTGCCTCCTTTACTTATACTTATATAGTATACTAATGCTTATTAGTCTTCTACTAATCTAGTACGTTTCCTTCTAAGTATAACCTAATATATGCGAGCTTTTGTTCCTTATTCCTAGTAAGTGTAATAAAAAAACAATTATTCATTTAAAGAATCTAGCCCTCAAGTTGTATTCATTCTCTTTTGAATTTAGTAGGGGGTAGTACTTTCCTAGCTACTAGTCTGTCTTCTCAGTATTAATTAGAAGGTAGTAGTATTAGGTTTCGATATAGTCGTTAGGGTCATCGAGGCGGTATTGAAGGTAGTGGTACTTATAGTAGTAATAGAGGTAGTAATGCTTATAGTAGCAAAAGTAGTAGTTCTTGTAGTAGTAAAAGTAGTAGTATCCATCTATTAGTTTATTTAAGTATATCTGCTAGGCCTTGTTGAGATGGTCGTAGCTGAGGTGCAAGAATTTAATTTTCCACCTGGGTTAGGTATTCTTCAATACTAGTAAAATGCTGGTAATAGTATTGCTAATGCCATTCTACCTAATCCTTTCAACCAGTTAAGATTATTATGAATGGTCTCGAATTCTTGCTGCTGTTGCTGCTGCTCTATAAGAATCAATCTTTGTATTTGATTTAGCACCTCAGCAGTATCATTTGATAGTTGAGTTTGGTTTATAGGAGTAGTATTAGCAATATTCTATACATCTGCAGTAGTTCACTAGATAAAGATGGAATTTTGAGCTTGCTTATTCTTTATCCTCTATACTTTCTTTAATGTAGCTTTCTTCTTAGCCTCAAGCTGCTTCAATAACCTATTCATAGTGGCGGTCTCTGGTATGGAGATCTTATAGTAAACAGAGGGTATTTTCCTTTTTCTTAATAGCCCTAGAGTAATTGATAGGGCGACTAAATATATAATGGGGTCGAGAATAGTTGAAGATCTAGCAGTTTCTTCAATTTAGGGGCAGGGACTCTATGTGGCTCATAACTGCTCTTCAATAAATATAGTAGCCTATTAGTCAGCATGAGCGATACTATTATCATCTTTCATTTCCTTATCAGATCCTAAAGGCAATAGTAAGAGTCCTCCTTAGAATATTGTATTGTATTCAGTGGGGTAGTATAGGCAAGTAGTATAATATTACAAATGGGCTATAACTACGAGAATACTTCAAGGAATAATAAGTTAGTAGAAGAAAATATAAATATAGCAAGAACTTAAATATAATTGTAGACTTAATAAGAATAAAGCTATATAGACTTAGAATACCACTTGGAGCTTGCTTCTATTTACTATCTAAATCCGCTAGTTTATATAGCAGACTTAATCTAATAAGGATATTATTAGATCAGGGTATACTTTCTTAAGTAAAGTAGCTATCCTAATATGATTACTACTTGATCGAGAAACTATTCTCTAATACGAGTATATATATAGACTCAATGATAACATTTGATGAGCTGAATAATAAATAATAGTTGACAAGTATTAGACTATAGAAAGTAATAGAATCAGAGCAAAAAAAATATATATATGAGATAATGTATCAAAGGACACATACTTCTATATGCCAATCTTATTGATGCTTACCTAGATGTTTTATCATATTTGCATGGATAATCAGGCTAGTACAGTTAGTAGCCATAGAATAGTATTGGTTCTACTATAGGTATAAGTCTGTTATTTGAGCTATAACAAAAAAGTAGTAAATTATCTTAATTATTTTATTTTTATAAATAATAGTAATAAAGATATTTTTCTAATATTTAATTTATTTACTTAACTTATCTATTAGTTTCTAGATAGAATATAGTTAAGAATTTACTTATAATTTTTAAGTTATCTATTAAAGCTTATTAGAAGTAAAAAGTAATTTTACTATCTTAGTCTAAGTTAATATTATTAAAAAGATTATAATATTATTATACTTATATAAAAAATATTTTAGTAAGGTATTTTATAGTAATATTTATAAAGAAGAATATTAGTTATACTATTTTTAAAAATCTATTTATAATTACTTATATTTATATATTTCTATTAATAACTAATAGTTTTATAATTCAATCTATCAAGATTAATATCTAAAGTTAGTATAGTACTTTTAGTAGTTTTAGTAGTCTATATTTATTATATTTATTTCATTAGAATATATTATAGGATTAAATATAATTATTAATATCTTTTATAAGTTAAATCTAGTAGTAACTATACTTAAGCTATTTAAAAGTCTTATAAATACTAAAGTATTTTATAATTTGATTATTATAATTATTTTAGAAAATCTTTATATAAAGGACTTTATCTTTCAAATAATATTATTTACTTTTTTATAGTAGTAAGTTATCTTTAAATAAGAAATTCTTATTAACTTTCTTAGTTTTTACTAATATTACTTTTTTTATTATAGTTTAGTTAGTATCTTATAGTTTTTTTATTAGTAACTCTTATTTAAATAAATTATATAATTAAATAACTTTTAATACTATAATCTAGAGTTATCTAGGTTAGAATTAAAACTATATTAGTTATAGATCTTTATTTTTCTTTTAAGAATATAATTTTTAGAGCTTTAATAATATATTTAGCTTACTATTCTTCTTACTAGACTTATATTTAATAATAAAATTAAATTTGGTTAGGAATTATATCTACTATACTTATTATATTATTAATATCTTTATAGTAGTAAAATATTATAAATTCTTATAGTCTGTCCAAATTATTATTTACTATTAATAGGACTTTATTAGTAGTTTCTATTTCTTAAATACTTATATTATTACTATTATTCTTTTATTTTGAATATTATAATTTATCTTTACTAAAGAAATCTTTTATATTAAGAATAAATAAATATTTATTTCCCTATTTAGTTATTTTTAGAATATAAATATTACAAGATAATATTTAGCCCTATTATAGATATTTGAGCTCTTTTAGAACAATCTTAGATATCTATATAAACTCTAAATATACTTATAGTAATATAGTATAAGTATTTCTAATACTTATCTATAAGAAATAAGTATATGAAATAGGTATAAACTTCAAAGTAATATATAATTATTATAGATAGTTAAAACCCTCATAGTATATTCAGAGACTCTTAAGAGAGCTATAGTTTAAGTTTTATAAGTATCTGATTGATAGTTCAATAGTTATACCTAGATCAATATACTAACTATATATATATATACTAGTTCTAGTAAGCTGTTACTTAGAAAGTTTTAGTATTACTCTGAACTAAAGTTATTATCCTAAACTTTAGGAAAATAACTAAGTAAAAATAAATAAAATAATAAAGCTATGAGAGTATACTTCAGACCAAAATATATTTGGTGATATTATAATAGAGTATACTTAAAGTAATAGCTAAAAATATAAATAAAATATAAAGTTCTTTAAATTTAATATTCTAAAGTTGTATCTAGGCTCATTTTACGTCTTGATTCTATTTCTGCAATCCATTTTACGATTGAAATAATAGTCATAGAGATATAAGATCTTTTATAAAATTAGTTAAATCTATAAGAAAGTTTATATATTACTAATAACACGTCTATGAATAATATAGGTATTAAGATAAATTAATATTTTATAATCTTTTATCTATTAATGCCTCTCTAATGATAATCTATTTGTAACTCACAGTTTATTATTTATAGAGTTATAAGCAATTGAAAATTATTTTTAATAGATACTAAATATTATTAAGAAAATATTACTAAAAGTTTAAATAGATAACTCTATAATATTATTGGATAGTAATTCGATAGTATTAGAGATTAGTACTATATTAGAAGTTGAAATTAGTTATTTTGGCTAAGTATTCTATAATAGAATAAGCTAGTTTAAGTAAAGTAGATAAAATATATAGATATAGAAATCTTCTCTATATTTAGGCTAGTAACCTATAATAATAAGTATAGATTATAACTATATTAATAAAGGTATAGATGGTATAATACTTAAGAAGAAATTTTAAAGAGTAATAAATAGGAATATATTCCTCAAAATATTTTATTAAAAAATATCTATTATTATTATATATTATAAATAGTAAGAGTAGATCTTAATTAAATCTAATTCTACTATTAAGAGTATTTGAAAATAATAGTACCTTAAGTATATAAAGTGTATAAAGTTCTAAGTCTAGTAAAACCTTATATTTAATTAATATAGAATTTATTTTGTATAGTGAAACAAGATCTATCAAAAAAAACTAAAGTAAAATTAAACTTTATTACTATAAGATTATATTCTATATTATAGAATAGATATTATTATAGTAAAATAAGTATAGCTATTCTATTTTCTAGTTGTATAAGTACTATAAGGATTAATAAGGTATTCATAATATTAATATTACTATACTTTGAAAGTAAGTATTATTTTACCTCTACTATCTATATGATTATCTTTTTAAGGTAAGTATTACTATACTTTTACTACTAACACAACTATATCTCTATTGTCAATATAGCTATACTTACTATATTTAAACTACTATACTTCCTATATTAATACTACTACCCTAGCAAGAAAAAATAGGTATTCAAATGCTTTGCAGTAGTACCTGGATACTATTGCTTTTTTTGCCTGCCATTCATAGCGCCCTAAATACCCAAAGTATCTACATGCCATTACTTCTTTGAAGTACCACAATATTATTATCTAGATGCCTAGATACCATTAATGTACCTATAGCACCTGAATACTAGGTGTCAGAGCTCCTTTACTAGAATATTAAACTTGACATTCTTAAAGATAACTAAGGGACTAGAAGAGTATAACCCTACTTATTCCAAATTATCTTTATTATACATAATACTTTAACTATTTAGTCCAGAAGAGATATATCATTAGCTTCCCTATAGTAAAGGTCTACTCCAAGCAATAAGATATGTCCAATATTGAAACAGTACTAGTAACTAAGTATTATAAATATCTATAGTATTCTGATATATATATATATATAAAAGATTGTCTTATAGTATACTAGAATATCTAAAACCTAACCAACTTTCCACGGCCCCTGTTGGGGGCTATCACTA
This sequence comes from Tirmania nivea, assembly GCA_015179035.1. Taxonomy (NCBI): domain Eukaryota; kingdom Fungi; phylum Ascomycota; class Pezizomycetes; order Pezizales; family Pezizaceae; genus Tirmania; species Tirmania nivea. Next base: position 22,621 of record WHUY01000042.1, on the reverse strand, counting down.
GTACATAGCATCTAACTCTAATACAAATATAGGATAATATTTCTATAATCACCCACAGGGTAACCTAACTCTTAACTAGCATGTATTGATCTAGAGATAAGGTATAGAAGTATAAATATCAGAGGCAGAGCAATATTGATATTGGAAGTAGGGTAGTATTACCTTCAGAAGTAAGGCAGTGTCGATATCAGAAGGCGGGTAATGGTAATATCGTAGGCATAACAGTATCAATATTAGAGGGAAGACAGTATTAATATTGTAGATATGACAGTATCAGCATCAAAGGTATGGAAACTCTCCTTCCTCTTCTGAGATCATATGGATAATTCTGAAAATAGTTAGCAATACTTGTATATGTCATAGGCCAGGTCATGCTCTCATCTCTGTCAAAGGAACTTTCTTAGTCATATATGGGCATACCAGAATTAACATCAGAGGCATACCACTATTGACATTAGAGGTATAGAAACTCTCTTCCCTCTTCTAGAATCATATAGATAATTCTAAGAATAGTTAGTAATACTTGCACATATCAGAAACTAGGTTATGCTCTCACTTCTAACAGAGGAACTTTTTTAGTCATATATAGGTATAGTAGAGTCAATATCGGAGGTATACTACTATTAACATTGAAGGTATGGAAACTCTCCTCCCTCTTCCTAGATTGCATAGATAATTCTCACAGCTGTCAGCTATACTTGTACATATTGAAGGTATAGCAATATGCTCACCTCCATCAGAGAAACCTGCTTTGTCTTATATAGGTATGGCAGAGTTGATACTGGAGGTATATTATGGTCGATATTGGAGGCCTGCCATGGTCGACATTGGAGGTATACCACTGTCAATATCGGAAGCATGCAAACTCTCTTCTCTCGTCTTATATTGTATTGATAATTCTAAGAGCAGTTAGTAATACTTATATATGTCAGAGGCCTAGTTATGCTCTTACCTCCATCAGAAGAACTTGCTTGGTTATATAAAGGTATAGTAGAGTTGATATCAGAGGCATATTATTGTTAATATCAGAGGGATACTACTATCAATATTGGAGGTATAGAAACTCTCTTCCCTCTTCCTGCATTACATTGATAATTCTGAGAATGGGTAATAATACTTGTATATATTAGAGGCTTAGTTATACTCTTATCTCTATTAGAGAAACTTGCTTAGTTATATATAGGTATAGTAAAGTCGATATTAGAGGCATACTATTATCAATATCAGAGGTATAGAAACTCTCCTCTCTCTTTCTAGATTGCATAAATAATTCTCATAGCTGTCAGCTATACTTACATATATTGGAAGTCTAGTAATACTCTCACCTTTATCCACTGAACTTGCCTAGTCTCATAGAGGTATAATACTGTCAATATCGTAGGCATGGCAGTACTCATATCACAGGTATGCAAGCTCTCTTCCCTCTTCCTAGATTACATAGACAATTCTGAGAGCCATCAGCTATACTTACATATATCAAAGGCATAGCACTATCGATATCATAGGTATAGCAGTACTCACATTACAGGCATACAAGCTCTTCTCCCTTTTCCTAGATCGTATCTCTAATTCTGAGAGTAGTTAGTTATACTTAAATATATCGGAGACCAGGCCATATTCTCATACACATGAATTGAACTCCCTGATATAGCTAAGTTCTATATATTAATATTATACTAATAGTATTAATATTGGTCAAAACTTCTGTGAGATAAGTTAGTTATATATATATATATTAGAGATCTAGTAATCCTCTAACCTAGATAGTAATTCATAAGTTTTATTGATTTGTGTTATAGATTATATTATGGATTATATTATAGATTATATTGTAGATAAAATTCCAAATACCCTTATGATATAAGAGTTATACCAACAGTAGCTATCATATGCCTAATAATTTATTATGATTGGTAGAGAAATTAGAGATGTGCCACTCCACCTGACTAGGTATAATTAATTCTGCTTGGTAGCTGCTTTGTAGCCTGGCTCAGAAAAGCCTGCTCAAATTGACAATATATACTAGTATAGTAGCAAAGCTAACAGTATACTATACTTATGTAGGTAATAGTCATATTTGGCTAAATACCTTACCAACCTCCCTTTTGTATAGTTGTGAGATAGATAGAAGCTATATATAACTATAATATAGTTATGTCTGGAGTTTTTATATTTATGTAGTGCCGGCCTTACTAATATATATGACAATTCAGCATTCACTGGCTTGTTTGGATATCTATAATTCATTCATTTACTAGCTTGCTTAGAAAGCTGCAATTTATGTATTTACTAGCTTGTTTAGATACTCACAATTTATATATTTGCTGGCTTGCTTAGATAAGTATGTATTCGCTATTTTCTTATTCTAATATATATACAATTCATATCTTTCTAGCTTCTTATGCTGATGTCTATACATTTCATACCTTTGTACTTTCTTTAGCTAATGTCTATGAGCTTCACAAATATGTATACAATTCATGTCTTTACGGCCTCTTTCCCATACATCTATATATTTCTAAGCTTTATGCCTTACAAGTTAGTGAATATATACTTGTCTAAGGAACCCAGTGAATGCATGAATTGTAAGTATCTAAGTAAGCTAGCAAATGCATCAACTGCAGGTATCTAAACAAGGTAGCGAATACTTAAATTGTTATATATATTAGTAAGTCTAGCATTACATGAATATGAGAACTCCAGATATAACTATATTATGGTTGTATATAGCCCTTATCTATCTCATGACCATATAAAGGAGAGGTTAGTAAGGCATTTAGCTAAATATAACTATTACCTATATAGATATAGTGTATTATTAGCTTTGCTACTACACTAGTATATATTATCAGTCTGAGTAGGCTTTTCTAAGCCGGGTTGTAAGGCAGCTACTATATGAGGTTAATTATACCTAGTTAGGTGAAGTAGTATATCTCTAATTTTACTACTTACTACTATAAATTATTAGATATATGGTAGCTACTACTAGTACAGCTCTCATATTACAAAGGTATTCTAAATTTCATCTATAATAGAATTAACAATATAATTCATAATACAATCTACAACACAAGTCAACGAAACTTATGAACTGCTATCTGGGTAAAAAGATAACTAGATCTCCAATATATGTATACATAGCTAACCTATCTCATAGGAGTTTTAACCAATATCAATACTATTAATATAATATTAGTATACAGAACTTAGCTATATCAGGAAGTTCAGCTCATGTATGTAATAGTATGGCCAGGCCTCTAATATATTCAAGCATAGCTAACTACTCTCAGAATTAAGGATATGATCTAAGAAGAGGGAGGAAAGCTTGCATGCCTACAATATGAGTACTATTATACCTATAATATCAATAGTACTATATCTCCAATATATATAAGTATAGTTGATAGCTCTCAGAATTATCTATACAATCTAAGAAGAGGGAGGAGAGCTTACGTACCTATAATGTAAGTACTGCTATGCCTACGATATCAATAGTATTATGCCTTTATAAGACTAGGCAAGTTCAGTAGATAAAGGTGAGAGCATTACTAGCCTCCGATATATGCAAATATAGCTGACAACTCTCAGAATTATCTATATAATCCAGAAAGAAGTAGGAGAGTTTCCATACCTATAATATTGACAGTAGCATACCTCTGATATTGACTCTGCCATACTTGTGTACAACTAAGTAAGTTCTTCTAATAGAGATGAGAGCATAACTAGGCTTCTGACATATATAAGTATTACTGACTGCTCTCAGAATTATTTATAAAATGTAGGAAGAGGGAAAAGAGTTTCTATGCCTCCAATATCGATAGTGGTATACTTCCGATGTCAATAGTGGAATATATTTGATATCAATAGTGGTATACCTCCAGTGTCGACTCTACCATACTTGCATGAGAGCAAGCAAGTTTTTTTAATAGAAATAAATATATTGCTATACCTCCAATATATGTAAACATAGCTAATAGTTATGAGAATTATATACATAATCTAGGAAGAGAGAGGAGAATTTTTATGCCTCTGATATTGACAGTAGTATACCTCTGATATTAATTCTGTTATGCCTGCATGCAACCAAGAAAGTTCCTCTAACAGAGATGAGAGCATGATCTAGCTTTCGATATGTATAAGCATTGCTGACTATACTTAGAATTATCTATATAATCTAGGAAGTGGGAAGAGAGTTTCTATCCCTCTGATATTGATAGTGGTATACCACTAATATTGACTTTGGTATACCTATGTGTGACTAAGAAAGTTCCTCTAACAGAGGTAAGAGTATGACATGACCTCTAATATGTATAAGTATTACTGACTACGCTCAAAATTAACTATATAATCTAGAAAGAGGAAGAAGAGTTTCCATGCCTTCGATGTTAACAGTAGCATGCCTCCGATATCTACTCTGCCATGCTTGTATAAGACCAAGTATATTCTTCTGACTAAGGTAAGAGTATAGCCAGGCCTCCGATATATACAAGTATTGCTGACTGTTCTTAGAATTATTTATATAATCTCAGAAGAGGGAAGAGAGTTTCTATGCCTCTGATATTGATACTACTATATTTATAATGTCAATACTACTCTCTCTCTCATGTTAATACTACTATGCCTACAATGTCACTACTATCTACTCTTTAATATTGACACTATCTTACTTCTGATAGTGATACTACTCTACTTCTGATATTGATATTGCCCTTCCTTCAATATCTATATTTTTATACCTTATCTCTAGATCAACACGTGCTAGCCAAGAGCTAGATTGCCATGTAGGTAGTTTTGGAAGTATTGTCCCATATTTATGTCAAAGTCAGATACTATATACTAATAATAGCCCTTAACAGGGGCTATAGAAAGTTGGTTAGGTTTCAGATACTCTAGCATACTATAGGACAATCTTTTATATATATATATATATGTCAGAATACTATAGATATTTATTATACTTAGTTCCTAATACTATTTCAATATTAGGTATATTGTATTACCTGGAGTAGACCTCTACTATGGAGAAGCTGAAGAGATATTCTTTCTGGACTGAATAGCTAAGGCATTATATAAGATATAGGTAATCCAAAATATATAAGATTACCCTCTCCTAGTGCATAAGTTATCTCCAAGTCTAGTGAGACTATAATAAAGCTAAGGATATTAAGCCTAGCATCCTGATAAAGAGGACTCTGATATCTAGCATTTTAGTACTATAGATTGGATTAATAGCTTGTAAAGATAGAAAGGCGTCCTAATATTGAGAGTATAGGACCATGGTATTCGAAAGCCAGTGATCGTAATCAGGGCTTACTAGCTTGTCAGTTTACTTCTAAGGACACTTATATCACTAGAGACATAAGTAGCAAACTATATTTATTCCTGATATATACTTTCTATATTAATACTTCTATAGCTTTGCTATTAATACTACTATATCTTTAGTATTAATATATTTATACTTATATTATCAATATTATTATACTTTTTATATTGATACTTCTATACTTTTATTATTAAAACTAGTATACTTTTACTATTAATATTTTTATACTTATATAATTAATATTACTATACCTATTATATTAATATTCTTATACTTATATTATAAATTATTCTTGGAGTATCACCTACAATATAGGTAAAGTATTTTATCTAGTATTTAAGTAAATAGTTATATAGGTATTATATTTATAGGAGTATTATGTATATAATTGAAGTAGTAGGAGACTTGAGTAAAACTTGAGGCAACAAAGAATGAAAAAGTGAGATAGTCTAAACTATACTCAAATAAGGGTGAAAGAGATATTATTTTTAAGTATAAAGAGGAGAATAAGTTATTATATAAAAAAGGAAATCTATAGTAGAAATCAATTCTTTTTATAAACAATTTGGTTTTCTTCTTTAAAAGTTATTCTACTAGTTAGTTTGACTATCAAGTATTCTGATTCAAGTTATAATAGAAGAATATATAAGTAATACTCAAAAGGTGCACTAATAAGGTTTCTAGAGTGTAAATTCTTTTATACTAATAAGAAGTAGTATAAGAAAATAGTAAATAAAGATAGTATAAAAGGATTGATTTTTTATTTAAAAGTTATATTAGTACTAGCATAACTCTTATAGTTCAAAAGAAGTGAAGGTATCTGACTAAGCTATTCTAGTTAATTCTTTGATTAAATAAGTACTTAGTTTAAACTTCTAGAATATAGTTAGTAGTTAAACTAGTCTAAAATAGAGATCAAGTATAGGATAATCAATAAAAGTCAGTTCTAGTGAATTGAGTCTTTGCTAGTATGCTTATACTAGTAAGTATATAGGTTACTAGTTTATAATAAGGGCTAAAGATTAATAAGTTTAGGTTTATAATAGTAGTCCTCTCTTTGAAGATGAGCTCCTATGAGTTATAGTTAAAGTATTTAGTTCTATTTATTTTAGTAAAGTGTAAGGTTAGAGTTTTGAAAGGTACAAAGTATAGAACTTTATTATAGTATTAGGTGCATTTAAAAACAAGGTAGTAGATTCTCAGATAAGTTTATTATAACCTATCTATCGGATAAGATATTCAATAGATAAACTTTAGAAGTATGAGTCTATAATTTCATTGACTTCTTACTTAGGTTCATCTTCAATAATAATAGGAGGTAGAGGTAGCTGAGTTTAGCTAGGTAGGAGGTCCATAGAAGTGAGTTTAAGGAGTGAGATATGAAAAACATACTGAATTTTTATTAAAGTAGGAAGATTAAGCTTATAAGTATGAGATAATATCTTCTAGATAATTTGAAACTTACTAAGTTTCTTGAAGTCTAGCTTTATTGAGAGATGAGTTATCTTGATATATTAGTGTAGAAGCTATATTTTATTGCTAATATCTAATCTAGGTAGGGGAATATAGGATTTATTAGCTTATTCTAAGTAAGTTATTTAGACTTAGATTATTTCAAATCTAAGATGAGTATTAAGTTCTATAAGATAGTTAATATATTTTTTAATTACTAAAAGTATTAGAAGTTTAGTTACAAGATTCTAGTTGATCTAGTAGTGAGGATTTTCACTATATATAGCCTAGAATAAGGTAATACTAAGAGTTGAGGATAGAGTATTATTATATAAGAATTTAGCTATAGAGAGGAGCTTAGACTAGTGATCTTATTAGTAGTTGTAGTAATATAATAAATGATACTAGATAGTAGTTATTAAGTACTATTTATATAATCTATATCTACTAAAATAGATATTTATATATATTAGTTTTAGTAAGAGATTACCTTAAAAAGGTAGTTGTCATTAAGTAAAGAGTTCTATTAGGAATATTAATTAATATATATAATCTCTACTTAGATTGTTTACTAACTAACTGATCTATTATAGGTTATTATCTATATTTGAGTAATCTAAGAAGAAGATTCTAAAGAGAAATTTATGCTTCTTTTATATTTATTTAACTATATATTTGGTAAATCAGAATATATAAAGTATAGTACTTACCATGAGCTAATACTATATGAGTTATAGGAAATATAAGTCATAGAAAATATAGTGCTATGCCAGAGCTATACAATACCTTTGAAGATATACATAAGACAGCAAGTTCTAGTAAAATAACCAACTATTAGATTTAGTAGTTATAAAATAATAATAGATATAGAAAATATAAGATAAATAAAATAATAAGAAATAATATTTCTTATTATACTTCCCTACTTAGAATGGATTTATTATATTAGTATTTTTATTCTGCAATACTAACTTCTACATATCTTATCTTAAAGGATAGTTGAAGTATATTAGTATTAATATATTTATTATTAGGGAATTTATTTATAATACAGTCTTGTTTTTATTAAATGAAAGCTTGAGTTTTATCTCTTATCTAAGGTCTTTATTTTCTTCTTTTAGTATATCATCTTTTGAAGGTATTTTTTAAACTTTCTTTAATTTAGAAATCCTAAAGGATTTCAGTAGTAATATTTTTAGTATTTATCTAGGAATTATATTCTGTAGTATATCCTAACTATCTAATCTTATATTAATATTTACCAGATTGTGATACTGTTTTGAATTCTAATACCTTTTCAGCTTCATATTAATAAATATTAATTAGTTCTAATTCTAGAGATCATCTATTAGAGAACCGAATATAATCATTTTAATAATATAGTTTAAGTTTTGAAATATAAAAGGTATCATATATAAGATTAAAGTTAGGTTAAGGGAATAAGTCTAGACTATAATTATTTCAAGTATAATTAGCAGATATGATCAAGAAAGGGTCTAACTATTAAGGTTTTAACTTAAGTGAAATGTTTAGTATATTTATATTTTCTAAGGATAGTATAACCTATTATCTAATTGAAAACTTAGCTATATTATGACATTTGTTCACTTGTATCTCTTGTGTCTTTTTGATATTATAGAGTGCTTATGAGATATTATTGTAATATTCCTTTACTAGTACAAATATATTAATAGGATAAGATAGTAGGGAGACTCTTTAATATATATTAAATCCTAGTAAAATTATAAAAGGACTACTTTTTCTAATACTATTAAATCTAGAATTCAGTTTTAACTAAATCTTAGGCAATTTATATAGCCAGTTAGATTCTTCAACTTTATATACTCTTGCTATTTATAAGATTTCCTTATTTATAATCTTAGATTATCTGTCTATATAAAGATAGTATACAGTAGATAATTCTAATATGATTCTATACTTCTTAGTCCAATACTAGAAGTGTAATGATATAAAATGAGTATCACAATCAAAAACAATATATAAATAATATCCTATAATTAGGACTATATAAATATCAAAAGAAGCAGTACATTGTTCTGTTATAAAATTATCAAGAATAGGAATAAGAAACTTAAATTTTAATTGTCTATTAATAATTATCTAAAGATATAAAATATAGATAATATATTCTTTATCAGTAAGAATATTTAAATATAAAAGAGAATATTTGATGAAAACAGAAGCTAATTTAAGGAAATCTATTAAAATATCTAACTAAGGTCTTTTTAGTATATATAAAGAAGTAATAAGTCCGAAAGATAGTCTGTTGGAATACTTTGTCTATTAATAAGTATTGTAACTTTTAATATACTTCTTAATTAACTTAGTAAAAGACTAGTATTAGTATTAGTCAGTAAGATATTTTATGGTTTTTTCAATTCCACTATAAGCTATTGCTTCATATACTTCATTAATTAATAGCTTAAAATAGTTTTTATCTTCAATATTAAAAGTATTGGATAAGACTAATCTCTATTATCTATATACATTATTAATATATAAAAATCTATCTTTGATTTTATAATCTTTATATTATTCTAAAGTATTATAGTAGTTTTTCCAGATAGTACATATATTTATATATGCCTAGTATACTACTTTCATTCTATTACCTATATCCAACTATTGTATGATGAAAAAGTCTTTATTATCTTCTCAACTATTAGTAATATACTTATCATTGATAAGCCTATTGAGGATTAGTTTAATTTATTAGTTAAAATCGATAATAGTAGGTCTTTTTTTTTTGTAAATAGTAGCATTATATCTTAGTTACTTATAAAAATTGCAATATTACTAGGAAGATTAAGAGAATTCTGTAAAAATGATGATAGGAGTTTTATCGACTGCTACTTACTTCTGAGTATAAGTAGTAACTATAATAGTCTAGAATATATTACTAATATTGTTTCTAGAGGTAATTGGAGTTGGGTTCTATAGTTAGTATAGTATCATTAGTATGTTTTAGCAGATTTTTCTTATATAATTATCAAGTGCTTCTTTATAAAAATTAGTTAGAGGAAGGGTAGGAACTAAATCAGCTAGTTCCTTATAAGAATCTTTGATTACATTAAAGTTGTTAAAATAATTCTTAAGAAATTCCTTCTTCTTTTTAAGAATTGAATCTATAAGAGTATAGTTAATACTATCATATCTTAAGGTATTATAGATAGCATAGATCTTAATTATGAATACTCAATTATGTATTATGTAAGAGCTGTTATATATAAGATAATAGAAATTTTAGTATGCTAACTAATACATATACTTATATTACTAGTAGTTTATATAGATTAAGGTAATATTAATTAGTGTTGGTATAAATGGAAGAGTTAAAAGGTATTCTTTATCTTTATACTTAATTACTATTTATTGGGATAGGTCCGTTTTAGATTTCTTAGTATTATTGAGTTAGTACCTATTGAATACTTCAGTATTAATAGAGATAAGAGATTTCTCATTAGAGGCTTTTAACTTATAGCTGAGTATTTCATACTCATTATTATCTTTTGCTTTGGCTTCAGCTTTATAGTAGGGGTAAGAGAAATAGTATCTGAGTTCTATAGCTCTTCTGTAATATTTATTGAAATTATAGTTAATATACTAGAAGTTAATAGCTCTATAAGAAACTATTTTGGAGGATGAAGCTTAAAGATATAAAAAAGAAATTAAGATATTAATATAAAGATAAGAAGGAGGGTTGATACTAGTAGGAATATAATCATCTTTAGTGGTAGAAATATTAGGATATTTATATTTTCTTAATAAAGTATCTACTATTAAATTTTCCTTTTTTACTATATACTAAATTTTATAATCAAATTCTATAAGGAGGTCCTATCATTATCTGAGTTTCTAACTTATAGATATTTAAGTATAAAAGGTAACTAATGGTTTGTAATTTATAAAGATAGTAAATTTATAACTACTAAGTTATGCTTCAAAAAATTTTAATAAGTCAATAATTATTAATAATTTCTTTTGGAAAGTTAGGTAATTTATTTAAGCTAGATTAAATTTTCTGGAGTGAAAGTATGATAGTCTAATATGAGCGAAGGGGCCATGGCCAATTCAAGATTCTAAATCTATATTATTAGTATCACAAATTAAGTATTTGAGTTTAGTAGATATATTATTCTAAGGTTTTAAAATATAAGAAGAATTTATGAGTTTTTTCAGTTTTTTAAATACTGCATTATATATATCTATCTATTTCCATTTCTTATTCTCTCCTTGTAATTCCAATAATATGCTTATATAAGATACTAAGCCAGAAATAAAATGACTAAAGTAATTAATAATGCTAAGAAAGTTTTACAGATATTTCTTTTTTTTAGAAGTAGAAAAAGTTAATATTATCTTTTTCTTTACAGAGTTAATATGGAGTTTATTTGAGATTAAAATATGACCTAAGATCTTTAGTTTATCTATAAAGAATTGATATTTATTTTCTTTCAGAAAGAATCTTTCATCTTATAAATATTATAGTACTATTCTAAGAATAGTAATATAGTATTTATAGGTCTTAATAAAGATAATAATATTATTAATATAGACTATTAAATCCTCATAGACTGTATTTTTGAATACTTTATATATTACTCAGACTATAGTAGTTAGTATATTATAGTATCCTTATTATATAACTCTGCTTCTATAATATCTTAAATATATTAAGAATATAGACTATTTCTCTAATTCTAGATTAATTCTAATATTTTAGAAGATATCTACTAAGTCTATTTTTGACCAAATAGGATTTACTGCTACTAGTTTAATTAATTTATTAATATCAAATAGTAGTATATAGTTAGGTTCGACTATAAGATTGTAGTTTCAATAATTATTGATGAATCTGGCTTCTTCTGGTTTATCTCTTTTAAGGATAATAAATATAGTAACTATATTAGTATTATTTTCTGCTTAATAGATTTATCCTATCCTTTCATCATTGAGAATTTTGTTATAGATTTGGTTTCTAAATTAATGATTTGATGATCTCTATTGTGGTATCTATATTACTCCAGATTTAGATTTGATATAGTAGTTGACTTTTTTAAGTAGTAGTAAGTCCTATAGAATTTCTTTTAAAAATAATTTAAGAAATTCTATTATTAAGTTACATTACTTTTGTATAGATAAAACTGTAGTTACGATATCTACTTCTATATTTATATCTTCTATATCACTAATTATATCTCAGCTATCTAGTTTACTATAATCTACAATTATTTCATAGTATAATAAGAGATATTATTTCTTATTATTTTATTTATCTCATATTTTCTATATCTGTTATTATTCTATAATTACTGAATCTGGTAGTTAGTTATTCAGTGGAACTTACCAACTGGTATACACTTTTGAGGATATAGCACAGCCTCAACATAGGCCCATATCCTATGACTCATATATTTCCTATAACTTATGTATTTTTTATGACTCATATTTCCTATAATTTATATAGCACTACCCCATGGTAAGTGTCATATTCTATATATTCTGAACTGTCAAATACATTATGGAACAAGTATAAAAGGAGTACGAATTTCCTTCTGAAATCTCCTCTTCAGACTACTTAGACAGACAACAACTAACTACAGATCAATTAGTTAGCAAATAATCTAAGCAGAGATTATACTTATTAATTAATATTTCTAACAGAACTTCCTACCTCATAATAACTACCCTTCTGAGGTAATCCCTCAACAGAACTGGTATATATATATATCTATTCTAGCAAATACAGATTATATAAATAGTACTGAATGACTACTATCTAGTATCATTCATTATATTTTTTTTAATATCAAAAGTTAATCTCTACTATTCAAAACCTCTAACCTCAAGGCCTAATTAACCTTGACGATACTCTTTTATACTTTTTAGTATAACGCACCTCAAATATAACAACGATATCATAAATTCAGCTAGCTACAGCAATTAAGGAAACGTCAGACTCTCAACTGTAGTATAAGTACAAGACTTAAAAGTAAGCTAAGTAGAGCTCTAATAGGTAGTGGTTCCCTACATAAAAGTATCCCACTCCTGTTCTAAATACTTTTTCCAATACTCTTGACAAATCCACTTGCACTTCTGGCAATCCTTAATACCATATTGGAAACAAAAAATATAGTACATCATCAAAAAACTAGCATCATAAGTCCTAGAAAGAATTGGCGCAATAAGGAAATGATCCTTATACTACGGCTCACAAACTGCCTCCTCTATACCAGACAATACTTCAAAGAAAGCATTATCTTTATCTGAGGCAACACCAGAACTAGACATCCTAACGAAAGTCTCAACAGCTTTAACATCTACTTCAATATTATAATCAAAAAATAAAATACTCTTATTGGATAACTTAGAAGTAGGAGATGAATCAGGTACGTAAAATGTATTTAGACTCTACTAAGCTACCATACAATTATTATTATCAACCGAGCCAACATTATCCTCAATCGAGTGGATATCTAATAAATCTTCTTTAATAATACCACTAGAACAATAAGGTCCTAAAGTGAAAAAGTAACTTAAAGATCAAAGCTATCAATCTAAACTAATAGGTTGCAGAGTGATAATCGATATTGAAGCAAACCTAAAACAAGAATCAGGATCAGACAGAATAGTATCTGCAGCTAAGAAATAGACTAAGAAGTCAAGACATTTAACTATGCTACTAGTAGAAATTCAAGAATTCGTCAAATATACACTGAAAAAAGTTAGAATTATAGATCCTAAATATTTACAAGTAAGAGATATTGAAGGAGATAACAGAATAATCATAGGAAGTAGTTCCTTTACTCAAGATTTACCTTATAAGGCTACTCTTAATCTTATTCTCCTACAAGTATCAAAGACATTTTGGAATGAAAATAGAAATAAGATAATTGAAATCCTGAAATATATATAGATTTTAGGAAAAACATAAGAATATTATCTAGTAAATACTATACTTCTAATGGAAGTGGCCGCAAAATATTATCTATGGCTTAGTACATATCTATTCTTAGATTAAGAATTGGAAATGAATGCCTATCTCAGGAAAGAACTAAAAAAACCAATACTTAGACTCTTAAAAGAAAGAAAATGGTTTATAGAAGAATGGGATGATATAATGGCTTGTATATTATGTAGTACTCACCTAATCAAAACTAAAACCTTTTTAGAAGACTGTTTTAAACCTACACTAGATATGCCTAGAATGTTTGCTCGAACTTCAATGAAAGATAAAGGTAAAAGATAGGAACTTATTCAAGAAAATACTATATTAGTATAAGAAGCAGGAAGCTATAAATCTCTTTTACCTCCCTTAGATGAAATATAGGAACCAAATGACAATCAAGAAGATGAAGATAATAACAATAATAGTAGAGGAAATAAAAATACTGGTCAACAACAGCAACAATAGTTTGGAGTATAAGATGGACCAGATGATAGTAACCTAAGTGATAGTTCTGATTTAGATGATAGTATCTTATCAGTAGCTAGCATACCTAAACCAAAAAGATACCATGAGGCAAATCGGTAGAACATCAACAATAGAAATCTACTACTAGAATGATTTTGGCAAACAACCTCACTTCACTCAAGAAAATCAAAGGAATCAAAATTGATTTACTAGAGAAACTCGATAGTACTGACAAGAAATGGAGAGACTTACAATATTTTGACTCTTGAGCTATAGCAGTCTAACATTAGTTAAAAATAAAAGGAATTGATTTAGAGAAGACCAAAGCGTTAGAAATTCTAGGATTTCTACTTTAAGGAAGTGCATTCACAACCTATAATCAATATCTAAGAAATAAAGGGAAGAAAGCGAAATTCTTTGGCTTTATAATAGTACTTAAAGATTTTCTGATACCATCCAGCAGTAAAGACATTTTATAGAAGTAATGGTAAACTACTATACCTTACAAAGATGGATGACATATGGGCATCAAATAATTTGCCAACTGGCTCACTAAAATACAGATTAAATTGATTGATATTAAGGATAAATAATCAATATTAGAAGAAGTTAAAAGAAGGAAGTTTCTTAATCACCTACCTGTATATATATTGGCGATATTAATTCCATTAATCAAAAATGAATAGATATATAACTAACTCATGCATTAAGCAGAGTCATATGAAGCATCAAAGAAAGAAATTGCCCCACCATATATACTAATTAGACTCTACCAATAAAATCGAAAATCACCTAATTAAGACCAAAATTAATAAAAAGACCATAATCGACATGAATCAAACTATAGTAATGGTAACAAACCCTCCTTCAAGACTAGTTATGACAAACAAAAAGAATCTGATTAAGATACTATCATAAAAAAATTAGATAATAAGACAAGGATGCAATTGATAAGAGATAAGAAATATATATAGTATTAGAATTCCAGATATTCTTATAAGGATTGTAGGAAGCAATAGAATAAGGTACCCTTGTAAACCGCAGTATAAGATCTCACTACAACTACTATATCAAAAGTCAATAAGGATAAAAATAAGGAATGACTCCTGTCAATACAACCAATTGACTATAATAAGGTTTATATTAAAGCAAACGATCAACTAACTCTAGTATTAATAGATCTCTAAATTAAGGAAAGAGATTTGATCAACTCTATATTTATATACTTGTATGAAATACTAATACAGAGTATTGAGAAAATATCTTTAAGTATAGCCGTAAAAGGATCTGAGGCAACAATTAATAAGATATATATAATCAAATTAAATTGAATAAGATATATAAAAGAATGTACCTTCTACATAATACACTTCAATAACTGGGAAATAATTCTCGAGGAACCTACCCTTACTAAGGTTTATGCTATTATCCCTACAAGTCAGGAACCAGTTACTATTCAGCCTGAAAATATTGCTTGTTTTCCCTTGAAAATATGGAAAAGTTCTAGAACTACTGAAAGTGGAATTAGAACTGCCTATCTAGAAGTAACTCATAAGACAGTTATAGATTATAGTGAACTAAACAACTGGGACACTATTAGTGACATAGAAGATATCGATATAGAAGTAGATATTATAACTATAGTCTCATCTATGCAAAAGCAATTTAATCGAATAATAGAATTTCCCAAATTATTTCCAAAAGAAATTCCATAGGACTTATTGCTTTTCAAAAAAGTCAACCACTACATCAAACTCAGATATAGAGTAATATGGATACTATGATGGAGACTATTAGGTTACTAATTCAGACAACAAATCAATGATAAAATTACTAGAGATGAAAAAACAAAAGGAATCTACTAAGCAGAAAATAACACCAACACAGTCATCATGTTTACTATCTCTAAAAGAGATAAACTAGAAAAAGCCAGATTCGTTAATAACTGTCAAGACCGCAATCTTATAGTCGAACTAGACTACACACCACTACCTGATATCAATGAATTAATTGAACTAGTAGTGGTAAATCCCATTTGGTCAAAATTAGACTTAGTGGATGGCTACTATAATATCAAAATCAATCTAGAATTAGAGAAATACTCTACGTTTTTGATGTACTTAGTATATTATAGAAGTAGAGTTATGCAATAAGGAGACTGTAATGTACTAGCTACTATGGTCTGAGTAATACATAAAGTATTTAAGGATAGGTTATATAAAGATTTAATAGTCTATATTAATAATATTATTATCTTTACTGAGACCTATGAATAGCATATTACTACTTTCATAATAGTATTATAATGCTTATAAGATGAAGGATTCTTTCTGAAAATAAGCAAATATTAATTCTTTATAGACAGACTAGAGATTTTAGGTCATATTCTGGCTTTAGATGGGCTTCATGTTGATCCTGTAAAGAGAACAAGAATATTAACCTTTCCCACTCCTAAGAAAAAGAAAGACCTCCGAGGCTCTTAAGGAATTATTAATTATCTTAGTTGTTTTATTCCTGGCTTAGCATTTTATGCAAGCATATTATTAGAATTATAAAGAGAGACTAAGAAAAAGGAATAGACGGACATGCATAATCTAGGATTTGAAAAACTGAAAGAAATCATAAATTCTCCTTATATTTTAAAACTCTAGAATAATGTATCTACCAAACCCAAATATTTAATTTGTGATACTAGTGATATAGGTTTAGGATTTTAGATTAGTCAAGACCTCCTTATCCATATTCGACTATTATACTTTCACTCTAGAAAATTTAATCTAGCTCAATTAAACTACCTAACCTTCCAAAAGGAATTATTAGCAATTATTGACTCATTAAAATTTTTTGAAGTGCAACTTAGAGGTCATAAGTTTACTATCCTTACAGATCATAAACCATTGGTTATCTTTTGCACTCAGAAACTTATAAGCCAGAAACTCAAATAATGGCAGGAAGTTCTCATAGTATTTGATTACAAAATTCAGCATACAGTAGGAAAGGAGAACTTTATAGCAGATACTTTATCAAGAAAGGATAAATACCCTGATATTCCTACTACTGAGGATAATTATATTCCTACCAGTATTGACTCTCCTCCTTATCTTTATACTAATGCCTTAACTTCTTCTCCATACCTCTAAGCTTTATTATCCAAAATAGTTTCTCGCAGAGCTATCAACTTCTAGCATGTCAATTGTGACTTCAACAAGTGTAATGGAAGAGCTGCAGAGCTCGGACACTATTTCTCCTGCCCCTACTCTGAAGCTAAAGGTATAGCAGAAGACGACTATGAGTATAAAGTACTCAGCTATAAGTCAGAAGCCTCTGATGAAGAATGTCTTATCTCTATTGACACTGAACTATTCAATAGGTACTAGCCCAACAATACCGAGAAATCTAAGGAAGAGCCAGCTCAATAAAGAGTAACTAAGGATGCAGAAAAGGAATCCTTGACTCCTTCATCAACACCAACTTCTATCGATATCACTCTCATCCATAGCAACTATTAACAATATAAGTGAATGCATTGGTCTGTGTATTAAGATTTTTACTGTCCTGTATATGGCAGCTCTCATATAATATGTAACCATGTATTTGCAGTTGAGATCTACACCATCTATAATACCCTGAGATATGGCAGTCTCAACTGTACCTTTATGGATTCAGTTTTTCAGAAGAAGAAGGAATTCCTTAAGAATGATTTGGACAACCTTAATGTAGTCTAAGATTCTTACAAGGAAATAGCCAAATCAGTTTCTACTCCTCCTCCCACCAACTCTTGTGCAGAAGAACTTAGTAACTACATAAGAGCAATCTACCATAATGCACCGATCGTACCTTAGTAACTATATGTAATAAAAGATATTATTTCTTATTATATTAATTATCTCGTATTTTCTATATCTATTATTATTTTATAACTGCCAAATCTAGTAGTTAATTATTTAGTGGAACTTACTATCTGGTATACACTCTCGAGAATATAGTACAGCCCCAGCATAGCCCTGTTTCCTATAACTCATGTATTTCCTATGACTCATGAATTTTCTATGACTCATATTTTCTATGACTCATATAGCACTGCCCCGCAGCAAGTGCTGTATTCTATATATTCTGAACTGTCAGATACGTTGTTGAACAAGTATAAAAGGAGTATGAATTCCTCTCTGAGATTTCCTCCTCAGACTACTCACACAGATAACAATCAACTATAGATCAGTTAGTTAGCAAACAATCTAAGCAGAGATTATACCTATTAATTAACATTCCTAATAAAACTCTCTACCTCATGACTACCCTTCTGAGGCAATTCTTCAGCAGAACCGATATACACATATATCCATTCTAGTGGATATAGATTATATAAATGGTACCGAATAACTACTATCTAATATTAATTATTATATTTTTTTTAATATCCTAAGTTAATCTCTACTACTCATAACCTTTCATCTCAAGGCCTGATCAACCTTGACGATACTTTTTTACACTTTTTAGTATAATACATCTCGAATATAACAATAATGTCAGAAATTTAGCTAGCTATAACAATAAATAATGAGACATCAGACTCTGAACTACAGTATAAGCATAAGACTTAGAAGCAAGCTAAACAGAGCTCTAATAAGCAGTAGTTCTCTACATAAAAGTATCCTACCCCCGTTTCTGACAATTTTCTCAATACTCTCGACAAATCCACTTGTACTCCTAGCAATCCAAAATACCACACTGGAAATAAAAAACGTAGTACATCATTGAAAAACCGGTACCATAGGTCCCAGGAATAATTGGCACAATAAGGAAATAATTATTATCCTATGGCTTATGAACTGCCTCCTCTATACTAGACAATATCTCAACAAAAGTCTCAATACCCTCAACATCTACTTCACTATTATAATCAGAAAACGAAATACTCTTGTTGGATAACTCAGAAGTAGGAGACAAATTAGGTCTGTAAAATATATTCGGACTCTACTAAGCTGCCATACCATCATCACTATCAACCGAGCCAATATTATCCTCAGTCAAGAGGATATCCAATAAATGTTCTTCAATGATACCACCAGAATAATAAGGCGCTAAAGCGGAAAAATAACTTAAAGATCGAATTTGTTGATCTAATCTAATAGGTTGTGGAATGATAATCAACATCGAAGTGAACCTAAAACAAAAATCAGTATCAGACAGAATAGTATCTGCAGCTGGGAAATAGAATAAGAAGTCAACACGTTTGACTATACTGCTAGTAGAAATTCAAGAGTTAGTCCAACGTACACCGAAGAAAGCCCAAATTATAGATCCTCAATATTTAGAAGTAGGAGATATTGAAGGAGATAACCGAATAATTATAGGAAGTAGTTCTTTTACTCAAAATTCACCCTATGAGGCTACTCTTGATTTTATCCTCCCACAAGCATCAAAGACATTTTAGGATGAATATAGAAAGGAGATAATTGAAATCCTAAAATATGCATAGATTTTAGGAATAATATAAAAATATTATCTAGCGGACACCATACTTCTAATGGAAGCAGCCACAAAATATTATCTATGGCTCAGTATATATCTATTCTTGGATCAAAAATTAGAAATGAATACCTATCTTAAGAAAGAACTAAAAAAACCAATACTTAGACTCTTAAAAGAAAGAAAATAGCTTATAGAAGAATAGGATAATATAATGACATTTATATTATGTAGTACTTACCTAAGTGAAACCAAAACCTCTTTGGAAGACTGGTTTAAACCCATACTAGGTATATCTAGAACGTTTGCCCAAACTTCTATGAAGGACAAAGGTAAAGGTAAAGAGTCTACTCACAAGAATACTGCATCAGTATGAGAAGTAGAAAGTTCCAGCTCTCTTCCACTTCTCCTAGATGAAATACAGGAATTAGATGACGATGATGAAGATGAAGATAATAATAGCAACAGTAGAGGAAATGAAAATACCTGTCAATAATAATAATAACAATTTGGAGCACAAGACAGACTAGACGATAATGATATAAGTGATAGCTTTGACTCAGATAATAGTATCTTATTAGTAGCTAGTATACCCTAACCCAAAAGGACTCAACGAGAAAAATCGGTAGAATATCAATAATAGGAATCTATTACCAGAATGATTTTAGCAAACAACCTCACTTCACTTAAGAAAATCAAAGAAATCAAAATTGATTTACCAGAGAAACTAAACAGTACTGACAAGAAATAGTGAGACTCATAATATTTTGACTCTTGGGCAATGGCAGTTCAATACTGGTTGAAGATAAAAGGAATTGATTTAGAGAAGACCAAAGCCTTAGAAATTCTAGGATTTCTATAAAAGGAAGTACACTCACAACCTATAATTAATATTTAAGAGATAAAGGGAAGAAAGCGAAATTCTTTGGCTTTATAATAGTACTCAGAGATTTTTTGATACCATCTACTAACAAAGACATTTTATGGAAGCAATAGGAAACTACCACACCTTACAAGGATAGATGATATATGAGCATCAAATAATTCGCCAACTGCATTACTGAAATATAGATTAAACTAATTAATACTAAGGGTAAACAATCAATATTAGAAGAAGTCAAAAGAAGAAAGTTTCTTAATTACCTACTTGTATACATATCAGTAACATTAATTCCTTTAATCAAAGACGAATAGATATATGACCAACTCGTATATCAAGTAGAGTTATATGAAGTATCAAAGAAAGAAATTGCCCTACTATATACACTAACTAGACCCCGCCAACAAAATCAAAAATCAACTAATCAAGACTGAAATCAATGAAGAGACCATAATCGACATGAATCAAATCACAGCAATGGCAATGAATCTTCCTTCAAAACTAATTATAATAAACAAAATAAATCTAATTGGGATACTATCATAAAAAAATTGGACAATAAGACAAGGATGCAACTAATAAGAAATAAGAAATATCTATAGTATTGGAACTCTGGATATTCTTATAAGGATTGTAGGAAGCGATAGAATAAGGTACCCTTATGAACTGCAGTACAAGATCTCACCACAATGGCTGCATCGAAAGTCAACAAGGATAAAATTAAGGAATAACCTCTGTTGACATAACTAATTGACTATAATAAGGTTTATATTAGAAGGAACGACCAACTAACTCTAGTATTAATAGATTTCTAAACTAAGGGAGAAGATTGAATCAATTCTACATTTGTATATTTGTACGAAATACCAATAAAGAGTATTGAAAAAATATCTTTAAGTATAGCCGTAAAAGGATCTAAAGCAATAATTGATAAGATATGTACAATTAAATTAGATTAGATAGGATATATAGAAAAATGGATCTTTTATATAATATACCTAAACAACTAGGATATGATTCTCGGAGAACCTATACTTACTAAGGTTCATGCTATAATCCCTGCAGGTCAGGAACTAGTTATTATCCAGCCTGAAAATATTGCTCATTTTCCCTTGAAAATATGGAAAAGTTCTAGAACCACTGAAACTAGAATTAGAACTGCATACTTAGAAGTAACTTGTGAGACAGTAACAGATTATAGTAAACTAGACAGTTGGGACACTATTAGCGAAGCGGAAGATACCAACATAGAAGCAGATATTATAAGTGTAGTCTTATCTATACAAAAGCAATTTAATCTAATAATAGAATTTCTTAAATTATTTCCAAAAGAAATTCCATGGGACTTACCACCACTTAAAAAAGTCAACCACTATATCAAACCAAAACTCGGAGTAACATAGATACTACAATAGAAACCATCAGACCACTAATTCAGACAACAAATCCATGATAAAATTACTAGAGATAAAAAGACAGAACAAATCTACTGAGCTGAAAATGACACCAATATAGTCACCATATTCACAATCCCTAAAAAAGATAAACTGGAAGAAGCTAGATTCATCAACTACTATCGAAACTGCAATCTCGTAGTTGAACCAGACCATATACCACTACCTAACATTAATGAATTAATTGAACTAGTAGTGGCAAAT
The DNA here is from genome assembly GCA_015179035.1 of Tirmania nivea. NCBI lineage: Eukaryota > Fungi > Ascomycota > Pezizomycetes > Pezizales > Pezizaceae > Tirmania > Tirmania nivea. The sequence goes on along the minus strand of WHUY01000042.1, from coordinate 401 downwards.
CCCATTTAGTTAAAATTAGACCTAGCGGATAGTTTCCATATAATTAGAATTGATTCAGAATCAGAGAAACACTCTACATTCTTGACACACTTAGGATATTATAAAAGTAAAGTTATGCAATAAGGAGACCATAATATATCAGCTACTATGGTTTGAGTAATGCATGAAGTATTCAAGGATAGGCTCTATGAGGATTTAATAGTCTATATCGATAATATTATTATCTTTACTGAGACTTCTAAATAGTATGTTACTAATCTTATGATAGTATTACAATGCTTACAAGATAAAGGATTCTTTCTAAAAATAAACAAATATTAATTCTTTACAGACAGACTAGAAATCTTAGGTCATATTTTGGCTTCAGATAGGCTATATGTTGATCCTGTAAAGAGAATAAT